>CAHIKZ030003736.1:0-65176 GCA_903632075.3 Acanthosepion pharaonis
AGCTGCATTGGCCAAATTGAAAAGAAACAAAGCAGCAAGGCCAGATGGAACTGTAACAGAGATGCTGGCAGCCTTAGAAGATTTCAGCATAGACAAGATTACAGAAATAATAAACAAAATCTACAACAGTGGTGATATATCAGATCTAAGCAGATCTATTTTCATAGCACTGCCTAAGAAACCAGATGCAAACAAATGTGAAATCCATCAAACAATCAGCCTAATGAACCACATAAAACTCATCTGAATTCTGATGAATAGAGCAGTAGAATCAGGCCAGAGATAGGACAAGAACAGTATGTGTTCATCAAAGACACCAGAACAAAGAACGCAATATTTATGTTCAGAATGTTATCTGAAAGAGCACTACAAATGCAGAAGGATGTGTACCTGTGTTTTATAGACTACATAAAGGCGTTTGACAAAATATGTCACAAAGATCTGTTAGAGCTTTCCCAAATATGTTAAGGTTGCTGACCTTTTGCTGATTGGGAAGGCTCAACCATATATGTGAAACTGTGTTTCTCAATTCTGTGTATGTGTGTGTGTGTATGTTTGAGGTTGCTGAAAAGTTTTCAGCCAAAACAAGAAAGAAGAGAGCATGAAACATTCATACTATTATCCATATTCACCCCATAGTTAAAAACACTTGGCTCTTTAAACCTTCCAAAATAAATTCTTTTTGGTTATTGAAATATTACCCTCTTTCTGCTATAACTGCTAAATCATTCAAAAATTTTTCTTTTCAAGTTTTATTTATGGTTTGGAAATGGGAAATAATCAGATGGAGCATGATCTTGTGAGTAGAATGAATGGTCAATGCATATGAACCCAAAATTCTTCAAAACATCCATCATCTTGCAAACTTGTAAGCAAGTGCATTATCTTGCAGGAAAAAAAATAATTTTCTATAGCTTCCTTCACCATTTTTGTTTTTTTTAATTAAAGTACATTAACATCTTCGCTGCATGGACTGGTTTTTGATCGTAGTCATGTAAACGTTTCATCAACAGTGACAAGTTGTTCCAAATCATCCACAGATTGCTGAAAATGCTGCAAAAAGGATTTTTCCAGATCAACTGAAATCAAATTAATAGTAATTTAATAATATGATACTGATCAACTATTTCAATTGGAGTGATTAATCAGTTGATAATTGGTAAATTAATTACTTTAAATTTTTTGTCAGTCTTTATTTCATGAAAATCTCTTAGAATATTATTTACTTTCATTGTGAGTCTAAGGTCATGCATGATTCTTAAGTCAGAGATAAAATTTCTGCAAGAAACAAAAATGACTGAGTTTGAAAGCAAATCAAGAAAAAAGCTGATGATTGGCAAATGCTGATATGACCAATTTTATTTGATCCATTCGCACAACATTACTTCTTTGTGCTAAAGAGTTTCTCTTTTTCTTTTTAAAGTGATCAATCTAGAATTGGCAAGAACCACATGTGATACCTTGTAACTTTATCCACAATCAAATATGTATTAAACCCTCAGTTGCTGAAATTCAATGATGTATGTCTATTACTTAAGAAAGAAATTGAATTCAAGAATGACACCATATTCAGTGAACATTAATTTCTAAACAGTGATACTATATTTTTAAAAAAGTTATGAATAAAAGCAAATAAACAGATTGCAAAGTTTATATTTGTAGCAAAAAAAGCTATAAACTTTATTTCTTTCTTTGCAAACAATGTGTTCAAATAATTGACTGGGTAACCCATTTCCACAATGAACCAAACTTGAAGATCCAGGGGCAGAAAGAAATGTCAAAATCACAAATTGCTGGTTCAATATCACAAATCTCAATACATGTAAATCACCACACAAACCGACGGATGAGGCAGGAAAGATCAAAACGACTTTTTTTCCCCATTTCAAGAACACCAACTGCTTTTATCAATGGAAGAATTTTTTCATTAGTTAACAGGTGGGAGAGGACACACAATATTAGCATATCTGAGATGCAATTATGGCAACACCTGAAATTGACTTATTTCTATTTTGCTTGTCTTAGGCATATCATACAGAACACATGTTCTTTTTCTTGGTATGTGACTTTCTCTTTCACCACAATATCTAAAGTTTATTTAAATGTTTTAAAAAACATTCAGTTAATCATGCATTAATTTTAAAAACTATGTGTATATTTTTTAGGATTATGAGTTGAAATAAACAAAAATATTCTTCCATAAATGTTGTTTGTGTGTGCATGTGAGTGTGTATACAAGTCTAGCCAGTCTACTATTGTGATGCGTTGCAAAATAATGTTAATAAGGATGATGCTATGGGTTTATGATGTTAAGGCTGCCCCTTTAAAGTAAGAGTGCAAGAACATTATAAAGCTGTAAAAAGAGGAGAAATAGAAAAATCAGGCGTAGCTGACCACACATAGAGGGAAAAGGGGAGATCCCTGCCCCCAGTGGATGAAATAATAAACAGAGAACATCACTGGAAAATACGTAAACTTAAGGAATTAGTACATATGCTAAACCACAAAAACCTCCTGAGCCAGCCAAGCATAGAAATGAATACAATATGGGAACCAGTAATATGGAGTACTATAGAAAAGCAATAATAACAACAAAAAAATTGTAATACAAGCTCTAAAAAAAAAAAAAAAAAATATCACACAGTTACTGAGACATTAAGTTTATAAGTCCCAAAAATTCATACACTGATGTCCTCAATGACCATATAGAATTGAAAACCACAGTTTCACATATATGGACACTGATATCCTCAGTGACACATGGCCCAGTGGATAAAAGTGTTGGTTGGATCCAGTGACATGACCCAAAGAGTTGTGAACAAAAACTTGGAGAATTGAGTTAAAGGGCAGTAACTGAGACATCCAGAAGAAGCATGGTACATGGAATGAGAACAATCTATCCATTTAGATGAAATAAATGGTTCAGTTCAAAATTCCAGTCACCTGAAGAAGGTCAGAGTGTACAATGACCGAGACATCATGAATATGGAAAATAAGAATGAGAACAATGAGGACAGTTGTCTGAACAATGTAAGTAATTAAAACAGGGTTTTAAAAATTTCAGTCTTAGGAAAAAGGCCATTCTGCAATAATGATTGTATTAATTGTTGCACTTAGTTGATATATAAATCCTTGATAGCCAGAATAAACACTTTCACTGTATTAATCATGTTGACGACTAATATAGTCACAACATGTTAAGAGAGAAAAAAGTGAAAAAGGAAATAATACATGATAATGTAATGTGTACAAAGGATAAAATACTAAATGCATGCACAAGAACTGCATAGAAAAGGCATTAAAACAGATTAGCATACACAGGACAATATAACATATGACAAACATTATGGAAACACCACATTTAGATGATGTTCAGCTTTTTCATTTTTCAGTATATGTCACAAATATGAAACAAAACAAATTTTGTTTAATCTCTGAAGTATAACAATACTTACAGGCATTGCTAATAAACACCATAGGCTGTTGAAGTTATAGTTTTACAAGTTTTCCCCCCTCCATTTCTGAGTATGTGCTGTAACCTATTGCACTCATTTTTTTCTTTTCTAACATCTAAAAAATGACCATTGTATCTAATGAGCTTGTTAATTTTATTTTTCAATAAAGCAAAACAGATCAGTTAAGATTTAATTGGCTGACTAAAAGTTTATTCTGTTTTTGCCTTTAATGTTATTACAGGCATTTAATAGTTTTAACTAACTTAATTCAAAAAGATAATTTTTGTCTGTTTAACAGTAGCTGTTATATCAACATGCATGCTTGCTTGCTTTTTTAATGTTGTCAAAATTGGTGGATATTTGTTAATTGATTTTAGCATTAAAAAAAAAATTGAAAAAAATATTTAAGTTTTTGGAGAAAATACTGTGATTAACGAAATGTGTCAATAAAGTTTTATATTGAAGATTTCTTACTGGATGACAATGGACTACAATCAGGTAGACTGGTTGAGAATGATAGCAATGAAACATTAATTAAGAAGAATCACCATTAAGAGACAATGAACATACTCAAAATCAAGCTTTCAAAATCATTTGCACCAGTTTGACTATGTTAGTCACTTTGATGAGTGGCTTCCACATCATTTTAGCAAAATAAACAAATTACCATAAAGAGACATAAGCTTGTTTCTTAATTAAATTGTGATGGTTTATGAAAAGTAAATACTTTGCAACAACATGGAATGCATGTAATTGGGTGGGGAACAAACAAGTGAATCAATGTTAACTGGAGAAGATGATGAAAAGTGCTGGAGTGAGGAAGGGTGTAATATTTCTTCAGGATAATATCACCAGATATGTTTTTTGATAACTAGACAAAAATTGTTACTGCATGCTAGGAAATTTTAACTCATCTGCCATAGTTAAGAGATACTACACCTTTGTATTTCTATTTAGACCAATTTTTAGAGAATTCAAATCTCTAAAATATGATAAAAGTAGAATATTTCCAGAAATTTCTCAGAGAATGGAATTATAAAGTTACTTGAAAGATGGCAGAAAATAGCTGAAAAAATAGTTTGTTGTTCAATAAAGTTAATGCTGAAAATGAAAACTAAATTAACTTTTTGGTCAATCCAATAGAAACAAAATTTATGAAATGAAGAATATATATGTGTGCATGTGTATATATGTTTATAAGCATTATTATATACAACAGACAAGGAATTACATTAAAAATTAATTTCTCTTGTTTCCATACAAGTGAATGAACGGTTGATTCAAAATAGCACAAAATTTTTCCCTAATTCCATCATTAGTTCTAGCACTTTTGATCAATCACTGAAAAAAAAAACAAATTTTTTAGCCAGATAAGATAATGAAAAACTGACAAATAACAAGGTAATATTTTGTTCCTGTCAGTGACCAAAATCACTAGAACTGATGATAAAATTCTGAACAATTTCTGTACACTTTTGAAAAAGGCATTCATTCTCTTATATGAAAATAAGATAAATTACATAAGTATTCCTTGTTTATTGTATTTAACAATACATGTGTAAATGAAAAAATGTTTCCCCAAATATATTTTATTTATGCAAAATTTTAGATCCTGAATTTAAAAGTCGATTACAATATTTTTTGTTTAATCATTACATAGGGAATCAAAATAATGACTTCAATAATTGAAGTCATTGTTTTAATATAGATACAGAATTTAAACTTTATAAAGAGAAAATATAAAAAGTACACAACAAAAAATATTTTTTTAATTACATCATCATAATTATGTCTACCTATAATAGAAGCTTATGTTTATCTAAAGATTGGGTAAATGAATTTCATGTTTGTGCTTCTTTTTTCAAAAACAATAAAGAATAAATCAAATGATATAAAAATAGTTCTTTCATTAAAAATAATATTCTTTAATGAAACTAACAATGTCCAAACATTACAAAACCAAAACTCATTTAATGAAATTTAGAATTTCAAAACAGATAGTTTTGAAAATGATGTGGTACATTTCTTAGATTTGCAAATAAAAATAGAGCAGATACTTCTCACTGGCCAATGGGTACACCTCACATCTTAAAATATCTTGGGTGAGAGAAGCTTTCAGAATTTACAGCCATTGTGTACTCCTTTTAAAATTATACTCATTTACCAAAAATATGTGTTTAGAAATGATCCCATCATCTAATATTAGCAAATAAAGAGAAATCTATGATTTGAGTTACCTACAGACTACTTTTTTGGAGGCCTTGCACATTTATCACAGTATCTCTTATTTTTCTAAATATGCCAAGATCTGTGTCCTCATTGCATTCTCTTTACCCTTATCCCTTTTAATAGCAACCAAAAATCATGGGGAAGGGTTCTGGGTGATAAGATGCTTTGCCAAAATTCTCTGTACAAGATAGAAAAATGAGCAGCAGGATATTGTAAAATGGTTAGACACTTTCTTGACAGGCTATGCAATTTGCAAATCCTATAGTTCTCATACTGCCAATTGATTTTTTTTGTAAACCTGTTTAACATTTTTGAGTGTTCTCTTTGTTTAGTCTTTCCCTAACAGACTTCTTTCAATAGATTTTCAGACAAATTCGAAACTTTGGTATCCAAATTTTATCTGGACTTCATGTGCTTAATGTGTATTAAGGTGCCTCTTGAATTGTGGTTATGCCAAAGCAGAGTTACCAGTTCTCAAGATAACGACTGCATACTTTACAGACAGACAATTTACACAATGGAAGAGCTTTCCAAGTGAAATTTACTAAATATCTACTTTCATTACATCCAGGATTACTGACAATATTGTAATTTGAAAAATCTAATAAGCATCCTTTTTCCTTAACCCACATAAAAAAATTCTTTTACAACCTAAACTGGGTGTATGTGTGTGTATATATGTAAAAGAACGAAAAGAATATCAATTCAAATGTTCATAACATTAATTTAAAAAAGGGATCAATACAAGAGTAGAGCAATAGATATTTATTATAAACTGTTACATTGGAACATGCAAATTACCACAACAAAAATACATATTTGTCTTGACATCAAAAGATGTCTCATCAGGTGGTTAAGGATGATGGTAATAAACAATTTTATCTAAAAATACAATTTATGAAACATCACTTCATTTTACATTTTTGAAAATTTTCCATAGAAGGCAAAGAAAGAAATATATAAAAAATTTATTTATTCCATAAAAGGATAAGAAATAAAAAAGCAAATTAAAGTAAAAAAGGAAAGAAAATAAGAAATCAATAAAAAGAAAAAGAAAGAGGAAAGAAAAGAAAAGCATAAGAAATCAACTCTACTACCAAGAGAAGGGAAAGATAAAAAAGGAAAAAGGAGAGGAGTATTTCCAAAATTGTATTTCTTTTGTCTACAGGAGAAAACTGAGATAATTAAACTCTTGAATAGCGATCAATTATTAAATCAGAGATATGAAACCATGGTGAATTGCAGGCATATTAAGGAATTAACCTTACAATCTTGCTAAACTTTATAACTCAATAATCACTCCTCTTATATAGGTATATAATACCTTTATATAAACATTTTAATGTTATCCTTAGTGGTTTATTCTAGATTAAGGTATAAAATCGGTTAGTATTCATAAATTACTGGTAGTAAGGTTAGCCGTGAATTTGGCTTATAATTATTTTACTTGTGATATTGTTTGATAATAGTTTTTAATTTAAAATAAATATATAAAGTCATGTAAATGTTTAAAATTTATTTTGTATTCTAATTTAATGTAAGGTTGGTATAGTTAAGTAGCTGTTTTGTTTGTATCTGGTTTTTCTTCTTAAAGTGTCTTTTAACAACGTACTGTTTAAATTGTTTGCTTTTCCTTTGTATCTGTAAAATTTGGATATACTCCTCTCCTTTTTCCTTTCTTTTACTTCTCTTGGTAGCAGGGTTGATTTATGCCTTTCTTTTCTTTCTTTTTCTTGATTTATTTTCTTTCCTTTTTCACTTAGTTTTTTTCTTTCTTTTCCTTTATAGAATGAATAAATTTTTTATATATTTCTTTCTTTGCTTTCTACGTAAAATTCTCAAAAATGAGAAGAAGTAATGTTTCATAAATTGCATTTTTAAATAAAATCGCTTATTACCATCATCATTAACCGCCTGATGAGACGGCTTTAGACATCAAAACAAATATGCATTTTTTTTGTGGTAACTTGCATGTTCCAATCTAACAATGATAAATATATATCACAAATTTAAAGCAAGCAACAAGTCAGCTTCATTAGAAATGAACTTCCGTATTTCATTGTTTTATTCAGAACTTCAATTTTGACATCACTCAATTGTTGATCATTTATTAAACACCTTGGCCCTAGACCAAAAATAGAGGCAATGATAGTAGCAGTGAGATTAGCTTTTATTCAACATTTTTTAAAAACTTGTTTAATTGCAATAGAAATTTTGATTAAGAGTTTTCTTCAGTTTGATGACAATTTGTTTTTGCATAGCAGAAACCAAGTTAGGAAACATTTTAACTTTAATGGTTATATGTTTAAAATTCTATCTTTTTGTATTCATGTTTATTATTGGAATGAAAATATATGCTTAATATAAATAGCATAATTTTTTTTATCCAACCCAATTGAAATCAATCCTTCTTAAACGACCTAAAATTATAAAAATGTACAGAAATAAAAATTATTTATTGTTGATTTTTATAAAATTTCTACATCAATTGTTTTTAGAATAAATTTTATTTAATCTTGATTAAAACACAAATATGTTGGTGATATTGTCATTTTTGGTTTATCAGCAGCTGTATTTGTTTAAATAAAGAGAATTTTTTTAAAATATCGTATTTGTGTTTAAAATTCCAAGACTGATAATTCTTGTGTTCTTAAAATTTATTTATTCAGTTTTTATTTTTTTCAGTTTTGTAAAAAAAAATACATCATCAGTGGGATTAAATTTAATAAACACTGACAAATAAAGGAAATTATTTGTGGTTTTCAAAGATTTGTATTTTTTCAGTTGCTGTATCCGTTTCATAATCATTTGTATCAATAAGATTTTGGAGGTGTTACTCAAGAAAAAACTATATAAAGTTATGGAAGAATTTTTTTTTGATGAGTGTGTGAACAAGTCCAAACAGCAATTATGTTAAAGGTGGTTAACTTCACTGGTGGAAGGTTGATTTTCAGCTCAGCCAGTTGAATAAAAATAAAATTAAATAAAATTTATTCAAAAAACAACTGATGTAGAAATTTTATAAAAATTAACAATAAATAATTTTCATTTCTGTACATTTTTATAATAATTTTAGTAGGTCATTTAAGAAGGATTGATTTCAATTGGGTTGGAAAAATTACGCTAAGGAAGCATATATTTTCATCCCAATAATAAACATGAATTACACACTAACGTTGAAAAGCTGCTTTTCTAATTAAATAATGTCTTAGTTTTTGCATTTTTATTTTACGATTACTGGGGATCCTGTTTTAGAAAAAATATTAATGATTTCTTATTTTTAATTCTACAAGTTCTGCGTATGAATAATAAAAGTAAAACATTTCATTTTTAAGCGCTACAAAATTTAATTTCTCGAAATTTCATAAAATTAAATAAAATAAGTGAGGAGTAATAGATATAAAAAAAAATGTTTTTAATTACCAAGATTTTCTAAAAATTAAAATAACAATTTCATTCTTCATTCATTTGTGAACAAGTCCTGAAAGTTTAATTTAAAATTCAATTATCGCTGAAAAAAAAAAAAAAAAAAAGACGTTAAAATTTCCTATAAAATCATTTTAGTTTTTAGTAAAATGAGAAAATGACTTGACTGGTTATAAAATTTAAAAAATGTACCTTAATCGCTAAATTCAGACCAGCCAAATTATCACAGCTGTCAGTACACACACAAAAAATGTAACATCTGGTTAAAATATAAAAAGCAAAACTTTTTTGTAAAACTTTCCTTTTTCCATCACCCATTTTTAGGAAACGTGCTCTTGTCATTTTTACATCTAAAAAGGAGTGTTCGTAGGATCGACAATGAAAAAAATACTGCAGTATTTTTAAGATTAAGCAGTACGTTAACAAAAATTCCGGTGAATTTATACACGAAAACATTTTAACTTGAATTTTGTATTTTAGATTCAGCTTTAATCTGCAAATAAATAAATAAAAAACTAGTTTTTGAAGATGTTTTTTCTTACAGGAAAACCAAACGTTAACCAAAAATGAACGCAGAACATATTCGAACGAAATTAAGACAATAATTTTTAAGGTATTTCTGGATATCGGATATAAAATCCGCGCTGATAAAAGAACTTAACTGTAATTAATTACTTACGTCAATAAAACTCTGACTGGAAATGAAATTTACAAACAATAAAAACATGCTTGTTAAAAAAAAAGAAAAGAGGAGAGACTAAAAATGCCTAAATAATGGATGCAAAATTGAGAACAGACGCTCACACAACACTTATTCAGCGGGTTGTGTAATGAAAAGATTATATTACTTAACTTCACAAAAAAAACTACGTTAGCTTTATCAGTAGTTGTCCTTTTTTTTTTTAAATCAGCAAGACACAAATACTTCTTAAAATCAAGGCATGAGAACTCAAATGTTGAGGAGAACAAATTAAGGGAGATAATTTTGTATATAATCTTCAAAATGGATTTTATTGTTCTTGAGCATTTTAAACTTGTGACAATTTTTCATAATCCTAACTTTTTCAGCAGTCAAATTATAAAAAAGACATTTTTTTTCCATTTTAGCAAGATAGCTTTCTTCATTTGCCATCTCTTTACTTTTTTGTAATTTTATTTTTTCTGTTACTTTTTTACAAAACTGGAATCTTTCGTTTGCTTTTTTTACGCTCATATTGTACGAGCAACAGACTCGCCGACGCGGGCTAATCTGTGACTTACCCCCGCCTTATTCTGTAGCTGAGTTTCGTTTAGCAAAGTAAAGCTTAGTACTTTTATTTCTGTTCTGAGTTTTTATTTAATTATCACAATTTAAATACAAAAATGAACATGGAAACAGCGTGGAAGATAACCCATATACACCAACAGCTGCTAGAGATTATACGACACCATCGGCGAACCACACTGGTGAACTATTTCAACAATTACAATGAAAGAATTCCTAGCAAGTACCGGGCCCTCCAGAACTGTATATTTGAATATACAGAAGGATGCACAGACTTCAACATGGCTATACAAAAACTGGATAACTTGTTAAAACACCTAATAAAGTTTTCATGAAGCACCTGTTGGCCACGAGATGACAAAAAACGGGAGAGTCACTGGATGAGTTTTTCAGGGAGTTGGAAAAGCTGAGAAAGAACTGCAACTTCAGAGACCATACTGCTGAAGAATGCAGCAATGAAGTTATGCAAGACACCTTCATTACAGGCATAGGTCCACATCCCATGCATCGCCTGGAAAATAAGACTGGACCCACAAACAGCTTATACTCAAGCTTCTGCATTGGACTTAGCCCAACAGAATAATGACTTGTACACTACTTCAGAAGCTGAAATGGTGTAGCGGGCGGTCCAGCGGCCCCGTTTCACGGAAAGGGGTGAACGGGGTCACAAGAGGCCCGCTAACATTTTTGAAGACGTTAAATCTGACCGTGAAACAATATGGACGACAGAACGAGGATATATATGATATATAGAGGTTTATTCTAAAAGGAAAAGGAAATGAAGATGGTCGGAAACGGTGGAGGTGCAGGAAGCTGCAGAAGCGAGCCGGAAGCTGCAGGAGTGCGCTGGATGCTGCAGGAGTGAGCTGGAAACTGCAGGAGTGAGCCGGATGCTGCAGGAGTGCTGGATACTGCAGAAGTTTTAGTGCAGGCATTGATGGTCGAGGTTGGCAGTTGCTAGGATCATCGTTGTTGGGGGTTGAAGCTGATGTGGGTTGTTGCCAGGATGATCGCTTGGTGGTTGTTGATGTTGAGTGATGCCAGGATGATCTTTGTTGGTTGTTGAAGCTGAGTCGTTGCCGGGGTACCAACTTGTTGCAGCAGTTCGTGTTGCCAACGTTGTTTGTCATTGCCGGGATGCCAACTTGACGTGTTGGGAAGGAGGAGAGAGAGAGAAAGAAAGTTCCCAACTATCGTCAAGTTGGCAGACAAAAAAAGAAATGGGAGCGTAACTTAATACACAGCCCGTAGATCGGCGCCCTTGGCCAATGAAGGCCAAGGGGCCTGTGTAGACGACCGTTGCGGCCGCCGACAGCCTCCCCAAAGCTTGGGAGAAATCACTGTCTTGTGTCGAGGGGGACCAGCAAGAGAAATTGGCTAAGCTAACCGAAAAGTCTCTATAAAAAAAATACTACAAGGTTAGCTAAAGATAACTATGGTCTAAAAATGACTAGATGTATATTACACCTAGGTTTGTAATATAGACCCTAAAAAAAAAAGGGATTTGCTAGTCCCTCTGACGTGTTAACAGTGTGTGAGGAGTATGAATGAAAGGTCAAGGTCGAAAAAGACCTGTTCCTCTGCTGGTTCAAGGACAGAAGGAGGAGGTAACTCCGACAATGACATTAAAGAAGTAGATAAAAAATACACTGCTTTTGAGGAGTATCATTGTTTGTTTCAGTTCTGTAGAATTTCGTTTGGGGTCAAAAATGGGGCCACCTCATTCCAGAGAGCTATTGACAGAATAATAAAGAAAGAAAACCTATGCAGTGCATTCTCTTACATTTATGATATCACAATTGCAGGGCACATGCAGACAGAACACAACCAAAACATAAAAAAGTACCTGGAGGTTATTACAGAGACTAAACTTACCCTCAACAAGTTGAAATCTGTGGCTTTGGTATGCTCCGTCAATGTGTTGGGATACTGTGTTGGCAGTGGAACTCTTAGCCTGACTCAGAAAGACTTCATCCCCTAAGAGAGCTACCTCCACCAGAAAACTCGAAATCATTAAAAAGGGTGCTGGGCATGTTCACATATTATGTGAAATGGATAAACAAATTTTCTAATAAAATTCGGCCTTTAATAGAAATTTAAAAATTCCTACTTGAGAAGAGAGTACTTGAAGCTTTCAATTAATTAAAGAAAACACCAGGGGAGGCTGTACTACAACCAGTAAACGAAAGCTTACTTTTCAAGGTTGAGTGCGACACATCAGATGTCACCATTTTCGCCATCGTAAACCAAGGCAGACACCTAGTAACATTCCTGTCAAAAACACTACAGAGAAGTGAATTAAAATATCACATAGTAGAGAAGGAGGTGACAGCATTTATTGAGGTGGTTTTCAAGTAGAATCACTATCACAACAACATTTCACCCTAGTTAATGACCAAAGAGTGATGATCTTCATGTTTAACAATGAAAAGCATACCAAAATTAAAAATGGCAAGACTCAGGAGTGGCGGTTATTACTTGCAGCATTTGACTACACAATGAAATATCATCCTGGCAAGGAGCATATAGTTCCTAACACATTTAGCCAAGCTTATGCTTGTTCAGCCATTGGCACTTCAGCCCTCACCAACATTCACAATGGATTCTGCCACCAGGGAATTACTTGATTCCTGCAATTTGTTAGAGCAAAAAATCTCCCTTTTTCTATGGAGGAGGTAAAAAAAAAAGTGTGCGCTTTTTGCAGAGATTAAATATCATTTCTATTGTCCACCAGAAGGCATTCTTATCAAGGTGACCAGATCCATGGAACAACTACGTATAAACTTCACTGGACCCATGGCTTCTGTCATGCACAACCTTTATAGTAATTGATGAATACTTGCAGTTTCCATTCATCTTCCCATGCCCAAATATGCACATGACATCAGTAATTAAATCCCTAGATCTATTGTTCCGTTTAATCGGAATGTCTGGCTATATACACTCGGATACTTTGTGTCTGAGAAACTGTCTCTCCCGAAAAGGGGGTCACAACAAGAAAAAACACTCTATATCACGCAACTGCACAGGTTGAACAATTTAATGGCATTATATTGAAGATGATTCATCAAGCTTTTAGGTCACATAACATACCTGAAAAGTACTGAGAATTGGCACTTCCTGAAGTGTTACATGAATTGTATAGGTTTTAGCATTCATTTTTAGAAAAGGTATATAAAAGATCATTGCTGTATACCTCCAAATATGCCACCCCTCATGAACGCTTCTTTGCATTCCTGTGCATCACATGGGAGTTCACTGCCGTCCTGGCTAATGTCACCAGGTCCCATAGTATTAAAAAGGTTTGTAAGAAACAGTAAAACCGATCCTTATGTGAACCAAATCAAGCTCCTCGACAGTAATCTGATATATGCCAACATAAGATATTCATGTGGAAGGAAGTCTCCTGTATCTGTTCGTGATTTAGCACCCTGCCCTGAAATGGAGTTAACCCCTGAGCCCCCCCGCCGGGAAACAAGATAGGAGTACCCTGATTGTTCCTATATTAAAGGAGCGTACAACAATAGAGATGTTGCTGAGGTCTAACAGAGGAGATCCAAACAGATGTCAAGATCTCCAGATTGTTATGAATGGTGAGGCCACAATTTTCCAAGGAGTGAAGAATGTGGTATTATTGGGATCGTCCATTAGCCCAATCTTACCTTCTTTGAGTAATGCACTATTCCAACTTTCATTCGTAAATCTAGCCCACTGATTGGTTCATTTCTACCAATCAGGTCGCCCGCACGTGCACTTCGAAGTTTTGGCGCAAAATCGCTCTGGAGCCACCCCACGTGATCATGACCTTTTAAAAGGAACCCAAAGCACGTGTGACCACGGGATGAGAGGCAGACGCAGAAGCCGACGGAGACGCAGACGTGGGCAGATCAGCAACAGACCATTTTTCGACCGCTTACTCAAGCTTAAAAATGTGACGACTACAATTCCCCGTCTCGCTAATCGAGACGACAAATCTTTCCCGTTCAATATCTTCTACGAACTTCTTCATCATTGGGAACACACTAAGCACAATACACGTACGTACGAACACTCACCACAACACAACACATACACATGTATAATATTCACCACACACACTCTGTCAATGTAACTGTCCATGTAACTTGTAACCTTTCTTGTTGTTATTAATACATATATTTGTTTACATATATTTATCAGTCTTGTGTTTGTTTTTCTTTGACTTCTTTGGACTTAATTAAAGTCCAACTTTCTCATATAGTTGGAACGGCTAGCAGGAAAATCTTAACTCACGTGTATTCTTCTACTTCTACTCAACAACATACCGACACGGTTCTTCTACATAATGGTAACCCCGACATACGGTCCTCTACAGTATCCTACATTCATGTTGTATGAGCAGACTATATAATCTATGATTTACCCACTTTTTATTCTGTAGCTTAGTTTCATTTAGCTAGTATTTTTACTTCTTTTCTGAGTTTTGTTTCACTTATCACATACTTTACAAAACATTTTTTGTATATTCATCCAAAGAAGAAGAAAAAGTACACATACATAATTGTCTATAAATTTAAAAGTTTAAGTCCATAAAAAATCAATGAAACCTTGCATTTATTTTGTTTTGCTTCAATGGCTTGTAAATGCCAAAGTAAATTATCAAAAAAATACTTTTTCAAAGAAAATCAAATGCTTCAAATCATAAGCTTCTTGTTCTTGCTTTCAAAAGTAACTTCTTTTTAGCATGAAAACAATTCCATAAATTACTATTAAATGAAAGTCAATAAAACCTTACAATTTTAGAGTTAATTAATGTCAAGAGATAACTGACATCCATTAGACATGGCACATGGAACTAGAACAGTCTACCTCAGAGAGTAAAATAAAGGGTTCAGTTCGACATTCCAACCATCTGAAGAAGGCTGGAGCATACAACAGCCAAAATGTTGTGATAAATATGGCAACAAAGATGAGGACAATAGTCCGAATAATGTAAATAGTATAATTAATGTCAATCTTTTATTTTTTTATATACCTTTTCTAAAAATGAATGCTAAAACCTATACAATTCATTGTTTGTTTAAACTGTTTCCTGATTTACAGAACATTTGTTGCAAATTTAAATCAACACACAACAAAGAAAAAGGTGTTTAAATATAAAACATATGATGTTTTTATTTTTGTGTTTTTACAATTACGTCTTTCCTAGCATTTATGAGCGTCAAAGTTCTTACAGTCCTTGTTTGTAGTTGTTTGTTACGATGAAAAGAAATGTGATTTCTTCACATATGTATGAGAAAGAAGAGTCAAGTGAGAAAGTGAGGAGGAAAGTGTAAGTGTCATGTAACTTGGTGAGAAAAACAAGTCAATCAGTAAGGGAAGTGCTTTTAAGCTGAGTGTCATGAACTGATTTGCCCATCTAGAAACTTGGCTTAAATACCCTTCAAAGGGATCACAAAGCATGTTTTTCATTGTTGCTGGGAATGCAACCTCATCTGGTTGAAAAATATAAATATTTATTTTCAAAGCATTAATTTATTAACTGGGAGAATGCGCAATCTTCCAACTCAGAAAGCATTTTTTTTTTGTCATTTGGTGTTTGACTTTCTTGCTGTTTATTTCTGTCAGTGGATCTACACTATTTCTACACTATATTTCAGAATCAAAATCTAAAAAATATTTCAAAAGGATTTGTGTCTTTATTTTAAACATTTCATCAATGAAATAATAGTTTCGAAGGATTAAAATTTTTGCCTTTTAAAATATTTCTAAATTTTAACAATCTTCACATTTAGAATAGAATGCTGAAATTTGCTTGGTCTTCTCATGAATTTTCAAAGCATCCTTTTTCAAATTTATGAGATTTATAATTTTTACTATTATTTTATTTGTCAATTTTGCTAAGCAGAATTGCAATAAGCATTCACTGCAGGTCAGTCATACCTACGTTTATCATAGTGCCTGCAACACTCAAATGTTGTGTTAGACATGTACACCAATGTCATATCATAAAAGTGGGAAGAGGAACTCATATTCACATTTTTTATTATCTATTTAGCAAAAATTTGAATTTCCCCTTGTAATCATGGGAGAAATATTCCATGAATTATCACCAAATTATGTTCTGTTTTTGTCATATGAGCTGAGAACTTAGATTTGCATTAAAGAATTAGAGTTCCAACAGAGTATGACACTCTAATTGAGCACTAAAAATATCTTTAAAAAGAACTTAAAATATACTGAAAGATCTTGGATTCTTGAGTGTGTTAGGTGGTGGCAGTCCCAAGAGTTCAAAGATGCAGATATTAGATGTGAGATGTGTAGAAAAAAAAGATGTGTGTCTCATCAGAACAAAATTCAACAAAACCAATCACACAAAGAAAGCTAGATTGGACAGTAATTGAAACATTGTGATAAATAAAGCATAAAATATGAAAAAATTAGTGCAAATAAATCAATACAAAGAGTAGAACATCTTCAGATACAAATGAACATTGGCAATGATTCCCTGAAATTCTGAAAAAAATTTTTCCTATATAAATAAAAAAAATTATAAGATAAATTTACATAAGAACCACACAAAAAAGTACTGTAAATTAAAGTTAATCTTTAGTTAAAAGTGTAATAAATAAATGTTTTAATTGTTTAGGTTGTTTTTTTACACATTCTTTTGGGAAAAGTGTATTTTTAAGAATGTCAGATAGTTTGTAAAAAAATTGTGTGAAAATCTCTATTTTCAGAATTAGTGGTTAAAGAACTGCCAAAAGATTTTAAATTGTTGCAAATCCACTTTTTGAATTTGAACAAAAAATATTTTATTGTACTTATTGATCTATCAGAGACATGGTCTCATCTTGTAAATTTTGGAATTCAGAACTCTGGGAGCCTCCTTTTTTCACATGAAAAGGATACTGACACACTGATAGGATCAGAAAGCATTCAGATTTTAAGGCAGAAAATACCCTTGCTTCAAGGCAAAAGGCAGTATCAAGCAGAAGGGATCATAACTCACAGACCCCAATAATCCATTTCAGCTGCTTCCAGAGAAGAATTTTAATGAAATTGAAAACTCTAATTGAACTTTACAGTAAAAGAAAAACATAAATCCCCATGATACCAAACCGGATCAAACCATAAAACTCTTTTGTGCCAAGACATTCCTATTCTGCCGCACAAATTACGTGGCTCTACTTTTGTATTTTCTGTCTTGTTCAATTTCTGCTTTCTCAATATTTTTTTTTTCCTTTTCAGAAAGTGTCTTCCTTTTTTGTCTTGTGTATGGATAAACAAAGCTGGATAACAAATCAGTTGTTATCCAGCCTTATAAGTTACTTAGTTTTTGAATAAGGCACACAAAAGGAAAATTTATGTGCAACATGCTTATATGCAAATTTTGTATTTGTTTTATTTTTCGTACCTTAATAAAATGCCTGCTCTTTTAAATTTCATGTAGTGGCTGAGGTTGAAATAATAAGCAGAGAACATCACTGGAAAATACAAAAAGTTAAGGAATCAGCACATATGCTAATCTCCTAAGCCAGCCAAACATAGAAATGAATACAATATAGGAACCAGTAATACAGAGTGCTAGAGAAAAACAATAATAACAAGAAAATTGTAATATGAGCTCTGGTAAAAATGGTTACTGTGACATTAGGTTTATAAGTTCCAAAAATTCATACACTGATGTCCTCAAGAACACATGGTCTAGTGGATAAAATTATTGGTTGGATCCAGTGACTTGACCCAATGTTACCTATAATAGAGGTGAACAAACACTTGGAGAGTTAAAAGGGACATGACTGAAGAGGCATATGGAATATCATGAATATGGTAGCGAAGATGAGGACAACAGTCCGAACAATGTAAATAATGCAAAACATTCCTTAATTCCAGCAGTTCTTACTTTCACAGCCAATACCCACCATGTAATGAACCATGGAAGGTTGATTTCTCAATCATCACAATATTAATTAGTCTGTTATCTTCACTACATATTCATATAAACTGTGCCTCTGTAACCCTCTACTTCAAGTTGCTCCAGAACCTTGTACAGGGGGAACATCATTGTAAAAAAAAAATCATTATTCTATTAAACTTGGGAATCCATCACAAGCAATGTTTTAACCTTTTTCTTGGCATCTTATCTAAATAACACAATGTGAGAGTCTCCTGTTTGGGATAACTGGCTATGGTGCTATATCTGGTGATGTTGGCTGAGGATTCTACAGAGATTGTCCCCCTGAAAACCTCTCTAAATCATTCAGTATTTCATATTGTGAAATTAAGATTGGTTTAATGAAAATATTTTAAAAATTCAGGAACTCTTGACTAAACAGCAAACTACTCACAACAATTTTGCTCCTGCAGAAAGACTTCACCCTGCTTTTAGCTACAATCAAAATTCTCAAAAGCTTGCTTGGGGTGAAATGATTAAAACAAAATGTCTTTCTAAAGTTATCTGTTCTTGAATAGCAATTGTAGCATTGTTGACAGTTTTTGTCCTTAGACACATTAAAGTATTAGAAGCAAAACAAGACTGTATGTAACTTTTGCTGACTTATAAAGCATTCATAATGGTGGAATTTTAACAAATTTTGAACACATGGCCATTGACCAGTTTCTCACCTTGATCATCTAATACCATGCACAACTCAGTGAAGTTAGATTCAGCAGTAACCTTTAATTATGAACAGATTGAAGCATGGTCCACTTTTCAATACAATAATATTCATGACATTCTGAAAAAGTTAGTGAAAATTTGGAAGATGAGAGCAAAATGCAGATTGTCTGTCCAGAAATGGTCTATTTCTTATTAATGAAAATTGTTTATCAATAGTCTCATTCAAAGTATACATGGTAGAACCTTCTACCCTGGTATCCATTCCACTTTTTAGAAGAGTCCTCTTGCTGTTAGGTTCTCATCCCCAGTTTGAAATCATCCTTTTCAGTCTTGGGGGAAAAGTCAGGAGTTTCAGGAAACTATATCTGGACTATTTGGTTAGGGTTAATAGACCTGGGGGTATAATGTTTTTAAAAAATCCTTGACATGAGATATAAAGAATAGGCAATAAGAATATTCAAAATAGTTGGATACTTTCTTGATTCTCTGTAGAATTTCAAGATGTTCTAATAATTCTTAAACTGTGATTAATTTCTTTTGATTCAAGCAAGACTGCAGATGCTTCAGATGTTTCAGATGTTTTGCTTGTTGAAGGCTTTTCAGAATTTGGATCACTTTCAATGTCTTTCTGGTCAAGGAATCAATATCAAGAATTTTATCTGGATTTCATTCATTGAATCATCTCCAAAAGCATACTTAATCACCTGAATATTTTCTGTGGACAAATATATAAGATTCAAACAAACCTGATGCCTATTTGCTGAGAATGTGACAGTCACATAATACACAAGCGCAATATTTTTTTTACATATTTGTTAATACATAGATAATTACTAAATTTATTTCAGTCTGACACAAAGCAACAAGTGTATGTGTGTGTATATAGATATTGTTACAAATGCAGATAGCCCAAACACGCATATATTAAGGTTAATCTCCGCTTGACAACAGAAGAGGTCACGTGGGAGTCTCGAGACATTTTGGGAAAGCAAGTCATGAGGTTGAATGACCCAGTTACCAGTAGCAACAGACGTCTAGACAGAATCTGGAGAGTGGACTGAGGTAAGGTCATGAAGCAGCAGGAACTGGAATTCGCACCAAAATGCAGGACATGTGGGAACTAGAAAATTACTTGGAAGTCAGTTGCTGTCTTGTCTTTGAAGGAGCAAGACTCGAAATCGAAGCACTGATAACTTATGAACGGAAAGATGAGACTCATTTTGGTAATGATGGAACTTGTCCAATTCATCTTAAGCAACTCCGGATAAGAAATATAAGGATATATATTTCTGTTCGTTAATTCCAAATTGAAGATAAATCGAGTTATTTATCACAGAAGACGCAAGGAAATTTGTACGCTGAGAATACAGCCTGTGTTTGAAGAAAGAAAAGAGAAAACCAGAGAGAAGAAAATATATATCTCTGTTACAGCCGGACCGTGTTTGAAGCTGAACTGTGTAAAGAAGAAGAAAGAAAGAAAAGAGAAAACCAGAGAAAGGAAGAAAGTGTATATTTCTTTTGCAGCCGGACCGTGTGTGAAATTGAATTTGTGTAAAGAAAAAGAAAGAAAGAAAAGAGGAAACGTGAGAGAGAAAAGAAAGGACAATGAGTAAGGGAGAGAACTGAATATAAAGATAAGTAACTATATATTTTGGACCCGTGTTAGAAAGATACACATGCATCCATAAATTTTATTTTCTCACAAACACATTTCCACATGTCAAAATAGTAATATATATATCCTGTCCCATCTCTTTTTTTTTTGATTATGCGTTGATTTCTGCATTCGTAGTTATTCATACTTATTTTTTTTCTTATCCATTCGGGTTCAGTCGAATCCACTTGGATTTGCACATATTTTGGTATCCCAACATAAGTCTTGAGGTTCTGGTCATCGGATGTTTTACTCATGCTTATATTTTTCTTTTATTTTAATATCTTGTGTATATATATATATATATACTAGCAGTAGATCCCGGCGTTGCCCGGGGATGTAACAGCAAAAAGAGATAGATCAAGTATCGACCAAAAAGACATAAAGACTGAACAATAAAATTGACAAAGATTATTGTTTAAATTGACGGACACGCATGTCTTAATTAGTTTTTTTTTTTTTTTTTTTTTTACGAATTGGTCAAACCCAAACTCAAACAAAAACATTGTTTTCAATCGTTATGAGTCTACCGATTGAATAGAATTTTATTATAAACAATTGTCTTGTAAATGGAATTTTTTAAAGCATTCTGAATGTAAAAATAAAGAAAAAAGTGTGCAAGAAACACTACCTGCCAAAAAAAAGTGAAGTTTTGTTGAAATCGGTTGAAAAATGTAGGAAATCCAATCCCATATATAAAGGAACACACAAGCACACAAACAACCTGGGTTTTATAATAGGTATAACTCGATATGAGTTGTCCCCCTTTCATTCTGGTGACAGAATCGTGTTTTCAAATTGATTTCGGGAAAAAACAATTGTGTTTTTCCAATTTTTGACGCTGTCAGAACCACCGCAAGGTAATTTTATGTAGTTCTGTGAAGTTTTGTTGAAATCGGTTGAAAAATGTAGGAAATCCCATCCAATATATAAACGTACAGACACAGACACACACACACAATCTGCGTTTTATAATAAGTAAGATATATATATATATATATTAAAATTCTTATACCAAAATTTATTACGCCTCATTGTTCATCCTTGAATTGTGGATCAGTATTTGTGTTGAAACCGAAACGAACCTGGGAAAGGATTACTGTTCGATTATCCCAATCAACAGTGTTCTTTTTAAATATTTTTGTTTACTAATTGTCCATTTGTCATGGTCTGGGAGAGATAGCCCGTATCTCTCCATAGACGTGATAATGTATATATCTCCTGGTCGGCATGTGATTGCATTATAAATTATTCGTCGAGTAGGGCATACCCCAAATGGGGCCTTCGTCCGGGATATATTTGCTTCGTAAACAAATGGGGGCTCGTGCCATAAATTCTTTTTAACGCTTCTATTAAGATAACACTTACTGACCACAACAAGGTGAACGAAAAAAAAAAATATAAAGTAGAAATGGAGAATGTAGAGGAATTCCTGAAAGAACCACCCCGGGAAAACTAAGTCAATTGAAGAAAGATGAAGTATATGAGATAGAGAAAAGGCTGGAACTACACGTCAGGAAGTCGATGAGAAAAATTGAGATGTGCATATGTCTGTGTCTATAAGCCCATTCATATGCACATCTATTCATTCACAGGTATATGTATGCATACATATGTATAGGTACATAATGTACATTGATGTCTGTCCTTTGTTATTAATAAATTAGTGCTTAAATGAAGTTATTTATTTTTTAAATATTATTTATTTTTACTATATATATGCACACATGCATGTATATGCAAGTGTTAAATAGTATATATGTAATTAAAATAAGCATATGCTTATATCATATGTTATTATTTATCATTTAATGTTTTAATTTTGTTTTTATTTATATTTAATGGTTAGTAGTTTGTTTTTGCCTTGGTGTTATACATATTGAGGTATTAATTATGGGTGGGGGTTATGTAGTTTATTTTATGGTGTTTGTTTATGTTTGTGTGTATATATATCCATATGTATATACAGACATGTGCATAGAGAGGTGTGTATGTTTAATATTTATTTATTAATAAATTAAATTTATATTATATTTGTTTCTTTTATTTATTCATTTAAAGTTTATATTATATTTATTTGTTTATTTATTTTTAGTTTGTGCTTAGATGGCAAAGTAAATATTTATTTATATGCCTACATTTATCCATTATTTCAGTTTTCTTGTTTAAGAGCTTATTTTGGTTTTTAAAACTAATTATTGCTAACTTTTCCTCTAAGCATAATTTACAATTTTACCTCTGTATGGAGCTGCTCTTTTTATAATTTCCCTTTCGATTTTAGTGGGTATATTATTTTCTTTTTGGCTCTATACGTATTTTGATAGGGTTGTAATATTTATTTTTTTCTTTTGAATGACATTTGTGGTTACAATATCTTTTTCAAAAGTTTTTCTATGACTCCTATGTAATTTTTTCTGTATTAATGTTATTATTTATGATAGCTTTGTATATTATGTTATTGGTTAAAAATTTATTGTTAAGTGGGCAGTTTTTATTTTATTTTTGCAGTTACATTTAATGGTGTTATTTTGCTGCATATTATTGGTTTTGTTGAGTATTTTTTATTGTCATTTTTTAGTCATTATTTTCTTCATGTTATCCATGCAGCTGTAACTAATTTTGACTGTATTTTTGTTGATAATTTGCTGTTTTTAGGGAAGTATTTGTCAATTATTTTTAAGAATATTTTCCCTATTTTTATTTTTATTGTATTGTTGTAGGCGGGGTTGAACCAAATTATATTTCTTTTTTCTGTTGTTTTTGTTTTCATTTTTGTATTCTAGTTTGCTTGAATATCCACTGTTTCTTAGAGCTGATTCATATGTTTTTTTATTTTCATTCAATATTTTTAGGCTACTAGAATTTTTTTAAGCTCTTTTATTTATAGATATGGGTATTTGTTTAAATAAGTTAGAGGATGGTTAAAATTTTTATATTTTGTCTTGAATTTAGTGATTTTTTTTCTGGTGTGTGAATAACATATTTCAAATGTGACTTGTTTATATATGAAATACCAAAAACTTCATATTATGTAGTCTAAGTCATCATCAGAGGTATAAGAAAAATAAAGAAAAAGCATCTAATTTTCTTTGCTGAAGTCTGTAAATTCTTTTTTTTTTCTTTTTTTACTGTTTCATTGGTATGTTAGCATTATTTCACCAAAGTTAAAAAAACAAAAACGTACTAACTTACCTGAAAACTTTTTGCCTTTGAAAAAATGACAGGTCTTATTTTGCAAAAAGGCCAACAACTTCTTTTAAACCTTTGATGTCAAACAGACATCAGTAATGGAATGTTAATAGGAAGTTCTTTGTTCAAGGATGAAATTAATAAAAGCCCCCTTTCAGACCATTATCCTTATAAGCTCATATACATGCCACTTTAGATAGTTTGCAACTAGGCAGATTCTGAGATCACACTGCCATCCATTTTACTTAATTCAAATTACATAAGCACAAATCTTACAACTTTTATATTTTCACATCATTAAAAAATTGTTGATAGCTTTATCAACATTGTTCTTTCTGATAGACCTCAAGGTTGCCCAAATCAAGAAAGTCACTAGCATCGAGACATTGCTTAGACCACAAAGAAAAATTCACACCCTGTTAAAGTGAAAATAAAGTAACACCACATAATTCATCCCGGCAGGTACACAACATAAAAAAGGATTCCACTAGACAACATATGTTCGGTGAAGGAGACGAATGGCGGAAATATACACGCCCAATTTTGACTTTGTAGTGTTTCCATCTTGGATCCACTTCCAGTTCTTCAGTATACTTTCTTTTTCTAGAACTTGCTCCTGTAGGTTCCACAAATTGTTGTGGTGCTGGCACATCAAAAACATCATATAGCATTTTTATCAGTTCTTCCAGCATTTCAGGTCTTTCATTAATGAACCTTTTTTCAGCTGATTATGGTGCCTTTTATGTTTAAATCTTTTCCCTTTTACCATGTAAATCAACTTCCCCCATTCTTGCTGATATTATGCCATCTTCCCACATTTTTATGCCATCTTTGTATGTTCTAAAGAACACTTTATCACTGACCTTGAAACTTTTAGTGTTGTTTTTGTTATCTGTTTATGTTTTTCAACTTGGTAATAACTTGTTGAACACCAATTTTACTTTTCTAGAAAACATTAATTCTGATAGGGTTTTGGGGTTAGGTGTTACATGGTAAACTCTTAGAAAATTTTGAAGTCCTTTCTCCTTTACTTTCTCAAGATTTGCTTTCTTCAATGCACTTTTGAACATTCCCACAAACTGTTCTGCTTGTCCATTCAACCTTGAGTGCTACAGCAGGGTCGTAATATGTTCAATGGTGAACATTTTACAAATCTTCAAATTCTTTACCTGTGAATTGTGTTCTGTTATCAGAGACTATGGTAACTGCTATACCATATCTTGCAAACAGTTCATGCAAGAAATTCACTGTCACTGAAAATATTGGATTTTTGCACTTAAAAATTTCTGACCATTTAGTGAAACTATCAACTACCACAAGATAATGTGATCCATTGATAGGACCTGCAAAAACTATATGCAGTCTTGACCATGGAATGACTGTCTTTGGCCAAGCTTCCATCTTTGCAATAGGTAGTTTTGCTGCCAGAGCATATAATTATATGTTTATGTCACCTTTTGTCAAATGTCAAATGTACTTTTTAGTGGTTATAATATAAGTAATACTTTGGCTGTTTGCTATGATGCCTGTGTTAATTAGTCTGAATGACTCCAAATGGATTCTTCTTTCACTTCTGAACTGGAGTTTTTTATTATAGTTATGAACTAATTCATATAGTCACCGGAGATGTACTATTTACTCCACAATGCCTTTGCTCATGTGAAGAAAAGCATTACACTTGATATTAAGTTTGTCAATTTCAAATTCTTATAGAATTTATACTGAGATCAAAGAAGCAGTAAGCCTTATTAATGGACAAAGTACATGTATAGAAATCCAGAAATTAATTTGGAATATAGTCTTTTTTAGTTATTATACTAATCACATAAACTTTAATCACTGAAAAAGGCCTGAACTAGTCTTTGTTAAATTTAAACTAGTGCATTACTACCTTTGATAAAATCTTTAAGTTTTAACCACATTAATAGATATTGAGATATCTGGAATTAATGAAAATTAGCTGTCTGAAATTAAAATAATATTAATTTAAGGCTGTTGAAACCTAATAAATATTATTTTTTATTGTTATTTATATGTACATTGAAGTACAGGTAATGGAAAGAATCTAACAAATGCTGAAAAACAGAAAAAAACAAAGTTATTGAGTGAGGGAATGTCCCTTTTGGGGATATAAAGGAGCTTTGCAGAGACCACCAAAAGATAAAGAAAGCTGTTGAAAATATAACTAAATTGAGAAATAGAAGCAAATGAAAAGCTTTAAGAACTTGTCTTCTGAAGAAGACAAGTGAGTTATCATGAAACAACCACTTTTAACCAGTGCTCAGAACCTTTAAACAGGCTGTAATTGAAGAAGTCTAGAGGAACAAAAGGTATAAAATACTTCAGAAATTAGGATCTATCAACAAATCTCCTAAGCAACCTCCCAGTAAAGCAAAATTTTTAAAGCATCAAAATTTGTCTAAAAAATACACGCAAATGGATTTTTCTAAACTAATTTTCACAGACAAATCTTGGGTGAGACTTAATGAATCAGATATATGGTCCAAAGTTTGGATTTTATCCAATGCAGAGGTTACTGTAACTAATAGAATGTAGCAATGTGGTATGACAATCAAACCATTATTGGAACAGTCAAAGTTGATGAAGGAGTGAAATTGAATAGTGATAACTATTGTGATTTCATAGACAAGATTTAAATGGTCCCAGCATCAATGTTTCAAAATAAAGTTTGTATTTATACAAGATGATGATTCTTCTTATGTATCTAAGGTTCTGTGAGTTTCTTGAATGTAAAATGCTTACAGAAACCAAGATAATGGAATAGTTACCATCAAATTCTAATCTGAATCTGATGGAAAATCTATGAAGTTGGCAAATAGTGACTGCAAAGCTGACCTTTTAAAAACAATTAAAACCACAGTCTCAGAAACTGAGCCTGCTGATGTCAAGAATTTAAAAAAAATCAATGTATAAGAAATTACTGTGATTGAAAAAAAGGGTCACTCCATTTATATATAAACACTCCAAAGACTTATATGCTTATGTTCTATTATAATTGTTAATCAGTTGTAGTTGATTTTATTAGTCAATTATTGAAGTGAAAAGTGATTCTCTGGTAACTTAAGATAATTTCAGTTTTAAGAATGAATCTTCCTGATGTCATCAGTTCTCAATTCAGCATCTATGCTGATGACACAACTATATACTCCTGTCTCAACAGTAAATCTGATTGCTTCAATAAGGTCAAATTGGCATCTGATATCAAAATTGAACAACAATCTGCTGTTAACTGGGAATGGGTTATAAGAATGGGTTATTAATTTTAACACTTCCAAAATAAAACTGCTCTCTATTAGTTATCTGAGACCCCTTTCTGTCATCAGCATGGCTGATGCTAATCTCCAGGAGAGTGATTCATGGCACCTTCTTGGGCTAACATTCTCTGCTGACATGAAGTGGAAAGATTATATTGAATCCATTGCTAGGTCTGTTGCTAGGAAAGTTGGTTCACTGTTGTGCTAGAAAATCTTTCTCTACAGGTTCTATCTTATTTAGAAGTCTACTACTCATCCATGCATTAAATATTGCTTTCACATAAGCTCCGGTGCTCCTGCTATATATTTAGAGATTCTTGATAAAATCTAAAGAAGAATCTGCAGTAGTATTGACTCTGACCTGGCTGCTCAGCTTCAATCATGTTCCAACCACTGTAATGTTGCTTTGCTGTCCTATTTCTATTAATACTTTCATGGTTCTAATGAACTTTCCACTATGGTGACCAGACTTTATGAATTTAAGTGCAGCACTAAATTACTAAGATGGCTAGATGCAACTGTAAGGTATATGTTAACAGTTTTTTCTCTCACACTTCTCACTTGTGAAACTTTCTTCCAGCTTCTTGCTTTCCAGCTAACTTTGATCTTCAAAAATTGAAATACAATGTCAATTGTTATCTTCTGTCTTCTTGATTCCTCTTCTTTTACTGTTCCTACTTCTTAATAATGTTTATCTTTTTTCTTATTCTTTCACATTCAGTAACCTCATGTGTTTTAGTGGTTTTATTATCTTGTTTGGGGTGAAACAATTAAAAAAAAAATGAAATAACATCAATAAGACATGTTGAAATTAGTTTTGAAAAAATAAACTCTTTTTTTTTTTTTAATATCTGTGGCATGCAGGCTGTAGATGACCTGTTGTCTTGAATATATTAACAATAATAGTAATTAAGTACTTAACCACAGCTACTTATTCTTCACTTTCCTGAAAAATTTTTGTCCATTTTTATTAATCAAACAGATTTTATGATCCCTCATCTAAAATATTACCCTGTTACTATTTTACAGTAAAAAATGTCAGGGCACAAACAGATATAATCAAAATATCAGTTTCTCTATTCTTTATCGATGTTGGCCTTTCAACAAAATTTATGTTTTGTATAGATAACAAAATATATGATGATCCATATCAGAAGCACAAAATCAATTTGTCAATCTAGGTAAACCCATGAAGAATGGACAATAAGTATTACTAATACACTTAGATTAATTGCAGGTTTGTACTCCAATTCTCTCTGTGCATTTATCAAACTTCAATTTTTATCTTGTTTCATTATTCTTTTCATGAGGTGCAATTGTGTTACAAATGTAGCTTATAGCATACTGATAAGCTGAAGCTGATATCAGAATTAAAAGTTGTAGTTACTGATAATATTCTTTCACTTATGGCTAATATGGCATATCATACTTTCATGACATTTCAAATCAAATGAGTTTCTCTTAAAATGCTTTATTTCAGTATGTTGAACAAATATTTTTTTTTAAATTCAAATAATTTTTCATTAAGCTAATATCAAAATATGCTATTTTTCTAGAATTGGTGACCCAGTTTTCAACAAAATGCTCTTCAAAAGAGTTGAGCCGAAAGCTGATGGAAAAAATGAATCAAAAAAGATCCTCATTAGTCTGATTTGAAATAAGCAATTTCTTTAATACTGAATTATTTGAATGTGTATATTTAAAAAAAAATGTTATTCTTTTTATTGTATAGAAGCATTTTGTAAGATTATGCAAAATTTGATTTTTGAATGTTTAATATAGCATCTATTATATTTTGCTAACTGCAAAATTCTTTTTTAATTAAATATTAAACAATATTCCATTTTGTACTTTGCAAAATGAGGAAAAATATGTATAGTTTTTCATTGCAGTGTCAATATAAAAGAAAATAACTATCACCTTTGAACTTTAAAGACAAGTTTGTCACATTATATAAAAATACAATATTTTAGATAAAAGAACATAATTTGACTTATATCTAGAAAGAGATATATTTATTTTTAGTTTGTCATGTTTAAACAAAGCAGGTACTTTTAAATTATCATAAAAACTTCCAAATGAAAAAAAAAAAAAAAAATCAATTTTTAAAAAACTTTCAAACTTAAATTTCCATAATCAAATATTCTTCAATCTAAAAAATAAGTTCATATTTGAATTTATCAGGGAAAAACACATAAAAATGACACCTAACCTGATAAAAAATCTCAGAAATTAATTTGTTTGAAAATGGCCAATGGTCAATTCATCAACTTTCAATATAAATTCATTTCATATAGAAAGTTAGGTCACCTACTATATGAAATGAATTTATATTAGCATCAGTGTTGTTTTTTTTGTTGTTGTCCAGCCTTCCAGTAAACATGAAAGGGAATGGGGGAAAAAACAAAATAAAAATGTATCTGAAAATAAATGATTTGATATTAATAAAATCTCAAGTAAAATTAACAAGGATCATGAATCAGCAAACAATAATCTCTTTTCCACTGTCACTATTGATGCTTATATAGATAAATAAATATAAGAATAATACTGGTCTTTTTTATCTGTTACATGGATGAGCCAATTTTGTTTTAAGCTAGATATTTTTTTGGAAAAATGATAATTTTTGTTTTATTTTGTGAGAGTTAGCCACCTTGTCTGCCAGGATGCCCATTAGATGGCATTCTATTAAGGACTATAAAAGGAAAGGTATCACTCTATCTCCTTTTTCTGCAGGAATGTAGTAGCAAAAAGAATAGGACTTCTATCTGCTGTGGGATATTTCTTCCCTCAGTTGTCTGTCTTAATTT
This sequence comes from Acanthosepion pharaonis, assembly GCA_903632075.3. Taxonomy (NCBI): domain Eukaryota; kingdom Metazoa; phylum Mollusca; class Cephalopoda; order Sepiida; family Sepiidae; genus Acanthosepion; species Acanthosepion pharaonis. The sequence goes on from CAHIKZ030003736.1 coordinate 29,905, forward strand.
CAGCTAGCTATATGATGCATCACACATTTTCTAACTGCAAAATCTATGTTTTTCTTCCTTTTTAGCTGTGTGCACACAAGTACATTTTCTCTCTTCTTGCATTATGTTATTCTTTATATTAAAATATGTAAGTTTTTTGAGACCAGGACATTTCTTCTGTGGTGGTTTTGATTGTATGATGCTATTGTGATTTTTCACTTTTCTTCACACATTGTCTACGCTGCTGGACTTCATTTTGTTTCTAATTTTTTGGAGGTATTGATTTCTCAAAGAATTAAATATTTTTAATTTTCTTTGTTAATTGTTTAGTATCTTAGCTTCCATTTTTTTTCTTCTGTTTTTTTGCTGTACCAATTTTTTAAACTTAGGATTTTAGTCCCATGGATGTATCTTGCATTCATCTAAAAGAAAGTGAACTCTGAAATCATCTGATCCTGACTGGACATTGATTTGTCTTATTTTCCAATTGAAGACCATTTTAAGTTTAGTTGATGCTGGCTAGGTTGGGTGGCCTTGTGTGTCATCGAGAGACACATCTGTGGGAAAATTAAATAAAATAGACAAATAAAATAATAATAAGGAATAAAAAAAAAAAGGAAAAAAAATACATTTTCCCATGGTGCTAAGATTAAAGGAACTGCAGATATGATTACCCCACTTGGTTTTGAAAAAGTCATTATGTGGCATGTTAATGCTTATAAAAAAAGCAAACATTTCTTGCCTCCCTTTTCTTCTCTTTGCTCCAAGGTGTGAACCATGTGGTAATTAGGTTCCCACTGGGGAATGTTAATTTCCCTGGCCCACTGATGAGTGAACTCTCTTTCCAATGCATGGCATTCACATGTTTGTTCCAAAACCTCAACCTGTGAAGCAGGCTGAGCTTTCTCTTTGTTCCAACTCAGCATAAGGCTGACTTAAGCAAGCCAATAGTAACAATGCTTATACTGACTTAACTTCTGCACCAAGAAAAAGAGAAGACATCCCATAATCATGCTTAATTCTCCCAGTGATAAAGTAAGTAGAAACTTTCGTTTGGTTGTTCCAACTCTGCACAAGGCTGACTTGAGATTGACTATAAATTTGATACTTATACTTACATACCCCCAATTCTGGGTAAGAAAAAGAAACAAATATACCAAAGAGACAGACATTGTTTGTTTCACTTTGTTTCACTACAGTCATCATAAAAAGAATAAATGTCCATAGTAAAAGCTCAAGTTTTGTATGCTTCTATCTTCTTTGTTTACATATTGAACATGCACCCATACAAAATACACACAAACACACAATTCTTTAACCACCCCATGTTCCTGTTAAACCACATGACAGACAATCTGGTATTTAGGGATACTTCTCATGAGATCAAAAAGGTTGGTTTTATAAGAGAGTCTCTTTCTCTTAGACTAGTGGGGACTGGGGATACTTGGCAGTGCTCATAAGAAATAACTTCATCTTAGGTTTCATTGCTATATTGAAATTTAATAACATGTTGATTGTCTTGATAATCAATCTGATGCCACTGCAAAGACTCAGGGTTCTAGATTTCTCAAGAATCTGACTGGAAGTCTCCCTTTTTTCCGAATGAGATTATGAAGTGTCATGCCAGATGGTTGGAGGGAATTATGTACAAATCTTTTTTTTTAAACAGAAAATAATTATAAGGTGGACATTCGACTATTTATTAATGTAAATATATTGTCTATGTATTTTATCAAATTTAACACCAGTAATTACTTTTATTTAAATCAGAATATAATAACTTCATTTAAAATAATTTATTTGGTTTCAGAGTGATTTTTAAAAAAAGTTATTTTACATTGTTTTTTGTCAGTAAAGTAAAAAAAGTAAAGACAGAGATTGATCTCATGAAAAAATATTGTTAATTCAAAAATAAATCAACATATAAAGTTGTAAACCATCTTTCATGTTGTCTACAATAGAAAAAAATTATGTATAATAAAATATAAATATTTTTGAAAACAAATACTTTTTGAAAATTTAAATTTAGTAAAATTTTTATGATCCTCACCCCAGCATGTTTAAAACGATTGTGTACATTTAGAATAATTTGTTTGTTTTTGCATTCATTTTTAAGAATTAATATCTAAACTTTTAAAAAATATTAATTTCAATAAAATGGTAAAAGAGATGTAGCAAACTGATTGCACTCGAACAATTCAACAGGAAAGGTTTTTTTCAAAAAATTATAATCTGATATAAATATTTTCCAAAGCATAAATATTTTATTAGGAAATTAATTTAAATAATTTAGTAAAAGTTTTATTAATAAAACATAATTCAACAAAACCTGATTGAATATTGCTTTTTCAGAATGAGATTTTAAGGTGGCATTCCAAGTAGTTGTAGGGAATTGAGTAATGTACAAATCTGAATATTTTTTTAAATCAGAAAATAATTATTAAAGATGGACATTCCACTATTTAATAAATATATTGTGTATCAAATTAACACCAGTATTATAAATTATATGATTTTAATATTTCCCTCTGCTCAAACCCCAACAAGAATATATTATCAGCATATTGTAAAAATGAAATTATATGTAAACATAATGAATGAAATATTTACTTACCATCCCTACAATGTAAACGTAAAATAAAATGTGTATTTAAAGTAAACCTGTTATTAAAAGTAGGTAATTAAAAATTTCCCATTTAAAAATATGAAAAAAGATGACATATATGTTTGTGGAATATCTGACTGTATTGAATCTGTTCTGCCTGGCCTGTGGATCTACTCTGCTGACCTGCAGTCCTGTTCTCACTGAAAACCTCAAAATACTTTGTCTAAAAGTGGGTGGGGGTTTGATTGACATAGAAATATCAACCATTCCTTTGTCTCAACTGAGATTTTTCAATTTTGGCAATTATCCAGCCCCTTAATGGCAGTGAGAAGGTTAATCCACCCATCAAACTCCAGCCTTCTTCAGCATCTCTGACTTCCACTCATAGCTGCCACCTCCTCTTCTTCCTCCAACTTCCTTAGAAACAATCTCTCGTTGGGGTGTCACTTGATCTGGTTGACCAATCCCTTTCTAGGGACTGTAATAAATGGTGAAATTTAACTAAAAGCTAACCATTTCAACTATAGTAAAAATGATCTTCAACAATTTTAAATTTTAGGTGAATTCAGTTTATGGAAAAGATCACTACTAGAAAAAAAATTATCATCAACTGGTTTCTGCTGGACACTGCCAAAAGCATCAAGAAATGGTTGTATGGATTTATTTTATTGAGAAATCAAATCTCCAGAAAAAGATAAAAAATATTTAATTCTCTTTTCTTTCAGGCTCCATGTGGTGCTTCCTCTAATCATTATCTTCAAGTGAAAGATTATTATCCAAATTAGCATTTTGTTTTAAGCCTGAACAGATGTTTTTCATCAATCTTGACCACCTGAGATTGCTTCATAAAAAATGACTTTCTGACCAGACAGCAGTTACATTTGGGATAGTTTTAATATCCACTTAGAAACCTATATCCATTAAAATTTCATCTCAACCAGTGGGTTGAATTGTATCCAGGCCAGTACATTCCAGATTTACATGTTATCTCAAGTATAAGTGTTTTCTAGGTCAGCCCATCTACCAGTAGTCAATAATCTTACTTATTATAAAACGCAGATTGTGTGTGTGTGTGTGTGTCTGTAACGTTTATATGTTGGATCGAATTTCCTACATTTTTTAGCCGATTTCAACAAAACTTCACAGGACTACATAAAATTACCTTGTGGTGGTTCTAACGGCGCCGAAAATGGGAAATACACAGTTGTTTTTTTAATAAAATCAATTTGAAAACACGATTAAGACACATTGTGAGAATGAAAGGGGAAAACTCACCCACGAAAATGTAAACAAAAGAGCATAGCATGATGAAAAAGACGCTGAACTTGAAAATAAAATTTTATCGTCTAATGTTCATATTATTATTAAAGAGGAAAGATCAAAGTATTTTGGGGGTATTTTTTTACATTTTTAATCGTTCCTAGCACGTCTGAAATTTTCGTTAAAAAATATTGTTTTTTTTAGTCAAAAAAGGACAGATAATCAATCATTTTTTTCGATTTGATAAAAAAGATTAAAATCTTACTTTGATATTCTTTTAAAAATCAATTATCATTTTTTTCAAAACTGATTTTTTAATAAAAACAGAAATTATACTGTTTATTTAAAATATTTTGAACCAAGCTTAACTTAGCTTCTGCAAAAAAAAATGTAATTTGAAAATAAAACAAAGCAGGTCATAACCTTTCGCGTCATTTGACGATTGACGAAAGGCACATTCATGACGTTTAGATAACTTACGGAGGAGAATTCTTTCTACGGATGGAAGGAAGTGAAATTATTTAAGTGAACAAATTATTTACCTTGTTACTTTTAAGGAAAACTTTCAGCGCCTTTATTTTTTTTTTTTTTTTTTTTTGTACTTATTTTTACGTTTACGATGCTTTATGGAAAATATAAAAAAATAAAAATAAGACTGTTAATAGTGAGATTAAATTTCATAAGAAAAAGGTATCTAATTAATTTAGGTACCTTTCTTATGAAATTTTATCAGAAGTGTACATAAAATACTATAATTTTATGTACATTTATTACATTTTACTGTGTTATTTGTATTTCCATTCATTTTATTATTAATTTTGATATTTCATTTATGGAAAATGTCATAACTGAGATTAATATAAAAATAAGATCATATAAATTAAAGTTTAGCAGTAGTTAAATTTCATAAGATGATACTGTTACTTGTAGGTACCCTTCTCAGTTGAAATTGAAAACTCAAATTAACTTCTCCATACGTGTTTTCGCAAAAGTAAAGGGCTTAACAGTGGAGAACAATGCTGAACTCAAATAATGCAACTAAATTGTATTCTGGTTGGTCTTCCGTACTTGATAATTACTGTCCGACTATAAACACAAAAAATTATATTTCTTAATTAACATGGCTAATCTGATTGGTCCAAATTATACAATTTTCAAAGCGCTAGACAATGACAATCTCACACGGACATTTTGAAAGGTTGATGTTATTTTTTTAACTAATGTTAAAATATTTTTTAAAATTCAATTTAAACATTTTTTAAAAAATCTTTTTAAAATTAATGAAATAAGAAATAATTGTATTAAAAATTTAATTTTCATTGAAAAATTTTTTTGCTTTCAGAAAATATTGTCCATATTCATAAAAACAAATTAAAACAAATAAAAGCATTTGAAACTAAATAATATATTTGTTTTATTGAGTTTTGTGTGTTACAATTCACAGCTGATTTTCAGGTACGTTGGCCAAAAAAAAAAAAAACATGATTTGCATTCTTCAAAGCCTTGTGCTTTTTAACTATTGTAATCACTAAAACCGATGGTCTCAAATTTCTAGAGATTTTCATAAAATTAGTTATGGGGTGTTAATAAATATAAAAAAATATTTCTGCCATGACTTTATTAAAAAAAAACATATTTATAATAATTTCGATCATCTGTGAATAGTTTCTGAAAGTTTCATTAACATCTGACAATTATTTTTATTTTTGCAAGATTTTCCAAATTAATGTGTGTAAATACAAAAAACGCGCTAAAAATTATCTATGTTATTTACTACCCCTTGTTGGACAAAAGAGAAACAAGGTTTTTAAATCAAAATTTAGAATATTCTAAAAAGATGGAAAAATTTTTAAAATAATAAAAAAAAAATTTAGTCTATCCTCTTCAGTAAAAACATAAGCATTTTGATGATAAAAATTTTTTTCATAAAACTTTAGGCGTCTTTTTTTCATCAGACTATGCTCTATGTTTTAGCGATTCAGTGGAGTGACTTAGGTTAAAAAACCCAGGTTGTTTGTTTGTGTGTGTGTGTGTGTGTGTGTTCCTTTATATATGGGATCAGATTTCTTACATTTTCAGCCGATAAAACAAACATCCACTTTTTTTTTTGGCAGGTAGTATTTCTTATTGTCTTGCACACTTTTTTTTCTTTATTTACATTCAGAATGCTTTAAAATTCCATTTACAAGACAATTGTTTATAATAAAATTCTATTCACCAATCGATAGACTCATAACAATTGTAAACAATGTTTTTGTTTGAATTTGGGTTTGACCAATTAAAAAAAAAAAAAAAAAAAAACTAATTAAGACATACGTCAAATCAACCTTAAACAATAATCTTTGTCAATTTTATTTTTCAGTCTTTATGATGGCCGATACTTGATCTATCTCTTACTGTTACATCCCCGGGCAACGCCGGGCTCTACTGCTAGTGTCACAATATAGCTGCAGGAGGTATTTTTAATGTTTATTCATTTATGATCATCTATTGTACAAAATATATTTTTACTGAGAAATTTTGTGTCAAACTGTATTGATTTTTGATTACTTTTAAGTATTCACAAAATATACTTATTTTGTCAAATATGGATCATAACTTATTTTTTACAAGAAAAAAACTCTTTTTTAAAAGAATTTATTGTGAATTATTTTACTTATTTTTAACAATAAGTAAAATAATTCACAATATTTAATTAATTCTTTTAAAAAAGAGTTTTTTTCTTGTAAAAAATAAGTTATGATCCATATTTGACAAAATAAGTATATTTTGTGAATACTTAAAAGTAATCAAAAATCAATACAGTTTGACACAAAATTTCTCAGTAAAAATATATTTTGTAAAGCTTATTGTAAAGATGTTAATCAGATTTAATGTACATATTTATAGCTTCTCGTTTTGATAAGCACTGAACTGCTTTTATTTCTTAAATATTGTTTACATAGTAAGGAAAGATAAGTGGCATATAAATCTTGTGGTCAAACATGACTTAACATCAGAGAAATTTATATTGTGTGGATACATGATAAAATGAGCCAAGTATTATATGTTTAAATAGATATGATTAATAACTGCAAATGCCTACTGGAAAATTATATTTTCCATATTCACTTTAATCCATCAGTTTTAAAATCTGACAATAAGTTGATTTTTTAATGTTTTTGAATGTAAGGATATCTGAAGATTTCTAGAAGGTCTGTACTGTAAATGTGTGTAGTAACAAGAAAAATTAATGTTTTCACTACAAAATAAAACATTATTCATTAATATATAAGGTGTAGAAATGCAATGACATGAAATATTCAGTGACCAAAATTCAATGGTAGTTCATGGTTAAAATTAGTGAGAGTGCCACTTCAGAAAATTTTTAGCCATTGTTTTAATATTGTGTAAAACAAAACAAACACAAAAAAAATTTATACATAAACTTGATAAAATCCTAAACAAAAAATTACATTTTTTACTTATAAATTACAGTTCAAATTTGATCCAGTCATTTAAAAATGGAATCTATTCTTTTTGCTTTACTTTCAGTGAAAAGGTTTTAATAATTTTCTCCTTGATCCCTGGATGACTGTTAAGGAAATTTTTCTCCATTGAAAGCACTGTAATTGCATTTAGTCTTTCAGGATTCATATTGATCCTTAGAAAAGCATTTATTCTTTTCAGTGTTGAAAAGCAGTGTTCTGTCTCTGATCTAGTCATGGGAATAGTCAAAAGCATTTTATCAGTTTCATAATTTCACTAAACACATCATCTTTATTTTCAAAGATAAATTTCAACAGCACAAATAATTTGCAATATTCATGCATATCAGATCTACAATAAAATACTTTTAGTTCAGTTTCCACCTTTTCTTTGTCAATCAGTGGTCAGTACTATCTCTTTTGTAGGCAGTTCATTCTTAAAACTCATGAAGCTTTTGCTGAACAATAAAGCAGCTACTAAGTGTTTAGTGGAAGAATGTCTGTCCATTGTATCAACATATATGCAGTTGCACACTTCCTTTATTTCTGCCATGAGTGTCTTTGATAGATTCGCACAGTACCTAGTTTCTTATTTCTAAAGTAGCAGTTGTGAAATCTTTTACATATTCATTGACTTTAAACATACTAATTTCTCAAGATTGCACTTGATTGCAACTGACTTCAACATGAGGTATAATCTGATGAAAAAGCAAAACATGAAATTATCATTCAGGTATTGTAAAATTCCTGTTGCTTCTGCAATGACCTACATTTGATACTGACTGAATTTCAGTAAGGCAGCTTTTTAAAGGTTGCAAATTTTCATGAACTCTGTTCATGGTCTATATATTAAAGTTCCACCTTATAAAGGATGAACATGGAATGCTGACATCCATAAGCTTCTTGAGAATGGATACACATTGTGATAATCTTGAGAAGAATGTTGGAATAGCCAAAATGTTAAAGAATAATGCCTTGTTCTATGATTTTCTTTAGTTTTGCAACTTCTATGGGTAGAATGTAAATAGGTATTTTTTGAGATTCAAAATAGATCAGATGACTATTTTCTTTTATTTTTTATACTTGCTTTATATCCTTTCAGTAGTTCTATCTTCTGACTTTATACAGTTTATTAATTTCGCCATATCCACTTCCACAACATCTATTTCCAAGAGTCCATGATTTTTGTGTATTCTACAACAGTGATGGGAATAATCTCAAACGTTTTTTTTTGTCTCAAAAGTTCCTTTAAAGGAGCCTATAGTTTTGATGACAGATCCATCAAATTATTTTAAATTAAGATTACTTTTCTTAATTTGGGTTTACCATTTTTTCCCAGAAATTTCTTGTTGTAATAGACGTGACAGTGACTTACCAGGAGCAAAACAAATTCGCTGCCTTGTGTGTCGAACCATTCTCTGAGAGTCGGTTGCGCGTGCCTCTGCCTGCTGCCATTTTTATGCAGCAGGTTTATTTGCATAAGAGAACAACACTACCTGTTAAAAACAGGCGAGTGGACATGGGGGACCACTGCTCTTTTAGGCTTCGGTGAGACTAGAAGTATTGCTGAAAGAAAGCGACATCAATTTCTGGACACCTGACAAGCTATTTCGGCTGATATGGACGGCCGGTTTGATTTAAAAATTATTCTCGAATTTGCGAGACTGGAGACAGCAGGGTGCGAACGTGTCCATTCTGGACCTCAGGAAAGCATACCTACAGATCCGTGTTGCAAAATCTCTGTATGTATACCAAACAGTTATGTTTAAAGGAAGCGATATTGTTTGACCAGGCTGGGGTTTGGCCTGAATGTAGCGCCCCTGATAATGCGAGCTGTGCTCAAGGCTGTGTTAGCACAGAATGAAACTATAAATAGAGCAACGTTGGCATATATTGACGATGTATATATCAACGAGGATGTGGCGTTGGTGGAATCTGTGAGAAAACATCTCGAGCTCTATGGACTGACGAGCAAGGATCCAGAGAAGTTACAAGACGGAGCCAGAGTGCCAGGGCTAGAAGTATGGAAGGAACAGGGTCGACTGCAATGGCAACGAGGAAGTAGAATGGTAAACGGCCCTATGACTATGACCCGGAGAGGTATTTTCTCCATGTGTGGCCAGCTGGTGGGACACTTCCCCGTGTGTGGATGGCTGCAAGTGGTGACAGGCTTCATCAAACGTCGAGCCACTGCTGTAACGCAAAACTGGGATGACAAAATTTGCGATGCTCCCCTGGAACGTATGATAACGGACACCCTCGCCCGGGCTCAGCAACTGGATCCTGCACAGGGAGAATGGTGCGTGAATACGAAGGAGCTAGATGTGTGGGTGGATGTGAGTTCGCTGGCTGTAGGAGTAGCGCTCGATGCTAAGGGAGCCATCATCGAGGTCGCATGCTGGCTACGGCCGATAAAAACACCCAGCATATCAATGTGGCTGAACTAGATGCCGTACTAAAAGGAATCAACCTCGCGCTAAAATGGCAGGCTATGGTATTACACGTGAACACAGACTCCCTCTGTGTATACCATTGGGTGACTAATGCCTTTATGGGAAAGTCTCAGCTGAACACCAAGGCCGCTAGCAAGATGCTCATAAGGCGATGACTTGAAACGCTAATTTCTCTTGTGAAAGAGTACAACCTTTCAGTTGACATAGCGCTAGTTAGATCCGACCAGAACTGAGCTGACTAGAGTTCCCCAGAGGTGGTTCAACAATGTGAAGGAACTCAAACCTGTTCAACCAGTATGTGCTTTTGCCGTAGGAAACCTGAGCCCTGCTCAGTTAACTGAGATTCACCAACACAGTGGGCACCCTGGAGTTAAACGGACACTATATTTCGCATGCAGGATCAACCCGTCCGTGTCGAAAGCAGCAGTGAGATCGGTCGTTCAGAGTTGTGAACAGTGTCAGTCAATAGATCCAGCTTCTGTGCGATGGCAGAAAGGAAGAGCTCAGTGTGTGTGAAACTTGGAGCTGTCTAGGCATGGACATCACACACTATAACGGTCGCCATTTTTTGACTCTGATCGATTGTGGCCCCACACAGTTTTCGATCTGGAGGCTGCTAGTTCGGCAAGACGTTGCACACGTAATCCGGCAATTGGAGTTGGTGTTTTTCGAACGTGGTGCCCCAGTGGAGATCCTGGCTGATAATGACACTGCATTCCGCAGTCAGCAATTCAAACAATTTACGGAAGAATGGAGCATCCGATTCCGACCACGCTGTGTGTACAAACCATCTGGAAATGGTATTGTAGAGAGGTGTCATCAGACAATCAAACAGATTGCTGCGCGAAAGAGCTGCCCTATTATGGAGGCCGTGTATTGGTATAACATCACACCCGGGGATGACGTGTCTGCCTCTTCTGCGCCCACCAATCTGCTGCATTCGTACAAAATTCGGATAAAAGGAATTGACGTTGTGCCCTCGCCTAACCAGGCGACTTCGACTGGGTATAAAGAAGGAGACGCAGTCTGGGTAAAAAATCCACACGGACGCTGCACGTCAAAGTTTGTGACGGGGATAAACAGTCCACAGTTGGTAGTCATCGACAGGATACCGCGGCACGTGGGAGATGTATGTCCACGGCTCACTTCATTGTTACCAGCAGATGATGGCGGTGACACAATGTCAGGGAGTCATGAATGGCAAGAACCAAGCTCCAGTGCAAGCAGCAGCGACACCCCATCTGAGAGCGAGGAAGAGGTAGACTTGACCCTTATTGATCCCCTGGAATATGATTCAAACCAGGACACATCTGACGATTCAGCTGGGGAGGAAGACATGGTTATACCACCGCGAAGGAGGGCAAGGGTGAAACAACCAGCCCCTCACTGTCACTTATGTGATCATACGATCAGGGGGGAGTGTAATAGACATGACAGTGACTTACCAGGAGCAAAACAAATTTGCTGCCTCACATGTCGAACCATTCTGAGAGTCGGTCGCGCGTGCGTATGCCTGCTGCCATTTTTATGCAGCAGGCTTATTTGCATAAGATAACAACGCTACCTGTTAAAAACCAGGCGATTGGACGTGGGGGTTCTAAGCTTCAGTGAGACTAGACGTATTGCTGAAAGAAAGCAACATCAATTTCTGGACACCTAACACTTGTGATCAAGATAACATTTCTCAACCTGCATGGGAAAAGTTATGCCATTCAATTTTACTGTCACTCTACTTTTTGCAGATGTTCTTACCGAATATACTTCTGTATTTTCAGTATGAAAATGAGTATATTTTCTACCCTTTCTATTCTCTTTTTGTATCTGCACAAAAATTGGGAATGGTCTTTTCTTTTACAGTTTAAACATAATTTTCCTAGGGCTGAACATTTATTTTTGTTCTTTTGTGTTTTGTGTGCAATATTTGCCCTTAATTAGGATTTTAGTTGTGCTGTATGCTTCCACATTGTTTTTAGAATTATTAAATTCATTAATTCTAATTGCTACAAGAGTTCTACACTTGTTTCTAAATTCATATCATTCACTTGTAGCTGTTCTAGGATCTTATATTTGTATGTAATGTCATACATGTCTTCAATTAGTCTTAGAAGGATCAATTTGTTTTCTATAAACATTTTTCTTGATCCAATGTTTTTCAAATTTGCAATATCTTAATGCTTCTTTCAATCTGTGTAATTATTGCATTATTGTTTTCATTTGGGTTTCAATTTTGTTCTTTCAGCAATAACTAGTTCTTTTTTTGGTTGCATGTTTCTTTTTATAATGGTTGAAATTTCTTCATATGTTGAGTCTTCCAGTACATCATAACAGATATTTTCTTTATGGTTTCACATCCTGCCGAAGCCAAAAATATATCAGTAATTTCATTCTCTTCTCCGGAGGCTTTCTTGTTTTTCAGCTTCTTTATCCTAGCCAGTGCTGCTAAACATTTAATCCACATTTCTATGTGCTCTGGTTCATCCAACATGGTTAGGAATCATATCAATGATGTTATATTGTTATGATGTAGAGTATTCTCTGTAATAGATGGTGTCAGGTCAACAGATAGTAGTGCAACTGGTATTTACTGTGAACTGTGGGAGCAATAGTGCTCTCTCTAACCAGCATTCTGCTTCTTTCCTCAGATATGTTCACACAGTTCCATGCAAGGATTTTGGGGATTTTTCATGAACGAGGGGATGGCTACTGACATTAAACTTTAGTATTATATAATGTACAAATATAAAGAAAGAATTAAAGAAAAAAGACTAATTATATTGAGTAAAAATAGGGAGTACTGCAATTCTACAGTGCCTATGCATGAGCCACCATTGCCAAAATTATATGGGTTAACAGTATTATCATGGTAATTATGAAAAGTATTGATGTTAAAAATTTACCGATACAAACACTGATATCATTTCCCCAGATAAATTAGCAACACCATGCACTTTTTATAATAATGGTGTATTTTAAACTATATTACTAACCATTGGGGAATAAAGCTTATGGAATCTAAACAGATTCATCTGTCAATTTCACACATCTCTTGAAATAATCAATTATACAAAAAATATTCTCAGAGAAACTTATTTCATGTCTAGTTTCCAAAGTTTTGGAGTAGCCATTCATCTATTATATATTTTCTAATTAGCTCTCGTTTTAGAATTTTCTAATTAGATCTCGTTTTAGAATTTTTTAAAACAAATTTCATATTCATGCCTGTATGTTCATCTGTCTATCCACACATCAAATTCTTTTCTACATATATCTTTATGTTCCTATTTTATTTCTTTTTCAATCCATTCAATTATCTTTATATGTCTCCATCCAGCTACATGATAGACATTTCATAAAATTTATAAATCTGTCTATACCTATTTATATATCTAGAGATATTTTCGTCTGAGGAAACTTTTTATATGAGATATTCTAAGAGTTCAATTACTTGTGTTGATTCTTTTCATGATGCCAGCCAACTTATCTAGATCACAAATGAAACTGATTATTCTGTTTACTGAGCTAATTTTCTTTCTTCAATTTGCTTACAGTTGCTCATTATTGCTTCTGCTTTTTTATTTGACTTAAATTGAATTACAAAAAATTAGTATAGAGAAATCCTATCTTATCATTTCTGCAGATTAAAACAATACTTCGTTTCTAGTCTCTTTAAGGCTAAGTCTTTGCTGAGAGAATGAGCCACTGTATAGCCTCTAAGAAATTTGGTTCTTGTGACTACTGGCAGCTCAATATGAAGATTCAATCTTGGCCACCTTATGATCAAGAAAATTATGGGTCAAAACTGGATAAAAGTGATCAACCCCATCAATCAGTTGCAGATATTGGACATTTTAGACGACCAGGGAGGGTATAGTGTGGCATTTGGTTGCCATGGACCAGGATTGACGCTGAAGGCACACAATCTGAGCTTCACCATTCTCATCTAAAGCTTGATAGACTTACTTATTAGTAATGGTTATTAACTGGAAATACTGTTGCATAAACCCACTCAATTCTTGTAACTCAGTAGTCATAATCCCTGAGCTATTAATTACATCTAGATTTAGTTATCTCAGGTTGTTTATTAACCAGTTGATACTGGCTCTATTCTTTGCCAGCTCTAACCTTGTCACATTCAGTATCGATACACTTTCTCCTGTCACCTGGGCTAGGATTCTTTGATCTTTTTCTATGTTCCTCAGTTTTCTCTTTATAACCTTGATGTAAACTTCACTTACAGGACATTTAGCACTTTTCAACTATGGGGACCACTGCCCTCTTTTCTCTCATTTGTAGTAGTTCAATTCATTTTCGGTAAATCTTCATATCTTTCCACTGAGCTTCCATTATAGCTGTCTCCAATTCTAGGGAGTATATTAGTCTAAGGTACCTTCCTTCCTTGGGATAATCTTGCTGTACTCAGCCCTATTATCTCACTCTCCAATTTCTCTAATAGTAACAAGTAATTTTCTTCACCCTCCGTGATGTGCTATCCACACCAATATCCTCTTTAACCAACTCCACTGTTAACTACTGGAGAGAGTTCTGAATGAGCATGATGTCATTGTGCACCAACCCAAACACATTCACCTCTCCATTTACAACCATATTTTCTTATTGAGATTCAAAGTTCCCTGCCCCTCTCAGTCTCTTCTTAAGGGGTAACTCTGGCTCTACTTCTAGTCTTTCCATTAACCATTATGGGGGTTGGGAAAGAGGTATCCCATCTTTTTTCCACTTACTTTACTCTTCCTCTGGCTCAGAGGGTTTCACATCTGAAGCCTGGATTTCTTCATTACTCTCTGGCTCAACTTCTGACCTTCTTTTATTCCTTAACCTTTCTTGAAGTTGGGAAAGAGGTATCTCATCCTCCTCTTCCCACTCACTCAACCCTCCTTCCTGTTTGGAAGGTTTCAAATCGGAGCCCTGGACTTCATCACTAGAACGCTTTGCTTTTTTTATTGTCCTATGAGGACATAGAGGTGGAGTGATGACATTATGAGGCCTTTTTCATAATGACACAGATGATGAATGAATGCTGCTTGCCCCTGCCAACGGCCCCGCTCTGACACTCAGACCATCTTGTCTGGATCACCATGATATATTTCAAAAATACTTTCCCTAACAATGGAATGGATACCACAACTTCTTATCTTCTAGCAAGGTAACACAACCCAGTGCGTTGTAATATTTCCATAATTTCTTGGTGGGGGTCCACCGGCAGCCTCAAATGATGGAGTAACAGTCTGTATCTTTAATAACAATTCCTTCAAGTGCCTAGGGGTCATTATGCTTGGGGACAGATGTTCTAATGATAACATATCCAACTGAGCTCTCTCATGCTCTAATAGAATTGCCAGAGACAGACTAGCCTGTTGCACCTTATGTTTTTTCATTGTTCAAAACTCCAACACACAATTCAGGTGGCTGAAAATCTTCAATTTTTCCCATGGATTTTATTCATTAACCCTTCTTATTTATCAGGGGTCTATCAGTATATCATTCCTTCAATTTTAAGAAAATTTATGATTTCCAGTAACAAAATAGTGTCTCACACACACACACATATATATATATATAAACATTATGCACCCAGCCTTGAGGTGCCAACTGTTGTGTAGACAAAATTCTCCAATATCTACATTAAAGTTGCTCAAGCCTACTCTAAACTTTTGATAAACTTCATGTCTATCAGCTATCTACAGTATTAATATTTTCTTTCTTACCACTTAATCATTTTGTTATTGCAAGTTTCTTTTGCCTTTGTTTAATAGTCCTGTTATTTTCAGTTTGGTAGTCTCCCTCTTAAATTACACCTGAGATCTTCCAGCCAAATTTGGTTAAAAATCTCTAAATAATCTTTGACTATCACAAATAGAAATCATATATAAAATTATACAGTAGATGTGCTTGATATAATCACTATTCATTTGCATTGATGATAATTTTATATTGATTGTTTTTGTAAAATGTAGCAGACTGTCACAAATTCACAGAGATATAAGTGCAGATAGACGCAAATCCAACCTTATTGGATTCTGAACTTTTGTTCACTGCCACTGAACATATAGGCATTTGGCAGATACACTAATCTGTAGCCAGCGCATCTTGATTATTCCATTAATAATGCTGTAGGTAGCACGTCTGGGCTATTCCATCCAATGTTTCTTTTAGAAACATCAGAATGAGTCTGCACTGATTTTTATTTGTAGGATGGAGCCAATGGTATCAGCAGGTACATGCTTTCAGCCTTTCTGAAGTTAAGTGCATTTCTTCTGTACATAGAATGCATTATTCTTTACAATAAATTCATCTGTGACTCACAAATTATCTTTTAATTTCTTGTCATGCTGGGTTGGGTGGTGATGAACTCTCCAATATGATCAACCTATAGTTTCATTCAAATAATCAAAAGGCAAGATATAAAATCTCCACACTGTTTAACCTAGTAATTTGGCCTTTTGTTAGTTAATTGCATCATAACTGTAAAAAATACTGAAATATTTTAGAAATTCAAGTATAGATATTTCCAAACATATAATCAATTTATTTTATTTCAACACCATATTTCTATTAACTTGTAGTAAGTTAGAGATTCCTAATTTTGTGTTCTGCATTTTGATAGCTAAATTCTGACATTTTATCATTCTGTTTCAAAGAAAGTAATTTTATCTTTAAATAAAAAAAAACAAAGAATTATACTCTGATATGTGACAACTAGATACAAGATAAATAAAATGTGTATTAGATAGAGGAAATGTATGAAGAAAAATATGATGATAAAAAAGAAATTGGGTGTGAAAATAAAAATTAATATTCACACTTACACTTTAAAAAAAAAAAGTTGTGATATTACTTATCCACAAGTGGTTTTTCATGAGGTTTTAACTGATAGTCAATATTTGCTAATGTTCTTTTGTCTGTCTTGCTCTTTTCATTACCACTACTTGTACATTCTTCAAATACGTTCTTATTGATAAACTTTTTACCAAACTCCATAAGATCAGTTTGCACTTCTTTATATTCAACTCTTCTTTCTTGCTAGGTTATGGTTACCACTGGTCATCATTACTGGGATGAATATTGTCACAACAATTGGATAACTTCAAATGCTGTACTGACCAAAAGTATGTTAGCCTGCACAGTAACAAAGGTTGTAGAAATATATACCAAACATTTAACTATAAGTGGATTTGGTAGTAATCTCTGAAATGGCTGAAATACAAAGTTAAGAACTAACAAATTAAAAATTAACTTTTGTTCTAATCACTATGATATGCATGCATGGAATTTATTAAAAAACAAGCAGTTACAATGCTTGTTATAAATTGACAAGAATTACTGGCTAGGAGAGATCATTTCATGAGTATATATTTAAAGAAAAACTTGTATTGAGTCACCAATAATGTTACTAAATTCCTTCTAGTTACTGCTAATTTGCCAAATCTCCCATTGACATTCTCTTGTCTCTATATACACTTGAATTTAGTGATCATCCAAGAGAATTCCAATCCTAAAAAATATAAAATTTTTAGAACAATATATATAATTATTAAATCTTAAAGTTCCCCATAATGCAATGAGGTCAAATACAATATGAAACTTCTTTGTTCTCATGTGCAGTTGAATTTAGCGATCATCCCAGAATTATTCAATAGCTTTCTGTTTGTCCTGCATCATTTTCATCATAAATTTACAAAAACACAGACAAAAAATTATTTTGTACTTTTATTTTTTTGAGTTTTCCATCTATCAATTGCTTTATGGATTTATTCATTTTAAAACTTTTCAAAAAAAATTTTATGCTATGTCAAAAACATTATTTATCTGATTGAAAAAAATTCCCTGCTAACTTTTAGAATCTCTTTTTAACAATTAAATTTCCTCTAAAGCAATTTTATAAATAATAAATCAAATCCATATCTGAACCACACCCTTTAAATATTTAACCTATTAACAATAGCTTTAAGGTAACAATTTATTAAATAACCCTAAAGAGTTACAAAATACCTTAGATAGAAGAATGGAAAACAAGAGAAATAAAACTGAAAATCTAAAATTTTCTAGCTATTAATTTTAAATTTCTATTTCAGTCATTTGTTTCACAATTTATTTCAATATAGTTTATTTATCCATGTTTTATTATGCTGTAACATATTATGTGTATTTGCCATTTTTCTATTTTTATTTCTTTAACTACCTGTCTCCATACATTTATTCATTGAATAAATGAGTATATTGAATGAGAAAAAAATTACTTAAAAAATGATTAGGAAAATGAATAAAAATATATAGAAATTGAGTCTGATGGATATATTTACAGCTAGAAACAAATATATAAAAACTAAAGTGAAATCAATATAAATGCAATTGAAGAAAAATGGCTGGTAAAAAAAAAAAACCCTAAGGAACAAATGAATGAATAGTGTGACAGTGATAAGCAGATAAATAAAATGAGAAGGATGTGTGTGTGTGTGTGTATTATTGATAGTTGGAAAAACATTCATGAAAGTATAATGTTTTGAAAAAACATCCAATTATGCATTTCACTGATTAGCCTTCATTAGATTGAAGGCAAAAAAATGAGTTGCATATATATATGTGTATGTTTAAAAAAAAAAAAAAATTAAACATACACAAATACATCAGATATTTTTGTTACTTTTTGTGTGTTAAATTAATCTGTTTTTATTAAATTGAGTGTGAAATTTGTTGTTTCAGACAAGTGGAGTTGCTTAGGTATAAGTAATCGGTTGTGTCATATGTTTAGTATGTTCACATGTTCATTCATATGTTAAATGCTATTTTGTGTCTCTCTCTCTCTCTCTATATATATATATATATATATATATATATATATATATTCCATTTCTTTTTTTGAATTTGTAGGTCTGATGAATTGGATCACGATTACGATTCCAATGTAATAAATTATAACCATGGAATATTAGTTGTTTGAGCCCTTTATATATATATATATATATATATATATATATATATATATATAAAAAAAGACATTTTTATGTTTATACATTCTTTTATATATATTCAGGCCGATAGATGTAGTTGGATAAAAAAATACAGTTTAATTAAAAAAACAAAGCTTTTACTTGAATATGAGTATTCATCAAAAATAGCGTTTAAACAAAATAAATTAAAAATAAAAAGACAAGAAATTTTATGAAGAAACTTTGAAGTCGGGATAAAATTGATATTTAATAGTTAAGGAATCTTTTACTGCCAACAAGAAACAGCTATAAATAATAAATTTGATGTTTTAGGTTTAAAATCAATGTCTTTTGATCTCATGAAAGTTTTATTTCTAACTTTCAACTCTGTTGAAACTTAAACTTCTTAATTTTATGAAATTTTGAATTTCACCAGAAAAATAGTAAATTAATAGATATGTGCTAAACTGATAAATTATGACAATAAAAAAAAGTAACAACACAAAGAACAAATTATTTTACAGATTTTAATGACAACAATTCAATACGATGAATGTGTGTAAGGCTCTCTTACTAATCCTAAATAGACTTAGAGGGATGGGTGTGGATGGTCAAAAAGGTGCTTCAGATGGGAATTGGAAACATCTTCTATACACGTGTGTGTGTGTGTATGTGTGTGTGGTGTTGTAGAAAGTATGCATGTGAAAGAGAGATAAAATGAGAGTGGGACCATGTATGAATCAACAGGAAGATCAAGTGAACAAGGTGTATAATCACTGTTGATAGGTAATTTTGATAGACTATGTAAATATGTATTTAATAATAGGTTAACAATACATAAAAAAGAATTATAATGAATAAGTTGTATTTTCTAGGATTTGCCAGCAGATTCTACATTTGTGTGGCATGTATGTGTGTATGTAATTAGAACATTCTTTTAAAACAAATATTTTGGATGCACAAAAAAGATGTTTAGCACATAATTAGTGTGTGTAGAAAAAAATACCCAGGAGAATTTGAACTGTGCTAGAAAGAACTTTTCTACAAACTTTTTTTTTCACTTGTGTCATATTCTTTGTACAGATGACATTTAATAAAATATATGCTTTATGTTGAGGAAGAGAATAAGGATGTGGTTGATGTTTCATACAACTTGGATTGTAATGCCAAATGCAAGGGAAATAGGGAGTAAATTTTAACATTTCAAAGAAAAAAAAAGAATTAAATGCAAAGATTTGAATGTCAGAGGATTTTAAGATAGCAGCAAGAGGAGATACAAAGATTTTAACTATGAGTAATTTTGAGCAGTTTCTGTGTAAATGCTGTAAATAAGTGGTAACAGTAATCACCAACAACACCATTACCAATTACACTGGTCAGGGAATATGTTGATATGTACAGACTGTACACAGACAATATCACAACTGAGAAGAAACAAGTCAACAATTTGGTTATGTGAAAATTCAGATGTTTTTGTACCTTTTTCTCTTCTTAAAAAAAAAAAAAAACAACAAAAAAAAACAAAAAAACAAAGATTTTTAAGAATTAACTACCTTAATCTCAACTAAAGTAAATCTTTTGTTAAAATATTTTGGGTGGTCTACACAAAGAGGTATTCAATCTTATGTGAGTAATTTCAATTGGTTTGTGCATGTACTATTGAAAAACACCCACACTCTTCTCTCTCTTTAAATAAAATATTAAAATGTCCTATAAAAATAATATTTTCCCTACCTTTCAGATTTTTGACTTATTGAGTCTTTGGACACTGTAGATCTTAATTTATATCTTCCACTTGGGATACTCTGAAGAACACGATTTGCACATGGGGCACTGGGGAATATTGCCAGGATAGTTTTACAATCAGATACTTGTAAATTGCTAGTGTCAGTAGAAATGTTGCTATTGTCTTGGGGAACATAATGTAATGTAGCACCCTGGCAAGTTAAATCTTTTAGTAGTTTCTCAACATCCATCTGACGCAGGTTTGGGCAAAGATCGTACACTTCCAGAACATTACTCCCAGCGACACCTTAAAAGAAAGAGATAATTTGTGAAAATATGAGAGTGGGGGGGAAAAATGATTGTGTTTGAAAACATATATAAAAAATGGAGAAAACAATCAACTAATGCTTACAATTCTTTAGTTTATTTCTGCACTTGTTAAGTGTTAGCTATAAAAAAAACTATTGTAGTTTTATTTTTTCAAGCCTTATATAGAGTTGAAAATATTTGAGCATGCAGAATTTATATTTGAATACAAGTGAGCAATAATTCATAAATTAGTACATAAAATATTAAAAAATAAATATTTTTTAAAATAATGAAAAAAACTACCTCTTGAATCTGTTCCTTCATTGCCACCAGTTGACTGGCTACCAGCACAACAGTCTTTGATGTTACTTCGAGATTTCTTGGTTTTTGATTTGTTTCCAAGTGAACCACTTGTACTATTTAGGCTCCCAATCCCTGTATTGTACTGACAGTTAATTGGGCTGAAAGAAATAATGAAGTATAACAGAGTCACATCTCACAATATCTAATAAGTGTCATATATTCTTTTATAGATTGCAAACAGCAGTATTACAGAAATAATATATTTAGTGGTCAATAAAACTAGTTTGGTTTCTTACATAAAAATAAAGGGTAATTTTTTAAAATTCTAACATATTTTATTGAACAAGTTTATCATTTTACTCCACTATCTTCTGTCATCTTTTAGCCAACTTCATACTATTCTTCAAAAATTTTATTTTTCTGAGCTAGTCTTATAGGAAATTGAAACTTTATATCATTCAGAGAATTTTCTAATGATGACAATAAATGTTAACTGGAATGAGCAATATCTAGTAAATATAACTGACAAAGCAGTAACAATTTTTTTGTCTAGTCACTAAAGAAATATATCTGAAATTATCTTAGTTGATTTCTCTTTATTAAATCTGAACACTTTTCCTTTTCAACAGCTGCCTTCATTGGCCTAACTGGGAGTAGTGCTTGTTTAATTATCTGTAGAGAAGTCATAGTAGAGGACTCCTTTCAAATTCCATCATAGACACATCAACAACTTCAAGTGCTAATCAGTAGTATTTCACTTTGCTTGCCCCCCTCCTATTAGTATAGTAAATATTCAAAAGCATACCAAAAATGTTTGGTAAAAGTTTATTACTAGTTCATAAACTGACTTTATGATGTAGTAAAAAAATACCAAAGTTAGGTAACAAATACAGTTGACTTTTGCAACAAAAGTATAGAAAATAGCAAAATATTCCTTGTTTGTGGAGATATTTATATCTTGCCTAGGAATGTAATCCAGTTACTTCCATTTAGCCTCCTGTTTTTTTTTATATATAGGTTCTTTGGATATCCCCTTTGAATATTTTTTTTTAATACTCAAAATCCTATATCATACACCAAAATTTCCAATTGCCCAGGTTGCCAAACCCTGCTCTTATATAAAAGTACCTATGTACATTGATTCTCTGAAGAGTGGTGGCTAATGGTTTGATTGGAATGTGGCTTCACAATTGTGGATTTCTTGGTAAACAAAAAACAGTTATAGGAAGCTGCTATATTTTCTCTTTGTTAAAATGTTTCTGTGGTTATAGGTCAGCTGCATCATATTGATGATAAATAGGCTTTGTTCCATTGAAAGGTCATATTACTTCATTATATCTTTCAAAACTTGGGCCTGGTAAAAAAAAAAACTTTTGCAAACTTCATTGATGAATGGGTATCTGCATCTTATTTCTATTATGTTCATTTCAGCTGACCATGGACGCGACACTGGTCCCATCGGCTCTGAATATAGCTGATCGACTGATGAGAGTACCGCAGTGATGGTTTGATGCAATGAAGAAAACATATAGACCTGGGCCACTGATTGGTGCCATCAATGTGGACGAACTGGACGCAGACCAAATCATGTCCATCCACAGGAACAGTGGTCACACAGGAGTGCGGCGCACAACCTACTTTGCCAGAAGAGTCTGCCCGTCAATGACAAAATCAACCGTTAGATCAGCTATACGGACATGTGAAGAATGCCAGTCTATAGACCCCTCACCAACTCACTGGGAAAAAGGAAAGCTTGAGATATGCGGGAACTGGCAGAGACTGGGAATGGATATCACCCACTATGGTGCCCATCATTTCTTAATGCTGACGGACAGTGGCCCATCGCGTTTTTCAATCTGGAAGCAATTGGCAAGGCAGGACTTGGCGGCCGTGATTCGCCAACTGAAAGCAGTGTTCTTCGAGTGGGGATATTCGCATGATGTAGAAAAATACATACAAAAATACCCAAAATGTAAAGAAAATAAAACACTTTCACGAAACCAAGATACATTCATGGCCTAAAGAAAAAGAGCCATTGGTCCACATTCATATGGATCATGCACATTGATAAAGGCATAGAACTATTTTTAATTTGATTAACTCTTTCTCTGGATGGCCTGTAGTAGTTAGAGTTCAGGATAGGAAAACAGCCACAATAATGCAAATATTAAGAGTGATATTTTTCAGAATTGGATGCCAAAAACGTTAGAATTCACTAGAATTTTGTGATGGAACTTTGTATTCATAGTTAAAACAAATAGATGCCTCCCTTTCACTCTCAGTTTACATATCACTGGGAAGTGATCATTTCCGCAGTTGCCATATGGATATGTTTTGCAGTGTAAAACTGAATTCCAGAATCTCACAAAGAAATAATGAACAAATACAGGCAGGCTAAAGAGGAATAGCTCAATGAAAAATGTGCAAAAATAGAAATAATGAGTATCACAGATAAAGTAGATATAAATAAAAAAAATAAGAAAACTAACAGGACAAAAGACGTGCTCATCAACAGGATGCATGAAATCGAAGAACAGAAAGATGATATTAGAGAAAGAAAAAATACTTCAGAGTTGGAACAAATATACTGGAGAACTATTCCATGACAAAAGGGAACAACTGGCAATACACAGAAATATTGATGGACTGGAAATATTCAAATCTGAAGTGGAATCTACATTGGCCAATTGAACAGAAACAAGGTGGTAAAGTCAGATGGAATTGTAATAGAGATGCTGGCAGCCTTAAATGATTTTGGCATAGACAAGATTACAGAAATAATAAATGAAATATACAACAATTGTGATATACTGGAAGACCTAAGTAGATCTATTTTCATAGCACTTCCTAAGAAGCTAAGTGCAAATGAATGTAAACTCCATTGGACAAGCAACCTAATGAGCCATATAACAAAATGTATGATCCAAATTCTGATAAATAGAGCCAGCAGTAGAATCAGACCAAAAAGAGGACAAGAACAGTGCAAGTTCATCAAAGACACTGGAACAAGGAAGTGAGAGAAGCACAACACATGCTGTACAGGCATGGTTAAGAACTGCCTTGATGCAGTAGCGTTCACAGAAATTGAAGAGGGCCAAAATGGCACCCAAATTGCAATACGACAAACTCCTAAATGATCTGAATCTGAAAGAGAAATATACAGCATTAAAAAGAAGTATATAGTGTTAAAAGAAGACACAATGAAACAAAGGAGAATGGAAATTAAAGTGGGATGCATTAAAAGAAGTTTTAGTAACATTAGTAAACAAGGTCATCCCAAAGAAAACTAAACAAGGAAAAAAAAGGAATGGACGACAGATGAAATTCTTGACATAATGAAGAGCAGACAGTAAACAATGCCAAGATATGGCACAAAATATAGGACATGGTACAAATAAATTAGGAAGAAATGCAGGCAAGCAAAAGAGGAACTGCTCAGCAACAATGACATATTTAGGAAGGATATCAGAATAACCAAGAACCTATATTGGCAGCTGCCTGTTTATCGACAGAAAATGAATTCAGTAGATTTACAAAAATTGAAAGTGGTGTAAGACAAAGATGTGTCTTCTCACTGGACTTGGTGATTCTGAGAGAATTAAAAGTTCTACCAGGATTCATTATTGGCTGCCACAATCTTAACATAAGATATGCAGATGACGGTGTTGACAGAAGACATGGAAAGAAATGAAGAAGAGACTTGAAGGATACTATGGACTGAACATGTAAGCAAAAAGGAAACTTATATTTAACATAAAGAAGAGACAGTTGAAATTTCTGGGACACATAATGAGTGTGACACTATTTAGCTATGGTAATTGGCTAACTACTTAACCATAGAAATTAAAACAAGAAATACTGAGAACGGAAAGAATATATCCTGAAAGCTATACCGTTCGATATTAAAAAGATTTTATTTTATTTCTGAAAAAGTTACTTTTTCACAAAGACCCATAAATTGGCGTAGACAGTAGACCTGTAGAAAAGCCATATGTGAAATTTTGACAAATTGATTAATGTTGTTTATAAAAAGAATGCTTGCTGAGGGAAACATGAGATTCAGAAAAAGGCAAAGTGTTGAGATATTGGGCAGACCATATGGTGGTCATAAAAATTTTGGCCAAAACGGGGAAAGAGAATCAATATTAACTGTCTTCCCAAGATATCATTTTTTTTCTTGAGTCCTGGCAAGGCAAAGCCATATAGTATTTATGGGAATTTTGGCATGAGAAAAATTTATCCCGATATGGGGTGGAGAGAATTGTTATTATTTACTTTTCCCAAGCGTCATCTGCAGGTGCTGACACGTTGCGTAGCAATATGGTGATTATAAAAATTTTGGCATGAGAAATAATTTATTCCGATATAAGTTGGAGAGAATTGTTATTATTTACTTTTCCAAAGTGTTGTCTTCAGGCACTGACACATTGAGTAGCAATATGGTGATTATAAAATTTTGGGCATGAGAAAAGATATCATGGAAGAATTGTGATTTGGGAGATAAGGAATTTAATTTCTCAATAAGCCAAGGCTCCCAGTAAAAGCTAACTTCATGAAGGGACCAGATGGCAGACTTTGACAGTGATTGATGGAATTTGTAAAGGGTGCTGGTTAAGAAGGCTCTGAGAAATTTAAGTGGTAATGTGGGATTCATAAAAAATTTTGGGGAAAAAAGAATTTTGTAAACAAATATTCTGGGTTATAATTTTAAGGAGACCAGCTTAGCCACACTTGCATGGCTGGGATGCCATTGGTCAAGTGGTAGCAATGGTGATAGGTGGAGGTAATTTAGTGAGAAGGATGGGAAGTTATTAACGCCCACTGAAGGGATTGGTATGAGGTATCAATGTGAGAGAAGAAGAGTTTAGGAGGGTACCTCTCCTCATGGACGAGGAGATTCCCCCAAAATGGAAAGTGATTAATTTTCAAAAAATGGGAAGTAATCAATTTTCCTGGCCTAACAATCGAGATTTACTGAGAAACCCAGACTGCGTCTAACCCCACACTGGTTTTTGATTGGTACCCATTTAAACGTTCAGTTCAGTTCAGTTCGAGTAGCAGGAACCAGAGCGTTGCCTCGCAGAAGCTGACTGAGAGATTCCACGACCTCCATCTTCGCCTATCCTACCAATAGCAAGTTATACTGACGGCCGAAGTCAAGCCAGCACCCAAAAATTAAACCAGTTGACTTAAGATGCCAAAACTTGCTTAAGAAGCTTAGAAGTGTCACACTCTGTAGAAAACAGGCTGGGAGAAAAACACAGTCCTCTATATAACAGATGGATAAAGTTGATTTGTTATTTTTTTATATACTTAACCTCTTGGATTTTTATTTGCTTCTTTTTTTCTTTACACTTGTGCGATATCACCTCCAGTCTGGACTCATCTTACAGTACAGCCCGATGCCTGATGGATCTTGTCTACCTAAGATAAAATCACAACGTGGGTAGGTTAGACTTGAGATCGAAGCAGTTACTTCAGTAACCAGACATTGGAAGTGAGCTGGGAACGATGGAGCTGGTATCGAACCAGTGGCAGCTGGTGTGAAGCCATTAGCATCGACCAACTATCCCACTTGGTACCCTGACGAAAGGATTCCACCAGGTAGCGACAACCAGGATTTGACCCGGGATGGGCCAGTGTCACATATTGGTACCCTGACCAAGGGATTCTGCCCGGTAGTGACAACCACCGATTGACCAGGACACAGGCTGGTGGCAGTGACTAACGGTCAACCCCAAAATGCCAGTGGAAGAAACATTAGTTTCACGCCGCAACTGAGAGTTGACTACGGGCTGACAGCTGAGTGTCACACGAGGAGGGAGGGCTTGGGAAATCTGATACTCACAGGACAAATTATGGGCAAGAGGGACAGAAGAAAACAACGCATAACATATTTAGTGAGTTTAAGTAAATGGATCAGGGAATAGGGTTTAGGAGAAATAACAAAAAGACAAAATTTATTAAGAGCTATAAAGGACAGGAAATTGTGAAGAGCCATGATTGCTTACATCCTGAGGAGATATGGCACATGAAAATATAAAATTTATGTGTATATGTGCACACACACATTCTCAGAATTTATACATATAATGCTACATTCATGTGACATGATAGACATTTTAATTAAAAATAATGTCACATTCATATGACATTGAATACATTTAAATATTAAAAATAACTAATGCATTATATTTAATAGGGGAATAAAATTACCAGAGAATCTTATTTTTTTCTTCCACATTCATGCTACGGTTGTTTGAAGGTGATTCAAATTTTCCTGGATGTTGAGAATTCTCCTTATCAACTAATAACCAAAGATACACAAGCTCATGTGTTTTTATTTTTTATCTTTCCTTTTTTGTTCTCAACTGATTAAAGGCATTTAAAGGATATTGATAAAGCCTGTACTTGTCACTTGGCTTATCTCTTTCCTGTTTTTCTCCTCATCACCCAATTTTTATTATAACATCAGTTGGGTACAAATTAGTGAGAGACACAGCCTGTGTTTTTCCTAGATATGCAAAATAAAATGGTTTAGCTGAGTGAATGGTTGGTCAGAAATCATAGGAAATGAATAGTTCTTCTGTCAGTCTGCTTCAATTGTAGAAGGTAAACTGACTCATCTAGGGGGGGGATTAATTTTTCCTGTTCTGACTGTATATTTGGTTTTATTATTATGACTTGTTTGCACATTTGTAACATACACAATTTTTGAGGGGACAAAATTTGGTATTGTACCATTGATTGCATTGCCAAATTTTTTAAATATTATTGCACTGTTGTGTTTTAAGTTTATGAATTTTGCGTTTTTCAATCATTGACTGTAGACTGCACATAAGATCCAGTTCAGTTTTAGATAGCATTCTTTTTTTTTTTTTTTTTTTTTTAATATCTGTCTTTTGTTCCTTTTTGTCCTTTTATAAAAATTAGACATTTGAACTAATTTTCTCTAAGTTTCTTTAGTTTAAAACTTTCTTGACCATACTGACCAGACTTATTCATATTTTTTCAAAGTTAAAAGCAGTGATATTTGTTTCATCAAAGATTTTGTTAAAACATTATATGGAATGTTAGGATAAAATTGTGCCAAGACTGAATCAATTCTATAAATTTTAAATTTTATTTTGAATTCTTCTATTTTGTAATCAGGCAAAACTCAATTCATTATCTGTCACAATTTCATTCTATATGTACATACTATACTTTCATCATCCATTGTTATATATTCAACCTTTAGTTCTTTAACATACCAAATATGGGAAAGATTGTAAAGTCTCTTCTCAATGAGACTACATACCACTTGTTTCCCATGAACTTATCTGTATATCATGGACACAGTAAAAATTTTTTTTTGTTATTTGATACATAACTCCTGTTTTCAACTATGTGTAAACGAACTACAATTTTAACTTGGCTCACTAAATCAACTTTGACCAATCAACAACTATTTATACATCTTGACCTTTAGTAAAACAGAAGTGGCAGGAGATGACACTAGAGTAGCATTCGTCATTCAACAAATATTTAGATGAAAAAAATGTTAATGATCTCTGACGTTTATATTTAAAATTAAATTAGTCACATGCAATTAATATAAATTTAACTCATTAGGACAATTTTATTAGTTTTAACAAAATTTCCTTGGATAAAAAGGAAATTTTGTTAAAACTAATAAAATTGGTAAATTGGAAAAAGTAGTTTGAAGATCATTTCTTATTTATATTACAAATTTTTAAACCATTATTTAGAGATCTTATAACCTCAGAGAAAAGATAAAGTTCTCTAGTAAATCAGTGATAGTCTGAAATTAATAAATACTTCTTGTTTGGAATAATGTGAGAAAAAAAGGAAAGAAAATATCTATGTACAAACCGTATTCGTTGATGGTTTAGTTGTAAGGGTTGAATTTGTGGGCGGAATCCTGATGGACCGATGAACCTCAAAGAATCTCCTGAAAAAAAAAAAAAAAAAAAAAAAAAAAATGAAGGCAAAAACATTTATCATGTTTTGGAACTTATGCATATTTTATATAAAATAAAAAACACTTACATAGAGAAATAAAAATTAAATGCATTTAAAAATTTGTGCCAATAAATTGTTTTAAATAGTAAAAGTGAACCATAAGTTAATAGTTAAGCTTTACTGAAAATTCAGCGAAAAACATACACATGGCTCACCAAAAGCAATTATAGGTAAAAAAAAAAAAAAAAACAAAAACTGACTTCAGAAAATAACTGGCTGACACCAAATCAGTTGTAAAACATTCTATTGCTTTGAAGTTAGTAAATAAGTTAAATTTTTAAGAATTCAGATTGTTAAAAATATCTACTTCCTTTTAGGCAAAGTAGGGATTAAAACTTTTATAATGCATATTCTTAAAACAATGAGATAAATACTTCTTGTTTGGAAGATGTTAAGCATAAATACTCTAGAGTTATATTTGAGAAAATGTGACAATTACAGTAAAGAATTAGTTCACTTTAGTTCATAAATTCTGGAATAACAAAGGATAGCAAGATGAAGCATCGCATTTATTGTACAGTTTAGCGAGAACAGGAGCCAGTTCAGGAGAAAATTTTTTAAGGACTATTACAGTGATAGCATCAGGTGCACATGCTTTGTGGGGATTTTTCAGCAGCCTCTCCTCCATCGATTTTGTGTGTGTGTGTGTGTGTATATATATATATATATATATATATATATATATATATATATATATATATATTGGCATCAAGATATCATCATTTTATGGCTAGATATAACTATCAGTTCTATGCTAACAGTTTTCTTTTCTTGCACTTCTCACTTTTGGAACTCTCTTCTGGCTTCTTACTTTCCAATCAAATTTAATCTTTTAAAATTTAATAGCAATGTCGATTGTTATCTTCTACCTCTGTGATTTTTGTTCTTTTATTGTTCTTGTGCCTTAATGTTTTCTTTTTCTTATATTCTTTCACATTCAGTAATCCTCTGCAACTTAGTGGCTTTGTTGCCTTGCTTGGGGTGAAATGATTAAAAATATATATATATATGTATACACACAAAATCAGATTCTGCGTGTCAATATTTTCATAATAAAATTGCTATTAATTGAATATTTGAAGATTATAGCTATCAGGGAAGCAAGTAAGAGGAAGGGAGTTCCACAGTTGGGAAGTGTGAGATAAGAAGCTGTTGGAATAGAAGAGATGGCTACATTTAATTGTTTTGAGAATGAAAGAGTGGGACCGAGATGCCAACCTAGTAGCACGTTTAAATTCATGCAGTTTGGGAACCAGTAAAAGTAGCTTGTCAGAGCAGTTGCCATGAAAATATTTGTAAAAAAAGACAGAGGAAGCCATCTGCACGTCTGTGAGAAAGTGACTGTAGATGAGATGCCAGATCAGGACCAATCATATTGCATATCTGTTGGATTTTGGATCCACCTAATTTGAACAGTGGGGTATCCAGACCATATAAACAGCAATATTGGTACCGGGAGGGAAGAATGGTTGATTTAAGAGATTTGAAGGATGGACTCTGGGTGACTGAAAAAACTCAGTCAACACATTCTCCAGGAACTTTCTTACCAGGAATATACAACTATATTAATTCAATGTACACTTTCTTGTTCCAATACATTTTGTTCTAAGGACATTTGTGTCGCATTATTATTCCATGCATTAGTCAAGTTTCAACAATATCCGTCTCTGGATTTTGTGGGAGGCAGGGAGGGAGACGAACAACAAAGGGCACCGGACCATATATGGCAAAAGTATTCAATATACCGAACTTAGTATCATGAAAATTCTTGCGATTGAATTTTTTTAATATGGTCATCTCTGCGTTAAAAGACGCATTGGAAAAGATTTCAGGATTTGCAACCGTAAAACGTTCTGACGACAATCACTTGTCTTCTTCTGCCAATAATTATGGTAAACCAGGAAAAAAATACTTGAATTCCTGAATCTTATAAGCCTTTGCTGCTGCTGCTGGATGGATGCATAGAAACCGATCACCTGTTTTTTAGACAAAGATTCTTGGTTTCGAAACTCGTGGAAAGTTTGCAATAATTCATTTTAGTTTAAAAGTAGAAAAATGATTGTATATTTGGAGATGTTTGTCATCTGTAAACATTTGTCCGTTTAGCAAAGGCGTCACCGTCAACTGGGTTAAGTCTTTTAATCTAATATCAAAGACGACGATTGTTGAGATTATTGCATTTTCGTGACATTGTTAATTGAATTATTTTACAAGGATGATTAACTGCATACATTAATTGGGTAATTTAGTGCATAAAAAAAGATTTTCTTTTCTCAAAATATAACGCTTTTTGTTATTTTTATCGAGCGACTTGTTAAAAATGCAGATAGATAGATAGATAGATAGATAGATAGATATTAGGAGAATGGAAATAGATAAATAGACAGACAGACAGACAGACAGACAGACAGACTGACAGGCAGTATACTGAGGATACGTACAGGTGGCGATGGATAAATTGTCGTCTAAATGAGAATAAAAAAATAAAAACTAACGCTGACATCTTAGTTTAACAGATATACAGGGTGCGATGGATAAATTGTCGTTTCAGAAAACTGAAAGATGATGAAAGTGGCGTCGCCTTTTAACAGCGTGCCGATGGATAGATTGTCGTCTCAATGGCGGCGAAGATAGGCTGTGTATGGCGTCAAAAGACGTTTTTAAAGATGGATAGATTGTCGTCTCAATGGCGGCGAAGATGACAATAAAGTGGCGTCGCCTTTAAAAATTGCGATGGAAAAATTGTCGTCTCAGGGAAAAAAAAAAAAAAATGAGACACTGACATAAGAAAAAAAACTGATATATTTACCAAAATTGCACAAAAATATCTTGAAATACGAAAGAGTAAATCTGTTCCAATAAAATCGCCATTGGCTTCAGCAATGGCCTCCAGGCGATTTCGGAATCTCCTGCAATTCTAGGGCATATAAACTTGTTTAAGTTGGTGAATGCTGCCATAATCCTTGCCTTCAGTTCACCGTTAGCGTTACAAGAAAGTGTTGTTGGTCTCTCATTCCAAAGCCTTGGTTTAATAATCAAGGGAGTTGCAGTCTGGGGAGTTAAGTGGCAATATTGAGGGGTGATGTGGTTGCAGAAATTGTCTGACTAGCCATTTGCACATCCTTTTTGTGTGGCATGGGGCATAGTCCTGTTGCCAGACATAGGTCCTAAAAAGAGCCACCCTCTTGACCCAGGTTAAACTACTTTCTCAAGGCAAACATTGACATTTTTTCCCCGTGTTGAATCTGATGCCCTGTGGGAAGATGAATGGAAGTATAACGTTGTCTAGTGATCACTTAAACACCTATCTAGGATCACCATTAGACTCGTCCAACTCTTTCGAATAGAACAAGAGTTTGACACCCATTCACCCTGAAAATGAATTATTGATATAAATAATGGTACCTCTGCAGGTGATTATACTTGTAATAATACTGGAAGATCGATAGTATTTATGAATGATTCGATGAATATTCAAATTTAATTTTTTAGAAATACAATCTGCTGTA
Organism: Acanthosepion pharaonis; assembly: GCA_903632075.3. Lineage (NCBI taxonomy): Eukaryota > Metazoa > Mollusca > Cephalopoda > Sepiida > Sepiidae > Acanthosepion > Acanthosepion pharaonis. The sequence continues at coordinate 62,485 of CAHIKZ030003736.1, forward strand.
AAATTGGAGCAAGGAATTTAAATTAATGTTAACACTTCCAAAATGAACCTTCTCTCTATTATTCATTGAAAAGTTCATTTCTGTCTTCCATCTGCACGGCTGATGCTAACCTCCATAAAGTGACTCGTTGCACGGGCTGACATTCTCAGATGACATAAAATGGAAATATGAAATGCCTCATTTGCTATGTCTGTTTTTAAGAACTTAAAAACAACATTTCAATTTTGTTTTATATATATATATATATATATATATATATATATATATATATATATATATATATATATATATATATATGTTTTTTTTGAAATAGTTAAATTAAAATTCAAAATTAAAAAGATTTTTTTGGGTTTATATGTTTTTTTTTCTGGTTAATGTAAATTACTTTTATAGTTTGAGGGATTATTTTTTTTTTTTTTTTTGTCGACAATATAGTTAAATTCCAGATGAATTCTGGGGACAAGACAGATTAATATCAATAATTGGAAAAAATATACATTTTAAAAAAAATTTTGTCTTCCGATTTTTCAAGACAAAATGAAAATATCGAAATGTTTGAAAAATTTTGAATTTTAATGTAACTATAACAGCAAAAACATTTAATTTCATTTTGCCTTGATTCATTTCGGAAGACGAAAACAGTTACGACAACATATATATATATATATATATATTTATTAAAGAACATTTTGATTTAACGTTGTTATTTATAGATACAAGTATTTAACCGTCTCGTTTTTGTACAAAGAACCTTAATTTCTTAACATAAAAATTTTTTGTTTACATTCGATACGCCAGAGCAGTTATGAAAAAACGAAATTTTCATGGAAGATTGAAGTTTATAAACATTAAATTCGACCTTATCTACAAGATAAGGTTCTTTTTAGCATAGGGGAGAGACGGTTAAGAACAAATACAAAAAATATGACGGTTCCGTATAGGATGCAGGTTCGAATCCTGTAAAAAGAACGAATATTTTCTAAAATCATCTCGGACATTCAGTCCATAAATGTTATTTAATACTGTTTATCATAAACAGAGCATTTGCTTAAATACTTGTATCTATAAATAACAACGTTAAACATAAAATGTTTTTAATAAATAAATTGTCGGACCTTGTCCATTTTTAACATATGGATATAGATCCGACAGTATGAAGAAAAAATATACTGAAAAAACAAACAAAATCCTAATATGCAATTATGCTGTTTTAATGTTTAATATCAACGTCGGACGTTTCGGTCTAATAGACCATCTTCAGGACATATTCATAAAACATAATTAACAGTTTAGTTATACAATTCAATTCAAAAAGAGATGGACTGATCATGAATACCAATGTTTAAAACAGATAACTGAAATCTTTTATAAGATCAGCGTTCCGTTGAAAAAATATGGTCTTTCGTCGTCACTTGGGCGATGTTGAAAAAACGTCATTCCTCCGACGACGTGATCATATTTAAACGGAACGCTGAGCTTAAAAATTTTTTCAGTTATTTTTTTTTGATTTGTAAATTTTATTTATATATATATATATATATATATGAAAATGAAAATATATACAGTTAACCTGTAGTCAAAAGAACAATTTTCTTCTATTTCTTTTGCTCTCAATAATAAAAGTGTTTATCGTCAGCAGCAGTTGTAACATTTGGTGCCGCAGCTTCCTTTTTGTCAAGATTTGTACTAGTTTCGAACCGCCTTTGTAACGAATATTTTCATTCTAGAAATCTTCAACTTCTTGGCAATTTGTCTTTGAGAAGTTAAAGGCGTCTTTGAAACAAAATGTCAATTTGCACACTCAACTCAGTGTTTAGCAGCTTGCTTTTGCCATTATCTAAAAAATTACATAAAAAATTTTAAAAAAAACAAATGAAAATACTGCCGTATGTAAAAAGTTTTGTTTTTCCTTCAGAGACAGCTTTCGGAATTTTTGTTTGACAACATTAGTCAAGGCTATGTTAACATTTAGATCCTGCATTAATATCTAACTTATAACAAGGTATTATTGGTGAAAACAAATTATAAAATTTCTGATACAAAATATTCATATTTAGCCAACTACTTTATAGGCAGACAACTTCAAATTTGAACTTTTGATAGTAAGAGGAGCCCAGGAGTGAGTCTGAAAAATAAAACCAAATACATTGTAATAAATGGAAATCATTTTTAGTTTAGTTTAAAAAATACAGGTATCTCATCTTAAGGTTTTTTAAAAAGAAATGCAGGAGGTCTTTATTACTTTTTGCCTGTATATATATATATATATATATATATATATATATATAATATATATATTGTGTGTGTGTGTGTGTGTGTGTATATATATGTGTATATATATATATATATAAATATATGGATAGTATGAAAGAAAAATACAGAAAAAAAAACAAAAATCTTAATATGCAATTATGTTGTATTAATGTTAAAATAAAGTCGACGTCGGACGTTTCGGTCTATTTAAGACCATCTTCATGGACATTTTCATTTAAACATAATTAACATTAGAACATATAAAAATTTAACACAAAAGACGATGGACATAAGAGCCCAACTAATCCAAACAGATAACTGAAATTTTATACAGATCAGCGTTCTGTTTAAATATGATCACGTAGTCGTCACGTGGGCGATGTTGTTAAAACGTATTCGAAGATGATTTCAAAAAATTAAAATATTAAAAAGTCGATTG
>CAHIKZ030003737.1:0-22500 GCA_903632075.3 Acanthosepion pharaonis
TGAATTTCTGGGATGAGGAGTTATCATTATTTACATTCAGACTAATGTCCTCATCTTTTGTTGTTATTATCACCTGATTGCCTTCAGTTTGAATTTCTAGGATGAGGAGTTATCATTATTTACAATATTTTATTCATCTTTGTTGTCCTCATCTTTCATTGTTGTTATCACCTGTTTGCCTTCTGTTTGAATTTCTGGGATGAGTTATCATTATTTTTTATTTATATACACTATTGTCCTCATCTTCCATTGTCATGTTTGTTTGCTGGGATCTGATATAATTAAATTATTTATCAGAAATTCACTATTGTCCTCAGTCATTATTCCACTTCGGAAATAATCAAGATTTTTATTCTATCATTAAAGATAAAAAACATGTTTAATTTTTGTTCATCAAAATTCCTGGGATCAGTCTAATCCACATTTTTAAGGCAGATTCACCTATTGAATCATCCCATTTTGACAGTATTCAATAGATAATCTGATGGAATGTTGACTTTATGTACACAAAACAACACATTTAGAATGGGATCATTTATATATTGACAGGATAATTTCTTAGAAATGTGCTCATTATTACCAGCAATGGCAAATTATACATCATAAGGAAAGAAATGGCATTAGAATCTATATTTCTAAAGACAACTCTTATGGTTGATTACATATTTACACCTTCAATCTGTCCACATCAGAAGATTGTTTCACTTTTCTACTGACCATATGAACTCAAAAGAAAATTCAGATACTGTTCACAATGGAGAAAGAGTGTAACAACACTCCCATTCCTGGATGTTCTAATATATTGATTTAGGAATATGGGTTTCATCTTTATGTTCTAATCCATACATTTCTGGAGAAATTTTAGCAGTTTTTACAATTTACAGTTTGTTTTAATTGTTTCATAAATAGACAGAATTTAAGAACCAGAAAAGAAAATGGTATCTGCCAGTCAAAATTTTGAGATCCTGGGTAATTTTGAATTTATACCTGATTTATACATAAAAAACACAAAAAAAAATAGGACCCAGACAATAGATTCATGTGAAATACATTTGAAATTTTCAGCACATTATGTGGGGTTTTCAGAGAAAAACTAATTCTTGTAGAAAAACAATAAGAATCTCAAAAATTGCAACAACAGTCTTTTAAAATATTAAAAATGAACTCTTCAAAAATTTCAATATGAGCACTATGTACAAAAATGATTGCTAAGTCATGAAGTGGATAATAGCCAGATGCTGATTTTTAGATGATAAGAAAGGATTTTTTTATTTTTTTTGAAGCTCAAGGCGTGGTTTAACACTGAACCTTCTAATTCAGTTTATATGGGATATCAAGTTAAGATTTGGAGAACAAACAGTGGCCCCAGAAACATTTAATAAAATATTTGATTTCCATTCTGAATAATGTTTTCAGTCTCAAAATAAACAATTCCAAGGGTTGCCAATCAGTATTACCTAACCACAAAATTGATTCAGGTGCTTTTATGTCCCAATGGTTGTAAAACATGTATCAATATATATTTATTAACACACATTGCACGTTAACATTATCATATATATATAGTTTCAAATAAACAGATGCCTTAATCATTGTTTATTTTTGGAATATAAGTTTTGTTAGATTTTCAGTAAATTTAAACCATATTTTTAAAAATATTGTCCATTTTTTGATATGACTGGCTTTCACAAAGTAAGGCAATCGTTGGGACCTTTAAATTTTTCTACCATTATAAGGCAATGAAAAGAACTGGGAAAGTCCCACATCTAAGTGATTTTTCCAAACTATCTCCTTGAAATGGATATAGAAATTGAACAAGGTTTCATATTCTTCCTATATAAAATGTTGTGGCAACTTGCAAGGACATCCACTGCAAAAATATAAAAACTATAATAAAATTGAATTTCTTTTAATTCATTATCTGAATTAGGAATATTCAAAAATCAAATAATTTCATAAATTTAAAATCAGTTGGATTTTAATATCCATAATTATACATTTTTTTATTTTACTGTTGAATTAGGTAAATATACCTACTCTCTTTTCTCTTAATTTTCTCACTCTCTGTAACCTTCTCATACTAGTGGCATTCCCCACCTCCATTGGGGAAAGGGTTTTAATAAAAAATTGTATTTTCATTTCGACGTAATAGTACAATTTAGTAATTGACCAAGCATAATTCTTATCATTATTGGCTTTTCATGTAGAAATATAAACAACAAAATATTTTTATACATTGGATGTCGAGTAAATAATCCGTCATTAGCTTTGTGGCAATGAAATATTTATAAAATAATTTAAAATGATTAGATAATAAAAATAAGGCAAATTTTGAGAATAAAGAAAGATGAACTTACACATCAGAACATCCAATCAGGACAAAGAAAACATAAATTATAAAAATGTTTTTTTTAATAACTGAAAGTTAAATAATAAAAGCAAATTGACTAGATGATAAAAATTTTTCAACGTAATGGATATAATTGTGGAGCTTACCAAATTATAGTGTTCATGATTATTATCTTTATTTTTTTTTGTTTTTTAACATAATATCCTTTCCAAATAAAATGTTAAAATTCTTCAGTATAAATCATAACTACTTTAAATTTTTCCAGATAATTCTTTTGTTAGTCAAAGAAAAATAAATATGAACTGTCAGAAGTGTTCCACTTAAAATACAAAATGAATCGTAAGAACGGAGAAAATGCATATTCTCTAATGGTTTAAATTCTATGAAATTATTCAAGTAATTTTAATAAATAAAAGATATATTTGCTTATGTTTTTGATAAATCAAAATAAATCATTAAATTAATATATATAAAAATATATATATATATATATATATATATATATATATATATATATATATATATTTGTTGATAAATATTGGTAATAGCTTTTTGTAGTTTCATCTTTTGTAGCTTAATGATTTTCAGTATTTAGGTCACAAATTTTGTATCTATCCAAATTTAATGTTAGATTGAATCAGATATTGGAATAGTTTTGAAACACCAAATTTATTGTATAGCAAAAAAATAGTTTATATATATATTTATTTATATTTAAATTCAGGAACATATATATATATAAATATATATATATATATAGATAAATATAAATATATATATATATATATATAGTATTGTGTATAGAATTTCATATGCTAACCATTACACCACGTCGATTTAATAAGCGCGCGCGCACACACACACACACACACACACACACACAAATTACCAATAAAAATGTGCCGTGTCACCACTTGAAATGATAGAGAATCTTCACAATTTCCTATCAATTAGCCTTACCAATAGCAATGTCCCATATTCACCACGTCCTCCCGTTCCATCTGTTACTTATCGGTAAATAGTGAGAGATAAGGAGTTCTGATTTCATAATGAAAACAAATTGTTTTAACTCAATTATCGGACTTTTGAAAAAATTTCTAGTGGATTCAATTTATAAAGTTTTATTTCTGAAGAGAGATTTTAAAGTTGTTAATTTGGAAACCAATCACACAATCAATTACCTTATTCAATTAATTTGTCATCAGTATATCAAAAATATTAAAATATTTTCGTCTTAAAATAAGTTTAACTTTTTTTTTTTTACTATATTTTTTATCCGGGACAAATACAATGTGTTTAGGTTAATGTTGAACAGTTAAGGGAAAGTTTAGATAAACATGAGGAAGATAACGGTTGATTCCAGAGTTGAACAGGTTAACTCCAACAATATTTGCAAATAACCAATTTTGAGTCTGTTAAAAAGGCGGTAGGTCAATTTAGGAAAAAGACATTTTAACCTAAAACTTGTTTTTTAACAACCCCAATAAAAATGGTTAACATTTCGAATATTATGGGTCAAGAGTCATCTGCCTGAAAAATTGGAATGAAAATGATATTCATAATATTTATGTTAACACATCATTTTCATCTGAACAACGATTTACAATATTTTGACCTTTGACGGATCATTTCAGGGATGGGGTCTAAAAAAATTATCCAATGGAAAACATGAAGTCTTTTAATTTCCAAAAAGATAATGAATGTCCATGTCTAATATTAGTTCAAATATGGCAAGTACTGCTTCGGAATCAGTTTGTTTAAAATTGAAATCAAATACTGTCACCAATTTAGAGAGACAAACAAAGGAATAACTTCTTAAAGAATAACAGCGTAGTGTTACCACAGCACAAAAACCAGTATGGTATTTGTGAGTTTGTCCCTTGTCCACTTGTAGTTCAGGATAGATTTTTTCTAAAAAAAATACAATGTTATCTGCGGAACTGACATACAAAATGGACGTGGAATAGTTCTTATCCTTTTTATGATAGGGAATAAGTATGTATACAACTGATTAATAGCAAGAGCATAATTAAATAAATTGGTTTAAACAACAGCAAAGAGAAGGAAATACATTTATTTTAAGTAACAAAGTTAATAGAATTTTTTTGTTTTAACTGTATTAAATTCATAAATATTTTTGATTCATGAAAATGAAGATATATTTATATAATCAAAAAAAATTAGATAATCAAAAAAAAATTCAACATTTATTCATTTTCACCCTAGCATTAAATTAGATTTTTCAAAATGTTTATGAATCATGCCAGTGAATTTCTTACTTTTACCCAAATTTGACGAACCTATGGAGAATTTAGGTTTTCTAAATTTAATAAAGAAATAAACAAAACAAAATATTCCAACAATCCATTCCTGAAAGTTTTAAATTAATACTAAATGTATGAATGTGACAGTAAAGATATATTAAGAGTCTAAATAATACAACAATGAAAAATAATTAAAAAAACCTTCTCATTTAACGTTTTTTTAAAATTTAAAAAAGTGATTTTTTTTTTTTAAATTCACAAATTCAAAAAAAGAAATTAAAATATTCTTTAAAACTTAAAAAACGTGTTTCATCTTATGAAACATATTTTGCCTAAACAATTTTTTAATTTAAGATGAATTCTAAGAGTTTTTTTAATCATAACATTTGACAATTTATAGTACCCAATTTGTTTTTTTAAAAACAAGACACATGTAAAAAATTACCATATATTCAAAGAAGAAAAGAGTTTCCATTCCAGTTTATGTTATTCACATGTTACATAAAAAATTAAAAAGCTTCTTTAAATATTTGTGTCAATGTAAAAGGTTATGAATATTTTATTTATCTCCAACTTTTTGTGCTCTTGTAAATTAAATTTGAAAGTGTTGAGTATCTTTAATTGGGGATTTAAGACTAATCCAAATTAAATTTCTTGATTGCCTTTGGAGAATTTTTGAAAGTTCCAAATAATCCCTAAAACAAAACAGAATAAGAATTTTTATTTTCTTGTTTAAATAAAATGTTCCAAAGCTAAAGTTTCTAAAATCTGGAATACTAAAAAAAAAATAGATGAGAAGAAAGGAACTAGGCTTAGAAAAAATTGTTTTATGCAGTTTATTTTGAAAAATTTTAAAAAATTGATCTTTTTAAACATTTTTTTTTAAAATCAAAAAAAATTTTCTTTTGAAACATTTGAATGAAGTTTCTTTCAACATTAAAAAAATAAAAATTAGTTTTTTTAAAGCTTAGGCCATTTATTTTTCTAAAAAACCTTTCTGCTTTTCAAAAATAGTTATTATGTAATTATATAAATTTATAAATATTAAATCTTCAGGAAAATATTCAGTACAAAATATTTATTGTTAAATCCCAAAAATTATAACATTTTATGTCAGCCATTCCAAAAAAAATTTTTAGTCATCTTAATTGTAAGAATAAATTTTTTTGAATCTGTGATATTAAAGGATAAAATTTCTGTTTTATGAGATTTCCCATAAGTTTGGAAAGAATGAGAAAATTTTCCAAGAAAAAATTCATAAGAAACTCTGACAGCAATTTAAAAATATTTTTGTTTGTTGTTTTATAATTTGTCACAATTTACAAATCGATATCCATATAAATTTTAGGATTTCATTTATATAATTATTCATTTATTAATTTGTGGAAACAGATTTTAAGGAAATTGGATATGATGAAAATCAATAAAATATCATAATATCTGAAAATGAACAATAGTTAACAAAATTGAAAATTTCACTTTTTTCAATTCATCCTTTAAAGGAAAATTACCAAAGGCACCAATTATACTAGAATCAGATAATTAAGAAAAAATATGTTTAAAATACAAATATCAATATAAAAAAAATATCCATTATTTAAGGTCAAATATGGAAGGATTTTAAATTTTTACTATTAAAAAAAAAAAAAATAGACAATATTTTTTTCCTTTTTCAAATTAATTGAGTTTATGATATTGATTTAATTAATTAAATGTTTAAAATTTTATTTTTTTTTAAAAATATAAAATAAATAAAATATATAATTTAAATTCATATTCAAGTTTTTATAAAAAAAGTTAAAAATTTAATTTTTTTTTCACTTTTAAATTTTTAATAACTATTTAAAAATTTTTTATTTATGCTAATTTATTAATTTTATATAAATATTTAAAAATTTTGAATATTTATAAAAAATTTTCATTTTTTAATTATTAAAATTTCAAAAAATAAATCATTTTAAATTTTTGACAACCAAAACAAGAAATTTATTAAAAAAAAAAAAACATTTAAAAAAAAATTTTATTTATAAAATCAAAAAACTAAATAATAAATATTAAGACCTTTTTTTAAAAAATGACAAAAAATTTTTTTTTTTTTTAATTTTAGTAAATAAAAAAAATTGAATTTTAAATTTCCTTTTAAAAAAATTAACAAAATTTTCAAATTTGATGATTTTTTTTGAAAATTCAAAAAATTTTAAAAAATGAAATAAATGTTAAAAAATTAAAATGTTTTAAATAAAATAAAAAATAACATCAAATTTTATTTTTATAAAATAAAAAAATAAAATTTAAAATTTTTAAATTTAAAAAATAATTATTTTATAAAAATTTTTAAAATTTAAATTTTTTTCAAATTTTTTTAATGGAAATTTTTTTTAAAAAATTTTTAAGAATTTTTTATTTAATGATATATTAAAAAAAAAAATTTTAATTTTTTGATAGAATTTTTTCCAGCCCAAAAAATTTAAAATTTTTATCAAAAAATAAATTAAAAATGAAAAAATATTAAAATAAAAAAATTTAAAAATTTTGAAATTATTTAAATTTAAAAAATAAAAATTAATTTTTTTTCAAAAAAAAAAAAGAACAAAAAAAAAAAAAAAAAATGTAAAAATAATTTTGATTTTTGAAGAAAAAATTTCAATTTATTTTTTTTTATATCAAATTTAAATTTTTTTTAAAAAAAAAAATTTTTTAAAAAAAAAAATTTCTTTTAAAAAAAAATTTTTTTTAAAAAAAGTCATTATGAAATGTTTATCTCAAAATATACAATATATATTATGGATATATTATTAGAAAATATAAAATTAAATTTAATTTTTTTACAAACTTAAATACAGAAAATTAAATAAAAAAAATCATTAAACAAATAATTTTTTTATTTAAACAAAATTTTTATTTGGAAAACCAAATAACAAATAAAAAAACATTTTTAATAGTTTAAAAGAAATAAATAAAAAATTTAATCAAACACAGAATTTAAAAATCATAAAAATTTTTTTTAATTTAATTTTAATTTTTATTATAAATTTTATTTTTTATCAAAAATAAAAAAAAAAAAAAAAAAATATCAATTTGACAAAAAAATAATTAAAGACATGAAAATGTTTTTTTTTTAAATTTAAAAATTTTTAAATGTTTTTTAAAAAAATTATTCTAAATAAATTTCAAAAAAAAATAAAAATAATTCTTTTTTTTTAAAAAAGTTTTTTTTAAAAATTTTTTTTTTTTATAAAAAAAAGATATTCAAACAAATAAAAAATAAAATAATTTAAAACAAAAAAAATAAAAAATCAAATTTAAAAAAAAAAAATATAAAAAAGATAAAAAAAAACAAAAAAAAAAAAATTCTTAAATTTTATAAAATTTAATTTTATATTTTAAAAAAAAAAAATTTATTTAAGGATATAAAAAAAAAATTCATTTTAAATTCAAAATGAATTTTTTATTAAAAAATTTAAAAAAAAAAAAAGATTTTTTTTTTAATAAAATAAAATTTGAATAATTAAAAAAAAAAAAAAAAAATATTTATTTTAAATTTTATAAAAATTTATTTAAAAAATTTTTCATTAAAATGAAAATTATTTGGAAATTTTATTTTTATTACATTATAGAAAATTTAATTTTATTTAAAAAAAAAAAATTTAAAAAAAAAATAAATTTTCAAAAAATAAAAAAAAAAAAATTGAAGATTTATTTTTTTTTTTTTCAAAATATTAAACACTTAATGAATATTAAAAAAAAAAAATTTTTTTTAAATTTTTTTTTCAAAAAAATCATTATAAATAATTTTTTTATATAAAAATCAAATTTTTTAAAGTTTTTTTCAAGAAATTTATCATTTTCATAACCATTTAAAAAATTTAAAAATAAATAATAAATAAAATAAATTTTTTTAAAAAAAAAAATGAAAAATTCAATACAAAAAAAATCATTTTAAAATTATTAAAAATTTTTCAATTTTTGAATATATTTTAATTCAAAAAATTTTTTGAAAAAAAATTTTTTTTTTTTTAATCATTGAATAAATTTTATTTTTTTTATTTTTATATTTTTTTTTTAATCACTTAAAATTATAAAATAAATATGCCAAAATATTTGATTAAAAATTTAAAATTTTTTATAAATTAAAGATAAAAAATAAAATTTTAATTTTGATAAAAAAATAAAATATATCAAAATAAAATAAAATTTAAATTTTTTGAAAATCAAAAATTGAATATATTTTTTAAAATTAAATATTATTAGAAGAAAAATGAAATTAAAAAATAAAATAAATAATCATATATTATTTTTATTTTCATTTATAAATAATGTAAAATAACAAATATAAAATATAAAATTTAAAAAAATTTTAAATCATAAAAGGATTTAAATATAAAATCAATAATATATAATAATTTAAAAAAATTAATTTTAAAAAATTTAATAAAATTTTTTTTTTAAAAATTTTTTTTTTTTTTGAATATATATTGAAAAATTCATTTAAAAAAAATTTTAAATAAATATAAAGAAAAAATTAAAAAAAAATTTGAAAATTTTTCAAATAATATGTTTTTATAAAAATATATCAAAAATTTTAAAAAAAATAATTAAAAAATAAAAAATAAATTTAAAAAATTAAATTATTAAAAAAATTAAAATAAAAAAATTAAAACAGAAAATTTTTTTTAATTTTTTTAGAAATTATTTTTTTTTTAAATGAATATATTAAAAAAAAATACAAAAAAATTATAAAAAATCAAAAATTAAAATAGATTAATTAAAATAATATTTTAAAAAAATTTTTTTTTTTTTTTAAAAAATTAAAACATCCATTTTTTTTATTAAAATAAAAAAAACAAATTTAAATATATAAAAAAAAAAATGAATTTTAAATTTTGATTTTTAAAATTTTAAAAATGATTTAAATTTAAATAAAATAAAAAAATTGAAATTAAAATTTTTGAAATGCAATCATTTATCAAAAAAAAAAAAAAAATAAATCCAAAATTTTTTTTTTTTTTTTTTTTTAATTACCAAAAAAAAAAATAGAAAAAAAAAAAAATTACTTTATATTACTTTTTTTTTGATAAAAAAATTTTTTTAAAACAATAAAATTAAAAAAAATTTTTAAACAATAAATGTAAAAAAATTTTTTAAATTTTTATTTAAATTTATTTAATTAAATCTTAAAAAAAAAACATTTTAAAATTTAAAATAAATAAAATATTGAATATTTTCAAAAAATTTTTATTTTTAATATAAAATTATCAATTTAAAAAAGGAATAAATTTTTTTTGAATTTTATTTTAAAAATTTTTAAATCATTAAATTTTTTTAAATATTTTCAATAAAATTTTTTTATAATTTATATATTTTAATTTAAAATTTTTATAATTAAAAAATATTGCATAAAATAAAAAATTTTTTATGATTTTTTTTAAAAAAATTTTAAAATTCAAATCAATATAAATGAAAAATTTATAAATTTAAATTTTTTTTTAATAAATTAAAATCTATTTTTTAAAAAAGACAAAATAAATTATTTAAAAAAAAAAAAAATTATTATTGAAAAAATTTTAATTTTAAGAATTTTTTAAAAAAAAAAAAAATTTTCATAAAATTATTTTTAAATTTAAAACATGAAAAAAATTAAAAATTTAAAAAATATTTTTAAATAAAAAAAAATAAATAATAAACCCAAAAAAATTCAAAATTTAAAATAAAAAGATAAAAATTTGAATTAATAAATATAAAAAAATTTAAATCATAATGAAAAATATAATTAATTTTTTTTAAAAAAAAAAAAAAAAAATAATAAAATATTTATAAAATTTAAATATATTTTAAAAAGAAAAATTTTTAAAATAAAAAAAAATAATTTAAATATTAAAAAATAATAAAGAATCATAAAATTGCAAAATTTGCAAATTATTTAGATAAATATATAATATTTTAAAAAAAAAAATTTTAATAAATAAATTAAATAATATTTATATAAAATTCATTTATTTATTCAGAAAAAAATTAATTTAAAAAAAAATAAAATAAAAATAAATAAAAATATATTTTATAATTTAAATTTAAAAAAAAATCAAAAAAAATGTATAAAATATTAAAATTAAAAAATTAATTTTTAAATTCTTTAAATATTATAAAAGATTAATATTTAATATAAAATATATATAAATATATATATATATATATAATATATAATATATATAATATATATACAGGGTGCGATGGATAAATTGTCATCTAAATTATGCAAAAATGAAAATAACACTGACATCTCATTTTAACAGATATATTTACCAAAATTACAAAAAAAAATATCTTGAAATACTAAAGAGTAAATTTATTCAATAAAATTGCCATTGGGTTTCAACCACAGCCTCCAGATGACTTTGGAATCTCCTGCAACTCTTCTGGATGGTCTCCTTGTTTAAGTTGGTGAATGCTGCCATAATCCTTGCCTTTCAGTTCATCTTTGGTGTTACAAGGAGTTTTGTTGGTCTCTGCTCAACAACTGCCCCCACACATAATAATCAAGGGGGTTGCAGTCTGGGGAGTTAGGTGGCCAGATGTAAGGGGTGATGTGGTTGCAGAAATTGTCTGACAGCAGCCATGACTGGGTTCTCCTGCTTGTGTGGCATGGTGCAGAGTCCTGTTGCCAGACATAGGGTCTTCCAGCAGCCACCCTCTTGACCCAGGGCAGCACTACCTCCTCAAGGCACTTTGATGTAGGCCTCTGTGTTGAGTCTGAGGCCCTCACCAAAAAGATGAATTTTCTTATCATATCAGATCAATCAAGTGAGTTTTTCAAGCTGCCAAATACCTTTCATAATCACCATTAGACTCATCCAACTCTTTCCTGAATCCTCTGCACTGTCCTCAGATTGACACCCAAACACTCTGAAATGTTTGTATTGGAGCTTCCAGCATGAATGCCAAAGCAGTACAGCATGCCGTTTCCAAATTTCTGGTGGAGTGAATTGCATCATCATGGTGCTTTTTTTTTCTCACAGATGGTGCCCAACTGACCCTACTATACTGTGCAGTTGACAAAAAAAAAAAAAAAAAACAAACATGCATGCAAAAAATTAAAAATATAAAAATGGCGACAATTTACCCATCGCACCACTATATATATATATATATATATATATATATATATATATATATATAAATATATTTTCAAAAATGAAATTAAAAAAAAATAAATTTTCTTTAATTTTTTTATCAAATTCATTTTTCAAAAAAATTTTAAATTTAAAATTAAAAAAAAAAATATATTTTTGAAAAAAACAAATGCAAAAAACAAAAATTTATAAAATAAAAATATAAAAATAATTATTTTTTAGAAAAATTAATTTCAAAAATATTAAATTAAAATTTTAATTATTCATTTTTTTTTGATAAAAATTTTAATTTATTTTAAAAAAATAAATATAAAATATATAAAAAATATTAATTGAAAAAATTGATTTTAAATTTTGTATATATATAATTTTTAAAACTTTTTTTCATATTTATTTTTATTAAAAATATTAAAAAAAACCAATAAATAAAAATTTTAATTAATTAAACAAAATATTAAATTAAAATATTAAAGATTAAAAAAGAAAATTTAAAAATATTAATTTTTTTTTAATTTCAAATTAAAATTATTTTTATATAAATTATTCAACTAAAAATATTAAATAAAAATTTTCAATAAATAAAAACCAAAAAATAAATTTAAAAATACATTTATTATATTAATATTTCCATTAAAAGTATTATATTAAATTAAAAGATGTTTAATTATTTTTATTAAATCATTTTTATAAAATTTTGAAAATTTATTTGAATAGAATAAAATTAAAATATAATCAACAAAATTTATTTATTTTTTTTAAAAAAGTTAAAAAACACAAACATTTCAATTTAAAAAAAATTGAAATTTTTATTTTATGATAAAAATTAATTTTGAATTTTTAAATTTTTTTTAATAAAAAAATGATTTAAAAATTCATTTGATTTTATTAAAAAAATTAAAAAAAAAAATAAAAATTTATATAAAAAAAAAATTTAAAAAAAAAAAAAATATAAAAATTTTTGAAAAAATTTTATCAAAAAATTTTTTTTTTTAAAAAAAATAAAAATTTAATTGATATAAAAAAAATTTTTAAAAAAAATGAAAAAAAGAAAATTTAAAGATTTTTTTAATTTTAAAAATTTTTTTTTCCAATTAAACAAAATAATATTTTTAAAATGAAAATATCAATGTTTTTTTTGTTTTTTTAAAAAATTTATAAAAATGGATTAAAAAAAAAAAATTAAAGTTTAAAAAATAATAAATTCATTTTAAAAATAATTAAAAAAAAAAAATATGCATAAAAAAAATTTTTTTTTTTAAAAATAATTTTTTTAATTCCATAAATTTAATAAAAATTTTCCAAAACAAAACAAAAAATTTTTATTTTTAAGTATTTATTTTGAAATTAGAATAAAATAAAAATAAAAAATTCATTAATTTTTCAAATTGAAAAAAAAAATGCTTTTAATTTATTTAAAAAAAAATTTCATTATAAATTTTAAAAATAAAATAATAAAATTTGAAAAAAAAGCAAATATTTAATTAAAAAAAATTTTTTATGAATTAAAATTAAAATTCAAATTTTAAAAAATTATAATAAATAAAAAAATTTAAAAAAAAAAAAAAAAAAATTAAAACAAAAAAATTTAAATTTGGAAATTTTTTTTTAATTTTCAAATTCAATAAAATTTTAAAAAAAAAAAATTTGAAATTTTAATTTTTTACAAAATTTTAAAACAAAATTTTTCATCAAATAAATTTATTTTTTTTTTTAAAATCATTTTTTTTTTAAAAAAAAAATTTAAAAAAAATTCAAAAAAATTTTTTTTTTTGAAAAATTATAAAATAAAAAAAAATTTCCTTAAAATAAATTGAAAAACAAAAAATAAAAATTTTAAAAAACATATTTATATAAATATTTTTTAAATTTTATTTGGAATTTTAAATAAAAAAAACAATTTTTAAAAAAATAAAAAAAATTAAATAAATCTTTTTTTTTTTAATTTTAAATTTTAAATTCATTTATATATTTTTATAAAAAAATAAATAAGAAAATTTTTAAATTATGAAAAAAAAAAATTTTATTAAAAACATTCTTAATTCAGTTATTTGATTTAACAAAATAATTTTTAAAAAAATTAAAAAAAATTTAAATATTAAAAAAAAAAAATTTTATCAATTTATTTTATGAAAAATAAAAAATAAATTTTTATTTTAAATTTAAAATATAATTTTTTTTTTATATTATTAAATTAATTTAAATATAAAAAAAAAAAAAAACATTTTTTATATTATATAAAATTTAAAAAAAAATTTAAAAAAATATTATATATATTAAATTAATATAAATATGCATAAATTATAAAAATGTTTAATGAAAAAACTAAAAATAAAATAAAAAAAATTTTTATTTTTAAATTAAAAAAAAAAAAATAATATAAATATTAATTGAAATTTAATTTTTTGAAAACAAAAAAAAAAAACATTTAAAAATAAATTTTTTTTTTATTTAAAATAATATATAAAATTTAAAATTTTAATAAAAAAATAAAAAATAATTTAAAAAAAATTAAAAAAAAAAAAAAAATATTTAAAAAAAAAATTTTTTTTTTAAATTTTTTTTTTTACATTAAAATTAAAATAGAAATGGAATTGAAAAAAAACATTTAAAAAATTGAAAAATTTAAATTTTATTATAGAAATATTTTTATGCATTTAAAAAATTTTAAAAAAATAAAAAAATATATATTTTAATATTTTTAAAAAAAAAATTTGATTTAATAATAAAATTTTATTTTATATTTTTTTATTTATTTAAAAAATATTATAAAAATGAAAAAAAAATAAAAAATTTTTTTAAAAAAAAAAAAAATTTATATATTTGAATTATTTTATAAAAAAATTTATTTAAATATAAAAAAAAATTAAAATATTAAAATTGTTTAAAATAAAATTAAAAAAAAATGCTCAAAAGATAATATAACATTAAAAATAAAATTTTAATAAATATAAAATTTTAAAAAAAAAAATATAATATTAAAAAAAAAATTTTTTTTTTATTAAAAAAAAATAGAATTTTATATTTTTTTTTTATAAAAAAAATTTTTTTATTTTATAAAAAATTTTTATTTTACAAAAAAAAATAAAACTGAAAAATAAAAAATATTTTTAATTTTAAAAATAAAAAAACAAATAAAAAAAATCAAAAACAAAAAATTTTTTTTTCCAAAAAATTTAAAATTTATTTTTTTTTTGAAAAATTAAATTTTATCAAATATATTTAATTTTTATATTTTTTTTTGAAATATAAATAGATTTATCCTTCTTAAAAAAAAAAAAAGAAATTTGTTAAAATTAATAACAAATTTTTTTTTAAATTAAAATAAACAAATAAATGATTTAAAAAATTTTTTAAAAAAAATAAAAATTTTTCAAACAATTTTTATTTTAATTAAATTAAAAAAAAATTTAAAAAAAGAAATCATTTAATAAAAATGATTTTTAAAAAAAAATTAAAAAAGTTTTTAATATTTCTTAAATTATTTTATAAAATTTTAAAAATTTTTCATTTTTTGAAAAATTTTTTATTTTTATTTAAAAAAATCAAATTGAACATTTTTTTTATTTTTAAGTCATTAAAATTTACATTCAATTTGAATTTTTTAATTTTAGCATTTTATTAACATATTTAAGAATAATTTTTATTAGAAAAAAAAATTTTTTTTAAATAAATAAAATAAAAAACATTCATTAAAAATTTTTTAAAATAAATCAAATAAAAAATAAAATTTTATTTACAATTTTGAAAATTATATTTATCACCACATTGTTTAAAAACAATAGTTTTTAAAACTTAAAATGAACCATAAATTTCAATATTTATTTGATATTTAAATAAAAAAATATTTTGAAATTTTAAATATTTTAATTAAATTTTTTTTTTTAAAAATATAAAAATTAAATAAATAAAAAAATAGAAAACAAATAATAAAAATTTTTTATAAATATAATTTATTTATTTATATATAAAATTTTTTATTGAAAAATAAAAGATTTTTTATTGAAAAAAAATAAGTTGAATAATAAATTCAAAAAAAAAAATTACATTTTAAAAATTTAAAAACAAAATTGAAAAATTGTATTTAAATTGCAAATTTTATAGATATATTTTAAAATTTTAAAAAAGATATTTTTAATATATACAAAAAAAAAATAAAAAAATAACAATGAAAAAAAAAGAATTTAAAAAATTTAAATTTTTTTATATATTAATATAAATATATAAAATACCTTTTAAAATTTTTTTTTAAATTTTTAATAAATTAAAATATATAATTCAATGAAATAAAATTTAATTTTAAAAAATTTTAAAAAATTTTGATTATAATTAAAAAAATTATAAAAAAATATTTTAATAAAAATTAATGAATAAAAATTCATAAATAAAATATATATTTTATTTTGAATAAAAATTTTTACAAATTTTCAATTTTAAAATAACAAATTTGAAAATATAATAGGGGATTATTAAATTCATATTTTCTTTATTTTAAATTTAAAATTAAATAAACTTCAATAAAAAAAAATATTTAAAAATAACAAAAAAATTTTTAAAATAAATATTACATTATCAAAATATATAAAAATTAAAAAATTCTAAAAAAAACAAAGAAAAAGAATAATATTAAAATAAATATAATATAATTATAATATATAAAAATATTTTTTTTATTTTTAAAAAAAAATATTTCTTTTCTTAAAATGTATCATATAATATTTCTTTTTAAAAATTTTAGAAAATTGATTTTTCAAAAAAATTGAAATATTTTATTAAATAAAATGATCAAATAAAATAAAATTTTATATTAATAAATTTTTTTTCATCTTATTAAAAAAAATAAATAAAATCTGAATTTAAATTTGAATAAATCTTTAATTTATTTTATATATTTCTATATATACATTTAATTGATTTTTTCATTTTAAAATTTTTTAAACAAAAATATATCATTTACTATTTTTAAAAAAAGTTTTTTTCAATTTTAAATGATAATGGTCTATGTCAAATAATAAATTTAAAATAAAAAATGTCATTGACAGACCACATAATTTTGAAAATTAAAATTTATATAAAGTAAGGATTTTTATTGCAGTTTTGGTTTAATTTTTAGTAAAAAAATATTTTTGCAAACAAAAATTCCTTATATATTTATTATAAAAAAATAAATGAACTTTTTTTAATAAAAACAAAAATTTCATTGAAATAAAAATTTATTAATAATTTTTAAACTTTTATATTATTTTTGACCATAACAGAATATATCTTTTTTTGAGCAAAAAAAAACAGAATTCTGTTATAAATTTCAAAAAATTATTGTTGAAATTTTTTAAAAGAAAATGAAAGATAAATTTGGTAGAAAATTTAAAGTTTAAATATGAAGCCAAAAATTCATTAAAAAAATTCCATTTCAAACGAATTTTATTATACCCTCAATTAAATTAATTTTTGTTCTATTTTTAATTTTTGAATTATATTTTGGATTCAAAAAATAATTCTTAGAAATTTATGAGGAAATATATTAAATCAACTATTTATTAAAAATCAATTTCATTAATTTTGAATTTTTTTTTGATTTAAAGTATAATTTATATTCATTTAAATTCACAAATATTAAATATAAAATCCATATAGATTCATTAATTTAGAAAAAAGGAAATTAATAAATAAGAAATTTGCAATATAAAAAATATTTTAAATGTTGAAGTCTAAAAAACCAAAAAAATCAAAAAAAAACTGGGACAAAAAATCTCACTTGAAAAAAATGAAAGTCATTTTAATTTTTAAATAAAATGTTCACATAAAGTAAAAATAAAACTTAAAAAATATTACATAAAAAAATCTTGTAGTCATGTGAAAAGATTTATTTCGTAAAGAAGAAATCAGAAAATAAATTGTTTTAAAATCATTTTGAAAAAGAATTTTTTTTACGACAATAAAAATGCTAAATCAATATTACCAATAATACTTTTATTTATTTTGAGTATATAAATATTACCAGAAATTTCCAAAAAACATATGTTCGTTCAAAATTTTCAAATATCCATTATTGAAATGTAATTGATAATTTTAATTTTAAAAAAATTTCTTTAAAGAAATTTAATAAGTAAATTTTAATCGATTCATTTTTAAATAAATATAAATAAAAAAGAAAATTTTTTTTATTTGTATTATTTTTTGATCTTTTATAAAACAAAATAAATTAATATAAAATTTTTAATTCAAATTTATCCCTGAGAAAAAAACCCATTTATTTATGTCATTCATTGTAAATATTCATTTAATTTTGACTTTTCGGAAATTTAAATATTTCCTAATCCAAGACATTAATTTTAATGATTTTTTAATTTTAATGTTTTTTCTTATCTTTATTTTGAACATAATAATATTAACATATAAAATTTTAATAAAAGACTCTATTCCCTCAAATTTGTTTTATTTAACAGATAAATTGTTTATTCTTTTCCATTTTATTATTTAAACTTCATTTTTAAAGAAAATTTTTATTTGTTTCTTATATAAAATAAAGAACCACTTTTTAAAAATATGAAACATTTACATTCATAATTTTTTTAATTTTTTTAAAAAATTTATATATTGATCCATATTTAAACATTTCCTAATCTAAATATTTTTTTTTAATTGCTTAAATCTGTTTTCCTGGAATAAAATTTACTTTAATATACAATTTGCAAATTTAATTGTGTTAATTTCAATCATTTAAATGATGGAGTCATCTTTTGCAGAAATTTTTTTTTTTTATTTTTTTTTGCAATCAATTTCCCTTTAATGACGTTGAAAATCTTCTATTTAAAAATCCATTACTTAAATTAATTTATTTTTTTGTAATACAAGTTTGGAATAAATAGCAAAAAAATAAAAATAATAAAGAATGTATAAAAAAGGATGTTTCAAAATTTTCAAAGTCCAAAAGTAAATAAATTTTTTTTAGAAAAATTTATTTATTCTCTATTGATTTCATTTAATATCAATTGGCAATTATAATTTTGAAAATAATATTGCCCAAAAAAAACAAAGCTAAGAAAGAAAAGAAAAAATTTTCATTAGAACTTAAATTTTAATTCACATTTAAAATTGGTCCAATCAAAAAATTATCTATCTCTCTAATTCTCTTTTCTCTCTATATATATATATATATATATATATATATATATATAAACAGGTTTTTTTTATTTTGCCACACCATCTGATTTTTAATATTTTCAAGGACAATGATTTAATTTTATTATTAAAATAGATACAAAATTTTATCACTTTTAAAGAAAGGATTTTAAATTGTTTTTTGGACAACAGAATTTTAGGAACAGAATCAATTCAATATAAAACAAAGATGCTGATAAAAAAATTTTTTATTGCAAGTCAATAATCATAGACATTTATAAAAAAAAAAAATATAGATATATATATATATATATTTTTTTTGTATTCAAAATGATCCACGTAGGTGAAACCTTTATTTTATCTGGCTCTTTTTGGTTTAATTTTTTGCTCTTGTTTCTATTTATTAAGCACTTAGTTATTTTACTTTTTCAATATTTTTTTTTTTTGGACTCTGAACTTGAATGCTAACAATTGTCAATCATTGAAATTATACTTTTCTCTGTTAATTTTCATTTTTTACCTTTTTCCCCCCTTGATATTGGTCTGTTTATTTACATAACAAAGTTTTTTAAGGTTTTCCTTTTTAAAAAATAATTTCTTATATTTATTTTTCAAATTAATTTTATATATATATATATATTTATATATATATATATATATATATATATATATATATATATTACTAAATATTTTTTTTAATCGGGCAATTTAGTTTCCTAAAAATTAACTTGAATAAATATTTTTCCCATTGTTTTATTTAAGGACATTGCATTTAATAATAATAGACTCTAGGATGTCTAAATACAAGTCTCATCTTTGTTTTTTGCATAACAGAAAAAAATCAGGAGAATAATTTGTCCTATAAGCAAATAATTTCCAAAAAGATCCTAACTCAAAAATATCACAGAATTTCAAATTATTCTGCAAACATCTGGATGTCACAGGCTTATGTCTTCACAAATTTTGGAACATATATATATATATATATATATATATAAATGATTTAGAAATATATAAAATTTATTGCTAATGTCGTTTCATCCAATGTGGACTTTCTCAAAAAAAAATGAAAAAAATTTTTTTAAAATAACTAACTAAAAAAACAAAAAAACACATGTGGTTTAACTTAACTGGATGTATATTAGAATGCTATTTTCATATTGTTAACTGAAAATAACATCAGTTATTGTTAAAACAGAGAAGAATAAATCATTATAACTGTATTGCAAAAGATTCAACCATTTTCTTTTTGATTTTACATATTATTTGTGTACATTTGGTTTATAAAGCAATAATATATTTTTTCTTATTGCCATTTATATTTATAAATATTGTCTTTTCATGTGTATTTTTTAAAGAAATTTTTATATATATATATATATATATATATATATAAAAAGGTATATTTAAAATTGCATGTATTCTTTCAAATTTTTTTGGTTAAAAAGAACCAACAAGGTTTGTCTGTTTATTTTTTTCTTGTATTTTTCCAACATTTGGATAAGGTGTTGTGTATTTTGCACAAAGTTGTGGATAAACTGTCCAAAGTTCATATTTTGTTATTTTTGTTCAAGTCCTTTTGACTTTTGCACTCATTATCAAAAACCGATGTGATGTCTGTGTGGTACTTAGAATTCCTTTGTTTGCATCTTGGTATTCTTTGAGAAACTATGTTTTTGAAAGGGTTTCATGTGACAACATGTGTAACAGCTATTGGAAATAAGACTGCACACAATGATTGGTATTTATTTATTAAATTTAAATTTTTTATTTCATTTTCTATTATAATAATACTGATAAAATATGTGCATATATTATATTGTAACCAAGGTTACTGAATAGAATAATCAAACAAAGGTTGGTAATGAACGATAATACTTAGGACAAGAACAAGACATATAAGATTTGCCAGTGGTGTGTAGAAGTAGTCGTCAACTGCTAGAAGTGAGTCAAGTGAATTCCACAATGAATCTCCAACTGCAGACCAACATATAGTATTTACTACTGTATTTATGGGAATGATGACATAGCCATTATCATCTGTAGGTATGCTACAACATATTAATTATATCATATGCATTTCCATGGTGAAAAATATTTATTGTGGGCTGTTGATTTTGTATCATCTTAGCCTCTAGAGATTTCCTTGCATTGGGTACTGTAGTGTATTTTGTTATCTACTAGTACTTGTATTATGATAGATGTACTTCGGTCATTCATGGTGTGCTGGTTGATGTGTGCATGGATTTCACTAAGATCCGACAGGTGACAGTGTGTGTGTAACTTTAAAATTTAAGAGATCAGTTGACTCCGCTACCTTGGCTTGAACCTTATGGTATCTTCAGGTGATTTTTATCAATTGACCTTCTTGTTCTAAGTATTATTGTTCATTACCAACCTTTGTTTGATTATTCTATGCAGTAACATTCCCTAGATTACAACATATATATATATATATATATATATATATATATATATATATATATATATAGAGAGAGAGAGAAGAGCGGGATAATATATATATATATATATATATATATATATATATAAACATAAATATGTGCAATAGAAGCTTGGGACAAGAAATTAGCATGTGAGTTTGTTATGTCCATTTTCAAACAAATACCTTTTGGAAATGTATTATTTCCATCTCTTCTACCCCAATTTATGGGTTAAATAATAAGACAGATTTGGCTCTTTAGTGTTGTTTTTCAATTCTAGGAGAACAAGAACTCTGAATTCAAAATCTAGGGTGTGTTGTTATGAGACCTTGTGGCACACTGTGCACCAGTTCTTAGCATTTAGTTGCCACTCAGTGCCAAATTTTACATTTCTATAGACTCTGTCTCTATCATTTTTACTCATAAATACCTTAAAACTATACTTTTACCATACTATATACTTCTTGAGATTTTATAAAGAAAAATATATAGTAGGAGCACCAGACCGTATGCGGCGGCACTATTTGACATATGGATGAATGGTAGATTTATAAATATGTAAGACAGATTCTGGCAAGAAAGATTGTCCAGCATGACATAGTGAAACAACTTTTTAGCTGCAAACTTCACAATTGATTCAATATAATCTTTCCACTTCATACCAACTGAAAACATTAGTCCAAGAAGGTGCAATGAGTCACTCTCCTGGAGGTTAACATCAGCAGTGAATGAAGAAGAGACTTGAAGCAACAGAAATATGGTTCTACAGAAGGTTGCTGAGAATACTATAGATGGACAAAGTTTTTAGAGAAAATGGAAACAAAAAGGACACTTATACTTAACATCAGAAAGCAATAGTTGAAATTTCAAGTGCACATAATGAGAAAAGTAGGCTTGGAAAATTTGATATTCACAGGACAGGTTGAAAGCAAGGCATAACCTACCTGGCGAGCTTGAGTAAATATATGACAGGACAGTGTTTCAGGGCAATAAGAAAAAGAGGAGGCACAGTGGAGCAATGGATAGCGTCTCAGCTTGAGGAATTGGAGAACTGAGTTCAAATTCCAGTTGAATCTATTACATTCACTTATGTGCTAATACCCTTCAAAAAGGTATGAATCCACTTCTCCCCACCTCCAGTTATGGGAAAATAGCAGAACAGACTGGGTTCTATAGCCTTGGATGGCAACTGGTCTACG
>CAHIKZ030003737.1:30000-65208 GCA_903632075.3 Acanthosepion pharaonis
ACAGGCTCCAAAAGTAACACATTTTATTTGCTTCTGTATTTTTGGATACTTGTTTTCTGGTTGACAAAACACTGTTTTCCTACATCATCATCACCACCCTTAGGTATCAACTTTTAAGTTGTTTCATATTTCATGTGTTGGTTATGGTGCTGGTGCAGGACCACAACTGCAGAAATATGTAACATCCCCAACTCTACCAACTGTGATCGCATACAATATTTCCTCAATCCAAGTCGCTATCCATTATTCCACTGTACCTCCTTATGCAATATTTACTTTTCAAAAATATTTGACAATCATTAATGAATATTAACAGATGGAATGTTTTTTTACATGTAGGAATTCAGTCATGCACACCTGCTTTATATGTAATTTCTTGTCAGATGCCATTTTACCAGAATATTAGCCATAACAAGGGAATAAAAAAAATTGTGCCTGATAATAAGTGTAGAGTTTAACCTTTCCTACCATGCTACCACCATTGGGTACAATAATGAATACCAAGATGCAGTCAAAGGAATTCTAACTACCACACAGAGACCACATCGGTTCTTGATAATGACCGAAAAGTCAAATGTACTTAAACTAAAATAATAAAAAAGCATGATGAACTTCAGACATTTTATCGACAACTTCGAACATAATATATATATGCACATGTTCACTGAAAATTGGAAAACTATAACAAAAAATTAAACAGACAGACCTTGTCGATTCTTTTTAATCAAACTTGTTTGTATATATATATATATTGGTGGATACGGAATAAATTCCAGTAACCAAAAAATAAAATTCTTAAAAGAGTGCTCAGTAGAGCAGATATAATTTATTCAAAAATTATAACATAAATATGTTATAAAATCACTACATAAATAGCCATTTTGTTTCAACACCTCTGGTGTCTTATCAAGTGATTTATGTTATAATTTTCGAATAATATATATATATATATATATATATATATATATATATATAACTAAATAGATGTTAAAAAGGGATGGATATATTTGTTCTGTCTTGAAATATCAAACATTTTTTTCTTTTCTGTTTTTCACCCTATAGTGTTTAATTTAATAAGTGTCTGTTTATTTATATATATATATATATATATTTAAAGATATTTTTGTAGGTACAAAATTTAATGATCGAAATAAAAGTGTAAAATTTAATATTACAAGACATATTAAAACAATATTAAATAATAAAAAAAAACACTCAACAACAAGCGGGGGGAAGCAACCGGTTTCACTCCCGCTCATCAGGCTTCCACGGGAGATTCAAAATTAAAACAGAGAAAGGTACAATCAGTAAAATGATGGCATGTATCTTAGAATTTCTTGAATCCAGTCCTTTCCAAAAACATTTTGCACAAACAATGGACATATTTTTGTTATATTGATGAGACTCTACTTATATATCTTCATGATACTGATTTACCTGACCTAGTAGATCAACTAAACAAAATCAAACACACAAAAGAATTTACATACAAAATGGAAGAACACAATTCTTTACCCTTCCTATCAAGACACATTGTATTAACAACAGCTTAAAATTTGATGTCCACTGGAAATCAACCAACAAGAATGACCTAATAAATTTCTATTCCCATCATAAAAACAAAATAAAATCTGGCATTATATATATATATATATATATATATATTTTTGTATTAATATAATGGACTCTAATAATGGACTCTCCTGTCGGTTTTGACATATGAAGATCTGACAGCTTGGTTGATTCAGTTATGAAATTTTGTGCGATAATCTTTAGTGGCTCTTAAGACCCACTAGTGATTTACAAAGGAGGCCACATATAAAGCAAGAGTGAGGATTGTGAGATAAGATCACTTTTAGATTGGCTGACCTTTTAGATCTTGCTCTCACTTCTTGAAGATGATCCAGACACTAAAACACGTTGATCTCCATTCTACCTGCTTCAAGGCTAAATGCTCAAGGG
Source organism: Acanthosepion pharaonis (assembly GCA_903632075.3). Classification (NCBI taxonomy): domain Eukaryota; kingdom Metazoa; phylum Mollusca; class Cephalopoda; order Sepiida; family Sepiidae; genus Acanthosepion; species Acanthosepion pharaonis. The sequence continues at coordinate 31,963 of CAHIKZ030003737.1, forward strand.
TGTTATGTGGTATATTGACAGCTGACAAGTTGCTTTTCAGTATTTCACCCCAGGCAGTGTGGGAACGTCACTAGCATGCAGTGGATTAGTGGGAGTGAAAGTGAGAGAAAAGACTGCATATAGGGAGGGTTGAGGAATGTACAAAAGAAGAATAGGATTCAAGAAGACAGAAGATGGCAATTGATGATGCATTTAAAATGTTTTCAAGATTGTATCAGCAAAGCAAGTAAATGGGAGTGAGTTCCACAAGAAAAGAAACTGTTGGAGTAGAAGTGGCAGTTACATTTAGTTATTTTAACAGTAAATGGGTGGAACCTAGATACCAATCGAGTGACACACTTAAATTCATGTAGTCAGGGTACCAGGGCAAAAGCTCATCAGGGCAGTTGCCATGAAAATATTTATAGAAAAGACAGAGGGAAGCCACATGACATCTGTGAGAAAGTGACAGAAGTTGAGATGCCATTACATTTTATATATCTATATATGACATGGTGAAAAATGATTGCCCTCACTCATATACTTTCTTCTTAAAAAATATGTTGTTGGAGCATTTGATCAGATTTGAGGAAGTTCGTCAGGCTTAGAACCTTCTTTGTATGTGAGTATTCATATCAAATAATAAAACTTAACAGTCAGTCATGTATTTGTCTGTGTGTGCATTCATCTAGATGTATTTGTTATTAGCATATATATATATATATATACCTATACAAATATGTTGGCTCTCTATTAATTTGAAGGTATCTCATTATAGGAATTTTAGGTGTGTTTCACTTAATCTATTTCAGACATGCCTGTACCTCAAAGAAGCCTATATAAGAATCTTTAAGTTATTTTTCAAGATATTGTCTGAACAGGCTCTGTTTATCTTTGCCATATTTTATTTTATAATTGCTTAGTATCTCGTTTGAATTGGCTTTAATATCTGTTGCATTACTACTTCTAGTTCAACTAAAAGTAGTGGAAAAGCTGTTTTGCATATGCAAATGATGGGTGTAAGGAAATGAAAGAAAATTTCAACAACACAATATTTTTGTTTTTATATAACTTAACAACAAGGAGAGAAAATACAATTGTGTACTTGTAAAAGAAAGAAGTCATTACAAGTTAGAAATTGTGTGGGTGATACACATATATATGTGTGTGTGTGAATAAAGTTCAGTCACTAAAGGGAAGATATCCCCATGCCTAGCGAGGCATTGTCATATCTACTACATGCTAGAAGGAGAAAAGAGGCAAGAGGATGAAGACAGGAAGTGTCCTGTTCTTATAGGTGATTGACAGTGCTAACTAATGACTTCTTGGCAAGATGGTAAAAGCTATGTGTGGAGAAGCCACAGATCTCTCACCATACTCTGTTCTGATTAGCATTAAAAACTTGGGCAAGATTTGGGGAGAAAGACAAACATTTTAAAAAAATATTGCAGCAGAAAATAAAATCTAAAATGAAATTTATCAGAAATATTTCTTAAACAATAAGAGAAATTAAAAAAGATGTCAAAATTAAAATCATACAAAATATAGTTTCTGTTTTGTTGCTGTTATCTCAATGTTCAATGTTTTAGCTGTTTTGCTCTGTTGGAGATTTTGAAGAATGTGGAACCGCCTCTTATTTCTGTTGTTCCCAGGTCCAACCTGACTTGGGGTGGTAGCACCTGTTAGGGTCCCAGCTATAGGCAAATAGTGAACTTCCAAACAAAAGCAAAACACTAGGAAAGTATAAAAATAAAATTTTATCATGAAAATATCAGTAATAAATTTTTAGAAAAAAATTACTAATAATACATTTTTGTTGTAAAATTGCCAGAAATACATATAGTATAATTACCAACAATGCAAGTTTAAAGCAAAATAACTAACAATACATTTTATAGCAAAATGAAAAATGATACATCTTTAAAGCAAAATGACCGTCAATATATTTTATGGCAAAATGACCAACTACATTTTAAAGCAAAATAACCAACAATATATTTCATAGCAAAATGAAAAACAATATGTTTGAAGCTAAATAACCATCAATGCATTTTATAGCAAAATGACCATCAATACATCTTATAGCAAAATAACCAACAATACATTTTATAGCAAAATGACCAACAATACATTTTATAGCAAAAAGAAAAACAATACATGTTTGAAGCAAAATGGCCATCAATGCATTTTATAGCAAAATGACCAACAATACATTTTATAACAAAATGGAAAACAATACATGTTTGAAGCAAAATGACTAACAATACATTTTAAAGCAAAATGACCATCAATACATTTTATAGCAAAATAACCATCAATACATGTTGAAAGCAAAATGAAAAACAATACATTTTATCCTTAATCAAGTGGTTGTAGATCCATGTAACATTCACAGAATTTATTATTTATTTATTTATTCATTAGTAATAGATGCCTAACAATAAAACCCTACTTCCAACTCTTTGAAATCATATTTCCTACAAATCAATATGTTGATGTTTGTCTGCTTCTATTAATTGCTAATTCTTCTTTTATGTTCTGTGTCCCTTGAGGATGTTGACAGTCATGTGTCTTCATAATTTCTTGAAAAAGTTCTTCATAACATTTGTTTTTTTGTCATTTCTCAAAAGCACTGATGCCTGCAAACCACAAAAATGCTCTAGAATATAAAAAAAAGAAAAAAAACATTTGTTGGTCTTCAAATAAACCTGCATAGTTAAAAATCTACTACCCAAATGTACACACACACACACACACACACACACATATATAGAAATATATATATATATGATTAAAACATTTTTAATCCAACATTGCTTGTTATTACCATAAGCTACATATTTAGTTGTTATACATGTTTGAGCAGATTTTTTAAAAATAAAATACAGGAATGTCTACTCAAACACAAAAATACATACACACACACGCGCGCACACATATATATATTTGATTGATGCATTTTTTAATCCAATTTAATAATTCATTATTGTTGATTTAGTGCATAATTATCAAACGTTTTTTAAACAATATTTATTATGAAAAAAGAAACAATTCAACAAAAACATTTTTAAATTATTTTTTCGGAGTGTATGATTATCAACATGCATTTTTATAACCTGAAAATAAAATAATATTTTTAGTAAAAAAAATTAACCAAAACAGCAATTTTTATTAACAAATAACTCGCCTACAAAAATAATTATGCACAAACCCAATACTAAAAATGGTATATTTAGTCAGTACACATGTTTGAATATTTTCTTAAAATAAAATACAGGTGTATCTACTCAAATATTCATACACACTCATGCATACACACACTATATATATATATATATATATATATATATAAAAGTGAACATTGAAGTCAACACTTAGAGGTGACAGGTTGTTTCCTGCTAGACACAATCTGACCTGATGATTACGTCTAGCATGAAACAGCCTGTTGCTTCTAACTGTTGTCTTCAATGTTCATTTTTATATTTAAATATTACTCTATCTCTGATATTGAGAACTTTATCCCATAAATATAGCACACCTTAAAAGTATATTTCTTCATATATATATATATATATATATATATATATATATATATATATATATTATCAATGTGTGAGAGAGAAAAGTGCTGAAAGGTTGATGGCGAGATTAAGTTCCCCCCACACCAAATTCTGGTATTTGAGTATTTTTCAGCACTTTGTTATTTATTTTTTTGTGTATTTGTATTCATGTGTGTATATTTGCATTTGTAACTTGTGTGTATTTTCTGAACTTCTTCAATGTAGTACTGTCATTATTTAATGAATTATTCTGTCCCCGTTGTTAGTTTCTTTTTTTTATTTAAAATATATTTACCTCATTTTCTTTTTTTTTATATTTTTTTTCATTGCTTAATCAAAATATTCTGATAAAAACAGAAATGAAAAGCATGCTTGCTTGAATTTTTATGTCTAAGTTCGTGATGAGGAAAACACTTGAGAAATTAACCCCCCTTTTTAACTCCCTTTTTATATTAAGAAATTAACCCCCCTTTTATATTAAAAGTGGAGTCATTGCTTCTAAATTGTTGATCCTTGACAAAATTTTATTTTTTCATTTTACTTTTAAAGTTTCCTTTAAAATAAGTCTGCATAATGACCAAAGATTGAGATCTGTTTTATGTAAGATCGACTTTATATGTTATGTTCTTTTCTGATCCAATTCTTTACTTATTTATTTAATTATTATTTAAGTTTTACTTTTAATGGTTGTTTGTGAAATATTTTCTTTAGTAATTGATTATTTAATTATTACTATATTCTCTTACGGTAGAATCATGTTTTCCATTTTGGTATATTTAGTGAGAATTCATATTAAAATATTAATATTAAAATCACTACTTGTGATTACCACTGTAATTTAATAAGCATCGATAAATAAAGTATAATCTTGCCTCCTGCATGTATCCAAGATTGTGTTGAAAATTATCTGCCTTAACCCATTTCTCAAAATCTAACTAAATGATCACGCATCAGGTTTTTTTTTTTTATTTTAACCCTTTCTTGGCAAAAACAAGAACAGACCTATTTTATACAATATAAATTTAAATTATATACAATAATAAATAGAGATTTAAAGCTACATGTAAATCTAAAATTATTATTTATCCTGGGTCTTACAATAAAATCTGGTAGAAAGGCTTTTAAAAGAGAGATTGGAGATTGTGGAATCACCTCTGATTGCTGTTGTTCCCAGGTTCAACCTGACTTGGGGTGGTAGCACCTGTTAGGGCCCCAGCTATAGGCCAAACAAAAACAAAACACTAGGAAAGTATAAAAATGAAATTTTATAATGAAAATACCAATAATACATTTTTAGAAAAAAATTACCAGCAATACATTTTTGTAGCAAAATTACCAACAATATATTTTATAGCAAAATGGCCAAAGTAAAATTGAAGACATGGCATACATCGCAAAACAAAAAAACAAAAACAATTTGCTATGATTAATCTCATTTCTTCTAAGGAGAAATAAGTTTTCACTTTTCATTTTATTTTGTAAGATTATTTATTAAAAAAATAGAGCAAAGTAATTATCACTTAAATATTAAATAACACTATTCTCTTGAAATAATTAGAAAATTTGCATTTTCATATCTAAATTTCAGCATTAAATAACACATTCAGGTTGATATGCCACTAAACAAAAACAACTAACCAAAAATTATTGTGTACAATAATAAATAGGGATTTAAAATCAAAAACTAAATATGGACATAAAGTTAATATATACAATATTAAATATGTTTAAAAATATGAATTTAAAATTATTCATTAAATAAATTATAAATGTAGAATTTTAAATTAAATATAAATTAAAGAATATTTTTATATACAACATTAATTTGAAATCTAAAGCCATATTTTTAAAATTAAATATATCTTAAATATAAATTTAATATTATTATATGCAGTATACAATACAAATTTAAAATTATATGTAATTTAAAATTTAAAACTAGATGTACTTTTTTTGAATCAATTCATCCCAAACAAGGTGATAAAGTCACTAAGATGCTACCGGAAGTGAAAGAGAATGAAAAAAAATTTAAAAGGAACTGGTAACCCAATTTTAAACAGGAAACTAATTCTATTCTGTTCCAAAACACGAGAGAGAAATGTGAACCAGACGATAGACAAATCTATCTACTCCTATTGAAACATCGAATAAATAAACTAAATGAATAAAAATAAATGTTTAGCAAGAAAAAAACAATTAGAGAGTGAATAGAGATTTCAAGTCATGAGATCATTGCAAGCTTATAACAGACCTTTCTTTGGGTGATGTCATATGGGAGCATGGTTGAACAAAGAGAATTATTATTATTATTAAAATTTACTAAAAAATAACAAAATTCAATAAATAAATAATTGTAAAAGTTAGAAATTAATTAATTTGTAAAAGTTAGAAATTAATTAATTTGTTCTGATTATTGATATGGTTGTAATGAAACTAACATAATCAAAAGCAGTTATGAGAACAGTTGTCATAAATAGTCAAAGAAAAATGTCAAAGTCATAATTAATTAATAATGAGAAAAGAATATTGAAAATTGAGAGAAGGATTATATTTAACACTTATCAGAACCTTTCACTATTATTTAGAATAAAAATATTAAAATAAATCATGATAAAATGTAAGATATCATTTTTTATATATATATATATATATATATATATTTCTGAGATGAGGTATTATGTACATTATTTACATTATTCGGACTACTGTCCTCATCTTTGTCGCCATATTTATCACAACGTTTCGACCGTTGTACACTCCGCCTGTTGTACGCTTAGGCCTTCTTCAGGTGGTTGGAATTTTGAACCGAACCCTTTATTTCGGTCACTGGGGTAGGCTGTTCTAGTTCCACGTGCCATGTTTTTTAATGGATGTCAGTTATCAGTTATCTCCTGCTAATTTCCCTCTGAAAGTTCTCCACTGTCTTAACCGGGTATTGAACTCAGACTCTTTGGGTCCTGTCACTGGATCTAACGCCTTTATCCACTGTGCCATGTGTCCTTGAGGACCACCTGAAGAAGGCAAGACATGACAACAGCGGAAAATTGATAAATATGGTGACAAAGATGAGGACAGTAGTCTGAATAATGTAAAAAATAATATATATATATATATATATATATATATATATATATATATATATATATAAAATACCAATTGGTAATTGGTAGAGATAATTCTAAAAGAGTACATTAATCCAAAAGAGACTCATTGTAAGTAGCAGAGCAATATAATAAGTAAAGATAATCCTTAAAAATCCATTTCAGTTATAATTTATTTCATGAATATATTTAACTATATTTATGAAAATAATTATAACAGAAATGGGTTTTTAAGGATTGTCTTTACTTATATATATATATACACACACACATCATGATATATACAATAGCAATGTCAAAGATAGTATTAAGCCCAAAATGCTGTGAGTCAGTGGGATACTGAGAGAGAAAAGGCATTTCAAGCAAGCAGTCTTTGCAATAAAATGCTCAATATCAAGGTTAGAGCATTAATAGAATTAATATGAGTAAAAGTTTGTCTCTTTGCTGAAGAGTGGACAGACATGTCTGCCTACAAAACTCTGGAGTCAGGATGCTGAAGGTAACATCAGTCAGTAACAAAGTCTTACTCAGATTAATTATATATATATATATATATATATATATATATATGATATAATTTTTATATATTAAATATTACCAATGGTTGAAGGATATATGTAGTATATTAAATAAAGGGTATTTCATTAAGACGGATCAAAGTCAGCAGTAAATAAATAAAAAAAAATGGTAAAAATTTATTTATTTCTCTATTGGATCATGTTATTTAAGTCATGGCAATTATGCGTGAAGAATATTATCGCCCAAATATCCACCAAATCTGAAAGAAAAAGAAAAAATCATTAGACGCTTAAACTTAATACATATTTAAAATTGGTCCAAGTTATAGGAAAACCCTTATTACCAATTGTTGACGGGATAAATTTAATATATTAAATATTTTCAGTTGTTTTAAGGATATATTTAATAGTAGCTTAAAAGCTGCCCTATTGGGCAACATTTAAGCTGGCTCTTCTGGTGGGCTTTTAATTGGGCCTTCATTACAGTAGTAGGGGGTAGATGCAATAGGCAACAATAAACTGCAGAAGAACTCAATATCGATCGCTGTATTTAAATATTGCATTAATATTTAAGCCTACCTTTTAAAAGTTCAGTGATAATTCTTCTGCTGCCAATTAAATTAAAGAAAAGTTGGTGTACATAGGTCCTTACTTTCCGTACAAACAATTATTTTTATTTCATGGGTGAATTTCACTGAATTTTGAAATTAATTTCAGTTATTCCCAAATTTATATCCACGTTATAGAAATTGTTATCATACAAAAGAATTTGTTGTAAAAAATCACATAAAAATATCACCCAAAAAATCGCAGTAATGAAAACATGGGAATCCAGAATTTCAGGATTGCGGGTCCAGATCCAGTCCAGAATGTTTTTAATTTGCTCACAGAGTCAGACTGATTCCAAAATGGAATAATATTTTGGGCTATGGCCTCCAGGTGTAAAATTAAAAAAGTGTAAGAGGAGAAAAAAATTTAAAAAATGTAACACAGTGACACACTGACATCACATTTATTATACACTAGCAGTAGAGCCCAGCATTGCCCGGGGATGTAACAGTAAGAGATAGATCAAGTATCGACTATCATAAAGACTGAAAAATAAAATTGACAAAATTATTGTTTGAGGTTGATGTCTTAATTAGTTTTTTTTTTGTTTTTTTTTTTTTTTTTTTTTTACGAATTGGTCAAACTCAAACTCAAAAAATTGTTTTCAATCGTTATGAGTCTACCGATTGAATAGAATTTTATTATAAACAATTGTCTTTTAAATGGAATTTTTAAAGCATTCTGAATGTAAAATAAAGAAAAAAGTGTGCAAGACAATAAGAAACACTACCTGCAAAAAAAAAAGTGAAGTTTTGTTGAAATCATTTTGAAAAATGTAGGAAATCTGATCCCATATATAAAAGAACACACACAAACAACCTGGGTTTTATAATAAGTATAACTCGATATGAGTTGTCCCCTTTCATTCTTGACAGATGCCTCTTAATCATGTTTTCAAATTGATTTCATGCAAAAACAATTTGTTTTTCCAATTTTTGGTGCTGTCAGAACCACTGCAAGGTAATTTTACGTAGTCCTGTGAAGTTTTGTTGAAATCGGTTGAAAAATGTAGGAAATCTGATCCAAAATATAAACGTACAGACACACACACACACACACACACAATCTGGGTTTTATAAATATGATTAATGAGAGAGATCATCTTCTATGTGCCTTGTTCATTCAGTATGTTGGCAATCATAACTCCCCAAAACTTTGTATCTTTCATAGCTATTAACAATGTCTCTTTTTACTATCTCTCTCCCTTCATTTATACAAGCTCATTTGGTAAGTTACTTGCTTTACTCTGTCCCTCTTGCCAGCTATATCCTGTGAATATCAAATTTTCCAATTTTCTTTTAAAACAATGAATCCCAAAACGTTTTTCAAAATTGCCTATTTTGATTTTATGAAATAATAATTCTTTCAGTTTTTATTTTCCTTGAAACTTCCTCATTGTTTACCTGCTCTGTCTATGGTATTCTCAGCATTCTGTAGAATCACTTCTGTATAGTAATATTAATTACATAGAAAAAGATTTAATTTAATCAGGACAGAAATAGAGATAGGAGTTATGTGAATATATTAGTGTTTTCCTTGATTTTGGAAAAGAATGAATCTACAATCAATTACATAAGTTAAAAGCAATATATTTTATTGCCTGAGCAAAACTAAATGGAAAGAATAGAAAAATGAAGATGTGTTTATAGATATGTCTTTTTTCATATGTACTTGTGCACAAAATCCTGTTAAATATCTTAAGAGACTTATATTTTAGAAAGGTTTCTGTGTTTGTTCATTTGCTAGTGTTAATAATTTTCTCTTTGGTTCACTCCTGCCTGTTTAGCAGTTATAGCCAAAAGAAATCATTTTTTCCAGTTATACCAGCACAACAGTTTTGATCATAACAGACACCTCTTTGTATACATTTGTAATGAGTGCAATGTCTTCAATTTGAGAAGTTTCTTTGTCAATTGGTTTGTTAGAGTTAGCAGATATTTTTGTGTACATTCAAATAAACTTAGAAAATTTGTATGCTGCATTATGCTCAATGCAAGAGAAAAGTTTGCTTGGGAACAAAGGGTTCCCCAGAGGGAAACAAGATACATCCTATTTCTCAGTCCTCCTGTGGCTAAAAGAAAAAAAGACTTTTTTGATAGTGAATTTAGTAAATACTAAACAACTAAGATACCTCGGTCTATGGATCATTTATAACAAGTTTAGTATAGAAGATAAGAAAATTTAAGATAGAATCAGCTGCACTAGGAATAGTTTCACACAATACTACAAATTACTACAAAACCAAAAGATTAAATTAAAAACTTGAGTCATGTTCTTAAATAATTTTGTCAGATTGAGACTTTCATATGGATGCCATGCATAGCACCAAACCCATTCAGAAATATCAAAATGGTCAGTTGTATACAAGCCCATTCTAAGATCAATGGTTAAAATTTCGTTGAAATTATGAAGCCTAAGTTCTTGGCAAAACCATCCTTCTTTGAATATTGTGAATTGGTGCTGAAAAAATAAAACAAAAAATGTAAGTTAACAGGAAACCACATCACTTGATTCTTTCAAAAAAACAACTGAAAACATAAAAAATGGAATTAGGAAAATATAACATCAGAGAAAATCTAATGATATACTCATTCAAGAAAAAAGTACAATCTGGAAAAAAAGTTTACCAATCAGTATTAAAAAAGAACAACCAAACTGCTCCAACTTTTTGAAAGCTTATTTTTCCTGAAAAAGGTTTTTTTGAAAAAGTTTATTCCTCTCATTATCCTCACCCTAACCATATTTATTTATTATTTTTCAGCTATTTATTCACACTGAACTTAACCCAAAAATTAGTTAAAATGTAAATTGAATGTTCTTTATTCCGCTCATTATCTCAGATTATTTCTAGTTCCATGTGCCATGTTTAATGGATATCTGTTATCAATTATGATTATTCTATTTGTTAATTTCCCTCCCAATTTCTCCACAGCCTTAAATACATTGAACTTTCATTAAAATCTGGGTCCTGTCAGTTAAAAGAATTCCAATATTGACATCCATTATTTCATGGCCATGGAATCATTAAAAATAGGTATTTATTTTAGAAAACAATTTAAATTCAACTGGGTTTAAAGAAATGAGAATTCAATGGCCAAAGTTACTTAATAAATAAATTTAACAAAGATGAAAAACAAAAGTCTGAATAATGTAAATAATCTTACATTTTAGCTCATCTCAGAATTTATAGACATATACTGAAGAAGGCCAGAGGATAAAACAGCCGAAACGTTGTAATAAATATCATGATAAAAGATGAGGACAATAGTTTGAATAATGTAAATATGTACATAATACCAAAATGTTGAAATATAAGGGGATATTGAAAAGAAAGATTTTAAAATTATATAACCAGAAATACATAATATTACTATTACCATATAGCTATTTTAATTCAATTCTTTGAAAAGACAATTTAATTAGGTTAAACTTTACAGATGTATTCCCCATCAGCAAAAACAGATTTGGGAGAATAACATTTAAAGGCATGGGATCTTCAAATCCACAACTTGTGGAAAATATGTAAAGTGGAGCCAAAATGTCCCCAGTATTCATTGTGCAAAAAGCATGTGTTAAAAATTTAAAAACCAAACAAACCACCTGGGAGCCTTTCCTGTAGATGAAGGAAAAAATCTGATTTTAAGTCTTTATTATTTGAGATTTGAATCATGTGATAAATAAATACATCCATAGATATTATTTTTAAATGATAAACCTATAATTACCACTTTGACATGACAGCCACTCAAAAAAAAATTTATCTTAACATATTTTCAATAACACTTGACGAAAATAATAGGCGGTTAAATCATTCAAAAAAGTGAAGAAATCATTTGTTTGAGAAAATATATTAAATCATCAAACTACTAGTGTATCAAGTGAAATGGAGATATTGAAGAAAAATTTTTCTGCTCTATTTAAAGTGATTTTGATCAACAGTTTGAAATGAGGTTTTCATTAGAAGAGGAATGAATTTGAAGGAAAATTACAGAAAAGTGTGAAGAAAAGGATTATTGAAAACTGAATATTCCCCAAATACCTTGGATTTCTATAATTTGGTTTTTTGTTTGAAAAGTAATGACAATAGACAAACTTAAGATTACCCCTAAACAAAAGAACTAGAAAGGATTGTTCAAAAAATCAGAAATACTGAATTTTATGGCAATGATCTATATCTTCATTAACTAATAATGGATTAGTTGGCACTTTGTTTGGAGGTTGCACTCATTTTTGCATCAAAATGTCAAGCCAAAATGTAGTGTTGATTTTTATGTCCATACTCTATCTGTATCTATAAAAGTTTTATACAATATTGGGCACTGTTCTCCTCGAAATATAATGATTCATTGATTTTTATGAATTATCAACCCTTTGTGGGTTATTTAAAGCTGAGACATTTTGGAGATTGTAAGTGTTTATATAACCATAATACAGTAGAATGAATTTTCCTCCTCTCATAAATACTAAAAAAATATTTTCTTAGGGAACAAATTAAATTGTCATTGAGCATTCAAAATGCAGTGTAACCTGATCGTTCGGATGGACATTTCTATCTGCTTATTACTAACACTCTTGTTTTGTATATATCTATTATTTCAATGCACTTGTTCAACCTACTTTCGTCTTCCGTGTCTTTCTTTTTGGCCCCTAAATAATTACAACAGTTATGTCTTGAGCTAGTAGAATAAAAAAAAATATGCAAGGAATTTGATTAATCAAAGAAAAATATTTGGAGAAGCCATTTAAAAAAAAAAAAAAAATACAGAATATTAAAAACAATTATTGATAAACTAAAAAGTAAATATAATAAAGTAAATCTTTAAGTTGAGTGAAGAAGTACATGGAGACTAATTACTAAACAGTAATTTTTCATAATTAATCGAGAGCTATATTGGATAGATTTACCAGAGAGGTTACAGCCTGGGTCCTTCATGGAAATTTTAGTTTCTTAATAAATTAGTATGCAACAGGGACACATAGGGTTATTATTGATTGGTAAAAATCCTACAGTAGAATGAAATTCATCGTTCTCATAAATACTAATTTTTGTTTGGCTTTGGCGGAAAACGGGAGCAGTGATTAACCTACCGTTCGGACATACACCTTATCTGCTTATTACTAACAGTCTTTGATTTATATATTTCTATTATTTCAATATATTTTGTTCAACCTACCTTAAATTGTCTTGTGTTCTGCCAATAAAATAAACAGGCCACATTGTTAAGAATGATATCTGCAGATTTGCAAGCAGATTTTGCATTAAGTTTTTGAGATAACCATTATTTTTCCAGATACAAGTCTTACGATATAAGTTATAAATGGTGGGGAGAAGTTTCCAAATTTAAATATTCCTTTTGATATACAATATATAAATATAATGAATTTTAATATATATATATATACTGGGTGTAACAGCATAATTGTCCATCCCACAAAATGTTTAATATGTAAAATACCACTAAACTAATTGAGTTACTTTTTTTCAATTTTTTACTTAAAATGTTTAGACATCTTGTCACAATTTTTCATAAGAATCACTAAAAAAAAACCTTTGAGTTATTCATCCTAAAAGAGAGCAGGCTAAAATTATCATGTCAGACCCACTATCTTTCAAACTGAGCAATAGAGAGAGGAAAAAGATCATTCAGGACTTCAGTAATGGTACCAACATTCATACTCTGTCATCCATCTTCAAAGTTCATTCAAAAACCATCAAGAGAATGGTGAACAAGTTTAAAAAAGAGGCAACAGGAGAGTGGAAAACTGGATCAGGAGGTCACAACAGGAAGAGGGATCATCAGTTCAACATAGAGCTAAAGAGATCAATTAGAAAAGATCCAACTCAATTCATAAGATGTTTGGCATGTGAGAGAAGAGGTTTTAGCTATGACAGTCCAAAGAGCAGTGAAAAAAAACTTGAAAATGAAATTGTACACGAAAACTGTAAGGCACCTTATTACTCCCGGGCAGAAAGTTAAAAAGTTAGAGAAGGTGAAGATCATCTTGAATAAGTTGGAAAATGATTCTGGAATAATATATATATATTTGAACTTTATTTCAATCCTTCATGGGCTTCCAATCTTTAGATGTGATTAATTAATAATGAAGGTGTCATTTTCATTTTATGATCGATTTCATCACAATTCTTCTGTTAAGTTTAGAGAGTAATTATACATTCTTATTGCTCAAAGTTTAATATAGTGTTATAAAAACCTTGGAAAAAAAAAGATTATTTAATCATTTAAAATCAAAGTTCAATTTAATTAAAACAAAATATATAGAAATGCTTTTACATTTATAAATCATAATATATAAATTTATATTCAGGTTCTAATACAATATTTCAATTTTCTTGGCAGATCTTCTATTATCCATTTGTGATTTAATAACATTTTTGATGGAAAAATAAACAAAAATTGGAATTTAAATGATTTTAATAGACTATATAAAAACACATATTTGAAGAAAAAAAATTCAGCATCCTCTCTCCTTTGTGTGCATGTATAGTCACTTCTATGTAAACACCGCTTCAGTCTAAAGCAGTAGTTCCCAAACTTTTTTTTCTCAGGACCACATTTCAGAATTAAAATTTTTTCACACCTCATCAAATTTTATCATTTTATATAATAAAAAGTACATTTAAAAATAAGAGAGAGAGAGAGAGAGAGTTAAAGGGAGATAACTGTGGATTCAAAGCCAGAACATTATCATAGATAACGCTCTTCTCCAATTTACAGACCCTAGTTACTATATTCTCAATACTTGATATAATGCAAAAATATCACCATAATAAAATCAGTCAATAATTATTTAAAACTATTTACACTGGAATTTATGCATGTAATTACAAGTAATCCATAATAATACTTTAAATTTTGAAATCATATTTATTTTTGGCATATGAATTTTTTTAAGCTGTTTCTAAATCTTTGATTGTCTTTCAATCATTCCATCTGATCTGCTATCCTCTTTCACTGCTCCTATGAGGGGTGTGCTGCACTGTTTGGGAATTACTCGTCTAAAGGATGAAAGACGTCATGCAAAAAACTTTTCCATTTTGTCATTGATTTTCCTAACATTGTTCTGGTATATAAAATTTATATATCTTTTTTCCAGTATATATAAATATATATATATATATATATATATATATATATATATCTTAATTAAAAAATGAAGAAAACCCAGTTGTTCTTCATACAATAAAGGATTTAAAACATGAGAATTAGTTATTTTGGAAAAACAGACACAACGTTTCATAGAAAGAAGAAATGCCCAAGATAATTCTCAAGAACCGAGACTGAGATATAAAAATATAACCTTTTTTAAAAGAATAATAGATGGAGCCAAAGGTTAGTTGATTGCTGCCTAGTGGAGAGCAAATGAAGAAAAGACCAGACAGATGATATCAAGATGTGATAGACAAGTTTCTTGGTAACATATGATAATTCTTAAGTTGGAATAGAAGAAAAAATCTTTGTCCATTTTTATTTTTTACAATAGATGCTTAATGCAGAATTGCATCTATCTGAAAAATATGTTTTTTGTTCTTACTTTTCACCTTGGTTAAAGAACAAGGCCTTTTTCATAAAGTTTATATTTCATAGATTTGTATTCATGGACAATAGCTTTTAAGATTAGCTTGCTAATTACTGCATGATAGCAGTAAGTAGATACTCACTGATCTTGGTGCAAAGCAAAGTCATAGTAAGAAGTTTGTGTTGTGTCAGTGAGGACTAAAGCCAACATGTTTTTTAGCCTTCATTTGGATTTTATCTTCTTGGATTCTGTCTTTGGATTGTACAGAATTTGGTCCATCTCATATGTCATTAATATAATTGAATTTATCTTCTACAAAAACACGAAAAAAAGAGATAGATTATTTAGGTGTAAGTCTTGGAGAGCCCAAAGTTTTTCTTTTTTCTCTCTTCAGAATGAAAACAATCTTCTAAAATGGTAAGTCTCCCAGGCTGATCCTTACGGCTAAACTAGTGTCAAACTGTTTTCGAAGACCTGGTCCAGAGAAGTAAATAATTATTCTCCTCCTGTTAAATAATAGTTTCAGACTATTATTCAGACTGTTTTTTTGGAAGTTGCTGTTTGGATGTCAAGCTAACTAGATGTGTTAGATAGCATTTTTTAAAAATTTCATTCCCCAAAGTTACAAATAAATCAAAACTGGTTGTTAGCAATGTCAAAGGAAATGGATTATGTGAGATTTTAGTGTTTGGAAAAAAAAAAAATGAACTGGAAAAAAATAAACCATAAACTTTTTAGAAATGTGTAAATTTAATGGTTAATAAACTAAAAGATTTAAAATCGATTATTTTGTTGAGGTTTTTTGAATAAATTTGAAATAATTTTAATTGAGATGAGAAAAGAAAAAACAATTTTTAACCTTCCAAACAAGGAAAGATTACAAAATCCATCTGATCCCTTATTTTTGGTTGGAGTAGTATTATGTCTAAGTTGAGATTTGAGGAGGAAATGGATAAGAGAATGGATTTTACATGATTATTGTTTTAACATATTTCATGCATTCAAAAGTGGCAAACATTTAACTTGATGTCATGAAAATAAGTTCATTTTTAATATAAAAAATGATTCTATGATAAAAATCAATATAGACATTATTTTCCAATCTTTTTTTTTTCATATTTACCTCTATTCATGTGTTTCATGATATATTTTACAAGTACAGATTTACACAACTAATTTCTTTTTCTTGCTGAATGCATGTGTGATGAAGTTAATATTAGTGATATTATTAGCTGTTTCATTATCAATAAAAATTTAGCATTCATTGGCCAGACAGTCAGTGTTACTTTCAGTTGAAGTTTATAAAATCTTTGTCTGAAAAATATTGTTAGGAGAACAGATTTCTCAAATCCAGTAGCTGTTATCACTCTTTCTAGTAGTGATAGGATGAAAAAAATCCTAACCTTTTATTTGAAGTGGTGTAGAATGTTAACATTTTGATTATGCCATTATTTTCTATTCAAGTTATATGTGCTATCCATTTTAGTTGTTGCTGCTGTTGGTAGTCATCAAGTGATGAGTTTTTGTTATTTGGTACATTTCTTTGTTTTGAGATTCTGTAGCACTAGGTCACAAGTTTTTAAGGTCCTCACTAAGACCTACATGCTTCATTTAGTTGAAGCTATTTTTAATCATTGATCTGAAAATGTTGTACGTATATATATATATATATATATATATACACACACACACACACCTCTTCATGTCTGTGAATTTTAAATCGACATATTTGTATATCTCTTTCTCTCTCTCAAGTCCTGTAAGCTTACAGCTACATCATGCTGAAACACAGGTTCTTGTATGACCAGTGAAGTCAAGCAAGGCTGGTTAGTACCTAGATTGGTGACTGCTTGGGAATACCAGGTGCTGTAAGCTTGGATGTGCAGGTGGTGTAATGGATAATGGTTTGGAATTGTTAATCAGAGAGCTGATTTCCAATTCCAGTTGAGTTTGTTATATTCACTTATGTACAAATACCCTTGGGAAAGGTATGAATCCACTTTTCTCCAAATGGGTTAAACAATAAGTCTAAATCATTATTATTCCAAAAAGGAAATCTTACAGTCTAGAAATATTTAATTGTTTGACTTCAAGCCAAATTTTTTATAGAAATTCTGTAAATAGAGGTTTAAATAGGGTTTTAAAAAATGAGACATGATTTTGTATTAGAAATTTTATTATAACAAAATGATAAAAGTATTTTATGGTTAAATTTTGCTCTCATCAAAATATCCTCCTTTAGCCTTGGTGACTGCCGCAGAAATCTTTGGCATTCATTGCAAAAGTTTTTCAAGGTGTAAGTTTGATAATTGATTCCATTCTTTTTTCAAAGACTCTAAGAGCTCTTTCTCATTTTTTTACACTCTTTTGTCCAGTTCATTCCATTCTAATTCTGGGGGTGGCTTCAAACTTTTGAACTGTAGTGTATATTTCTTTTACAGAATATAGATACATATGTACTTGTGAAGGGGGCATCAGATCCAAGGTAAGGTGAAAATGGAGACAAGCATGAATAAATTTTAACTTAAAATTGAATATTTTTTAAATTATTGTTGAGTAATACTATAAGAGGAAAGTCAAAAGCTATGTGTGCTCTTACATAACGATAAAAGTTATGGTAAAAGTGTGGATAATTTTTGACTTACCTTCATAAATAAAAAATATCATAAAGAATAAGAGTTTCCTTTTTAAATTTGTTCAAAAGTTCCCAGCATTCTTTTTTGAAAGCTGATAACTTAATACACATTTGAAAATCAGGGTTTTTTTTTTCATGGGAAAGTTTTTGCATAGATATCTAATTTTTATTAATTCAAGCATTATTTTTAGTGGGTACTCATATCAACAGCAGCCAAATCATGCCAGATCAGATGGTAAAAAAAAAAAAGGGGACATAGGCTCAGATACACAGGCTGGTAGACAAAATAAAAACTGCTTAAAAAAAGGGAGGGTCTACACAAATACAGTACCAACTAAAAGTAGCATTTGTAGTAATGAAAATATGTCAGATTAAAAATGAATTAATTAATCTTTAGGTAAGTATTGGTTGAATTTATACATGAGACTATCGGTAAACATCAGTTGATTCATATTTTAGCATTGCTTCCTTTATATTTGATTCTAAATTGTTGGGTTTACATTTGATTTGACATTGTTTGGTTTATAATTTAGTCTATAATTAAACATTGGTTGATTCATATTTGAGTCTAGATTGGTTGGGTTTAAACTTGAGTCTAAATTTTGGGGTTTATTCTTCATTCTACATTGTTGGCTTGAGTCTACATTGTTTATTTTGTACTTGAGTCTACATTGTTTATTTTGTACTTGAGTCTACATTGTTTATTTTGTACTTGAGTCTACATTGTTTATTTTATACTTGAGTCTACATTAGTTGGTTTTATACTTGAGTTTATATTGGTTGGTTTTATTCTTGAGTTTATATCGGTTGGTTTTATACTTGAGTTTATATCGGTTGTTTTTTTTTACTTGAGTTTACACTGATTGCTTTTATACTTGAGTTTACACTGATTGCTTTTATACTTGAGTCTACATTGGTTGGTTTTATACTTGAGTCTACATTGGTTGGTTTTATACTTGAGTCTATAGTTAAACACTGGTTAGTTTTATACTTGAGTCTGCAAGCATCCTCCTTAAAGGTGTACCCATTTGGCAAGAGTCTTTCCTCTCTGCAGGAGATGCAGTTGGCATATTCTATACAGGCCAATGAACTCTTTGTATCCTTGATGTTTTAACCATGATGTTACTCATGATAATACTTGATGAAGACCTAAGATAGGATCAACTGAAATGCTGTGCTAACAATATCAAAGATTGAATTCAGTTGTCTGTACAAAATTTTTAATATTAATAACTCTTCCCTCCATTATAGACAATAAACGTTTTAGGCAGCACAATTGTATTAAGCTTTATTTCTTTTAGTTTTTACTGGACAACAAAGTATCTAATGAAGAACAATCTAAATAAGAGGACATATATCTTGCTCATATATAATAAGGTTTTCATATTCTAAAGATATTCAAGACATTAAACCAACAAAATATCATTAACAAGCTATATTGACAACCATTATGTTTCACTGCCATCTTTTGTTTTATATAACTGATTTTATTTTCCTCCTATCATTTAATTACCAGCCAAAAGTTGATTAAACAGAACAGCATTGTTATTAAAGTCAATTTATTTGAAATTGCATTTTTTTTATCTGAAACTTTGATCGTTTTGCAAAAGCCACTTGGAGCCAATGTACCTCTTGCCTACATTTGACCTCTATTTACAGAATTTCCATAAAAAAAATTTTGCTTGATTTTTTTTTTATTCTCCTGATAAGTCAAACAATTAAAAGTTTGTTAGAAATATATTTTTTTACTTACCTCATATTTCAACTGTACTTTTTTTTTAGAAGCTAAAGCAAATATAAAGTAATGATATCATAAGTAAGAACAGACTAAAAACTGTTTTTGTTTTCACTAAAGTTTAACAAGCCTAAAGCCGAAGAGCCACTCAAGGTAGAGGGTTACTGAATGTGATGTGTGATATGAGCATTAGAGGAGAAATTAGAAAGTAAAAATTATGGGATATGGTTGATAGATAGCGATTTCCACTAGGCTTGTAGAAGTTAAGATTATTGGAAGCATCCACATGGGAAGCTGTTCTACAAAGTAAAAAGATAGGTAATATTACTTAAAATATTATTATAGTGTACACTTCTTATTTATTAAACAGTGTGCATTATGTTTATTGGTCTGTGCAATCAAGAAATCTTAGTAAAAAAAAAAAAAAAATGTCCTCCAACATGGATCAAACAGGCATCTTCCTTTGTATGAGAAGCAACCATTAGATCCAGTATGCTTTACCATTCAGCCACAAAGGACTTCATGGTAAGTGAGGTTCTTTTTTACCCTAGTTACCCTAGGTTTGATTCCTGCAAGAGAACTCATTTTCTTTACTAAGTTTTCTCAAAAGCACAAACTGATAGATGTAATACACATTGTACAGTAAATAAAAATGGGGCATCTATTTCAAATAAGAAGTGATTTGAAGTAATAAAAATGTTGAACTAAAAATAAATTTATTAATTCTTTAGAAAGGGATAGATAATGAAAAGACTATGATAGATGGCAATTTATAGACGATTCATTTTTGTATATGGATGAATATTTGTCTGGTGACAGTACTTCATCTCAGAACTTTAGACAAGAATGTAGAGCATACCAGCTGAAACAGTTATCAAAACAACAAAGATGAGGATAGAATGGTAAGAGTACTTCACAAAATTTCAAACAATACAAAATCCTGCTAGGAAATATCTACCGTCCTATATGGAAGTGAATGCTGGAGAATTTCCTCACAAATGTAGAGGAGACTTGAAGCAACCGGGATGAAGGCACCATGTTCAAATTCTGGCCAAAGTCATTAAGTTCACTTTCACACAAATCCCCTTAGGAAAGATATGTATCTATTTCTTCTTCCTCCAGACTAGGCTCTCTAACCTTGGTTGGCAAACACTCTAGGAGAAAGACAAGGAGTAGAAGACCAGCCTAAGTGCTGTCTCCACTATTGATATTATGCTTATGGTTGCTTTTGTCCTTATCAATTTTTGAGGGTAGTAGAAAGGCTTATCCCCTCTACAGCCTTCCAATGTACAAATCCATATGGAAAGAGAGGGGTTTCTTTTCCAAGCAATACAATTTGTGGGTTATTACATACATTCTGCATAAAGTAGTAACTTCTTTACTTTAAATACTAGTAATTTATCTGATGCATAATAGATCAGCCCAACAAATGTACTAAAACAACAAACGATAAATTAGTCACAGTTAATAATACAATAAATGTAACAATATCTATGGCAGTGAATGTTGGACAATTTCCTCAAAAATGCAGAGGAGACTTTAAGCAACAGAGATATGGCTCTACAGAAGGATGCTGAGAATGCCATGAATAGAATATGCGGGCAATGATGAAGATTTTAGGAAAAAGGGAAAAAAAAAGGGTACTTATAATAGGAGGCCTGATATGTTTAATTTTGTTATCTTGCTTTGAATATCTGACCAGATACTGCTTCTGTCTAGTTTTTAAACTATCCATTATATTCACTTTTGTCCAAGTTTTTTCCAGCAAACTTCAGATATTTCAAATTTGAAATAGGCATGAACTTATGACATCCATGGGAAAAATGTTACATTGCCACTCATTTCCTTTAAATTCTTATTTAAAAGTAAACATACTTTTACAGATTCAATGGTTATCGGTGAGCTAAGTTGAAATTCAAGAATAGTCTGTTCCACTCACATTCATACTCATTCCCTAAGGAAAGACATGAACCCATCTCTTCTCCTGCCCAGATAAAGGTTAAATAGTAGGGTAGACTAGGCTTTCTAGCTTTGGATTACAGCCAGTGTAGAACAAGAACTGCTCTAAATTCAAAAGGAAGTCACTCTTTTTTCTTTCCTAAGAAGTCATAGGAATTCACAGATAATAAAGAAAAAGAAGTCTGTGGAAATCTATGATCACCTACATCCTGAATGGACTTGATATCATTCTAAAAAAAATAGTCTTAGATCCGATGTATGTTGAAAGAAACTACAACCTTATAATGATTAATTGTGGTTATTTCTTTTAAAAATATGCATACATGAATTTTCAGCATAGTTCTTGTCTTTTTTTTTTTACCTCATTTAAAAAATCTAATGTATTTCTCTCTATATACATGGTCTGCTATACCTGATTTTGATGTTTTTATTTGGGTAATGAATTACTCATATTCTTCAAGATAAAGTACTTACTTTTCTCAACAGAGGGACATAACAGACACCTGAGAAATTCCATATTAACTAAAATCTTCTGATAATAAAACATCAAAAATAAAGATATTCATTTGTGCAATGTAATGAATTGTATTTTCCACGTTGGTCACCTCTTTGTACTTTTCATAATTCATGTTGAAATTTGTTTACACACTGACTTTAAAAATTAATTCAGGTTTCTGTTGTTCATATGACTTCCATCCCCGAAGAAGATTGATGTCATTCATAAAAACAAATCACTACTCATCAGTTGATGTTAGCAATATTGAAGAGGTTTTGAAATAGAATTTTATGTAAATAGGAATATGTGCTTGCTTTGTGGCTGAGACAGTTGCAAATTACAACATTGTGGTGTATATTAAATGTTTTTAATTAAGAATAGACTTTGGAGTAGAATTTTATGTATGTATCTGAATGGAATAACCTGTCAACCCCATGAGTGACTACACTATAGGTAGTAACTACCTATAAGTATTTGTAAGTCAATGAACTACAGAGACTGACTGAAATCTTTTTTCGGCTGTGCTGGTCGAACTCTGCCTCTGATCAGAGAGGAACCCAGACAAGGCTATGTCAAAGTGGGGTCTACAGGGATTTTTTTGGCTGAGCCTACAGGCTCAGAAACCCTACAGGCTCAGAAACCCTACATTAAATTCGGCCTTGTGCCATATGTGACTGTGTAGGTCAGTTGCTAGATATACTAGCTGGAATCTGTTCCAACTGTGTTGTTGAACTCTCTGCCCTTGGGCAGAGAGGAACGCGGATGAGGCTATGCTGAAGAGAAGAGTCTCATCCAGGGAGGTAGACAGACCCAAACCTGTTTATGTGGATTCTACAGGGAATTTTTGGCCAAGCCTATGGGCTCAGATGACCCACATTAAACTCAGCCTTGTGCCACATGTACCCTCAGAATGAGCATGACTAAGGATGGAAAATGAGTCCATGCTGAAATTTGTGGCACAACTTGGATTGTTTATAAAGTGCTCAGCAATCCAAATTGTGCCACATATTTCAGCATGGACTCATTTTCCATCCTAAGTCATGCTCATTCTGTGTTACACTTAAAGGTATTGGAAATGATTTATGTCACATCCAGGCAGCCCTCCCTCTGTAAACAGAAGGAATGCCTGTTAGGGCTTGACATTATTTCCATCTGATCTTTCCACCTTTAATTTATCACATGCTTCTCATGTTTTTATATTTTATATTGCAATATTTAGTCTTCCTCAATTTCAGCTCTGTTGAGTGAGAGCAAAACCAGTCTGCTGGTCAATTTTTTTTCTTTCTCCTCTTTTCCTTTTAATCATGAATGGTAAAGCATGTCTTGCCACTTTTATTTACATAATAAAATTTTGTACCCCTAAGAAAAAATGATATATGTATATATTCACATATACATATATATATATATATATATATATATATATATATATATATGCAGTAATTTTCTGAAGAACTAATGGATTTTTTATTTATTAATCCCCAAAAAATTTTCACTTTAAACTTTATTTTTAGTGGATACTCATATTTCAGTAGACAACTCCATTTATTTATTAAACAGTATATTTTTTTTTCTACTGGCCTGAATATTCTAGAAATCTTACTAAAGAAAAAAATATATGCTCTCTCTCATGATTTGAACCTGTGTCTCTTTGGCCAGAGGGAAATCATTGTTAGATTCAGTGTTTCTTAACTTACTTGGCCATGAAGAATCTGCTTATCAGTCTCTGTCCTAATAGTGTCTTTAAGCAAAATCCTTCTTGTCATACACTACTCAAAATTATCATCACATCTGCTCAATTTCATATCTAAACGTAAACAAAGTAATCTTCTAAAGATGTATTGGATTTTTTTATTTATTAATCTGACAGATTTTTATCACTTTAAATATATTTACCTATATGAGAAAATATGATATATAAATTTTTGTATATCTGAACAATCTCAGGCAAATGAATGATAAAGTGGGAAAAATTCTGTGTAATGTGTTTCATCATTTCGGGCTTCATCAAACAGAAGTAATGTCTCCAGGCCAGTTGGCCTTAATATCACTGCATAATAAGCATGTCTTCAGAAATGCATGGATACACTATTGTATTTGTGTTGATGCGGGATATGTAAAATCCGTAAAAACATTGCCACTTACATCTCTTTCTTTTTTTTTTTGTTTTGAAAAATTTTAATTTCTAGCTGCGTAAAATTTATTTTTCAAAAGTATTGCATATCTGAAATGGCAGTTTTGTCTTAGTTTATTAGTCTCGTATTCCTTTTTGCCAACATAAGTTAAGTTCCTCTCGAATGGTGTCCTTTGATTTCTTTTTCTGTCTACTCGTTTTTGTTGGTGATGGTGTTGGTTTTGCAACCTCTTCGTTCTCCTCCTCTTCAAACCAATTAAGTTTTACTGACCAATAGTGCATTAAAATTGTACTAACAGGCATTTAGTTATTCACTCCTTAATTTAACATTTACCTTTCTGTTTGTATAGTGTTTGATTTCCAAGATCTTTAATTATTTTATTTTTCTTTCTCAAAGACCCTGAAAACTTTAATGGGCAAAAATCAATGAAAATGCTTCTTTTTTTTTTAAATTTTATCCTTTTTCTCTTTCTCACTTATTCTCCTTTTCTCACTTGACTTTCTCTCACTCTCTTTTTTTTCTTGTCTTCTTTTCTCTTACAAGAATGCCTTTATTCATGGTGTATTATTATTATCTTTGCTTTTATCTTTTTTGGCTTTTATTTCCCTTCTAATATCATAATGCTTTTAGATGTTAAGGTTAGATGTGTGACCATGACATGAGATCGTATGACTATCCATTTTTCTGACTGGAAAAGAAGAAAAGGATGAAGAAGATAATGGCAGAAGAGAAAGAAATAAGAAGTAAAAGAAGAAATGTTGTGAATGAATAAAAAAAAAAGACTCAGAAAGGAGAGTGAAAGAAAAAAAAAAGAATGAAAATAATAAAATCCAAAAATAATTAGAGAAGAGGAGTTGGTCAGGGGAAAAAGCATGAAGGAATTCAGATTGAGAAAAAGTTGGAGAAAGAATATATGAAAAAAAGATAAAAAATCAAGAAAAACAAGAAATATGTGAAAGAATTCCTTAATAAGACATAATGATGAAATAAAAAAAGAATGAAAGAATTTGTCAATAATGAAGGAAAAATGTGTATAAAAATGTAGAAAATAAAATAAAAAAGAAAGAGTGTAAAAAAAAGAGGGAAATGAAGAACAATAAAAGAAGAGAGAGTTAAGAAAAGAGAACAGAAATTAAGAATAAAGAATAAGGGAATGAAAAAGATTTTAAAAAAAGCAAAAAAAAAAAGCAAGAATAGTGAGAGTTAATAATAATAATAAAAATCTAAAAGAATGTACGAAGGGAAAGAAAATGAAAATATAAAAAAAAAAAAAAGTACTCACCTTTTATATGTCACCTGGCAAAATAGCTCGTTTCCTGCCAGAGAAGTCGACAATGTGGCATTCGTCCAGACATTAAAACCTCCTTCCTCTTTAAGTTTAGCTTGCTCATAGCACTTAGAGAACATGTGACCATTTTCTCCTGCTGACCATTCTCTTCATAGCAATCTACTTGTGCCAAAGGGAAGAATTATGCTGTGACTAAATTTTCTTCACAGTAATTTTGATAGCTATATAGAAGCATGTATGCTTCATTGTTTATAAGTTAACCAGAGCATTGCCTGTCATATGATGGTGTCTTAATGTAGAGAATATACTTTTGCTATTATGGTTAATATCATTTTTTAGCATTTTTTGTCATTCATACTTCAGCCATACCAGGAGATGCTTGTAAATTTAAATGGGTTTTCATCACATATAAATTAGAAAATCTAACTCAATAACTACTTGACCATTGTATTGAATTGACAAGTAACATTGATTGATTAATTCATTCATTTTTTTTATGGCTTATCAACCCTTTGCAGGTTATTTAAAGCCAGAAAATATTTCTATAGTTTTTTTTTTAAACATTTTTCTGGGGATAATAATGATTAATTGATACAAGTTTTACTAAATTAACCCATTTTTTTTTTGGTGGATTCATACCTCCCAAAAGGGTATTTTTTTTATAATAAATGCAAAGGAATTGGAACTTGGCTTTTCCAATTAATATTTATTTTACATTATCCATTGCGACCACCTGCACAAGGGGTTTTCAGCACCTGGTATTTAAAATGTAATAAACCATCTAGATACTGACCAGGCTCAATTTTGCTTGTTTTTTTTTGATAGTACAGCAATAAAAATGTTTCAATTTTGATATAAACCCAATTTTTGAAAAAACACCTACTGTATGTTTTGCATTGCAAAACAATGGGTATGCACACACATACACAGATATATATATATATACACATTATATATATATATATATATATATATATATATATATTGATTCTTATTTGCTCATTTAAATGAGCAAATAAGAATCATTTATCAATTCTAACATATTACAAATTTTTATTAAAGGCTCCTCAGAGCATGAAATATAATATACTTAACCAATGAAAAACAAAAATTAAAAATACCATAATTTTCTTTTCTCTTTCTTTCTTTTTCTCCTCCATATATCATTCCATCAGGTTTTTGTCATAAAGTGCTCATTATCAAAATGTAAGGATATAGAGTTAATACAAGTAACATCAGAGAAGTTGAATGTTGAGAAGTAGCCAGAGAAGCCAATTGCCTTGAAGAGTGAAGGCATTACAACAATGTACTCATATTCAAAATTTAAAGTTGGTATGGATTGTGAAATAATACCACTCAGTTATTGAGACGTTTGTATTTTCTCTCTGAATATTTATATTGTATGTATATATATATATATTTTTATTTTTATTACAAAACATTATTTTTAGTGGATATTCATTCCAGTGTAGATGTTCCATTTATTTATTAAAACAGTATATTTATTTATTTTATCTACCAGCCTGAATATTTGAGAAATCTTATTTTTTCAAAAATATGTGCTATCCATTAGATTCAAATTTGCATTTTTAGGAGCTTCTACTTAAATATGAGTATCCACTAAAAAACAACATTTAAGAAATAAAAATTTTGTTGGATTAATAAATTAAAAAAAATCCATTATTTTTTATATATATATATATATATATATATATATATATATATATATATATATATATATATATATATTATCATTTGGAAGAAGGATAATTTAGAGGCAGATATAAATTCAGGGAGAGCTCAATGTAGACAGCAGAGCATTATAATGATAACAAGAAGACAGAAACTTTAATTATTCATTTCATTTATAATTTTCATTTCATGAACACCGAGATGGTCAGCTCATCAGAATGAAAACTTCTCTGCAAAGTCATTTGCAAAGGTGGTTTCGATAATGACATAATCAAGAAGTTAATCTCCCTAATACTTTAAACAAAAAAAATTAAATCTTCTGGAACTCTTGATAATACAAATGGCAATAACAGTCATCTTGAGAAGTCTGTTTTCCTGAAAAACTGTTTTAGGTAGAAATCACACATCTTCTGGTATATTTATCCCTTTAACAAAAATAGCAGACTCAGAATGCGAGTCCAGGTAATAAATGAACAAAGTAATAACAA
The DNA here is from genome assembly GCA_903632075.3 of Acanthosepion pharaonis. NCBI lineage: Eukaryota > Metazoa > Mollusca > Cephalopoda > Sepiida > Sepiidae > Acanthosepion > Acanthosepion pharaonis. The sequence continues at coordinate 59,697 of CAHIKZ030003737.1, forward strand.
AACTATATATATATATATATATATATATATATAAATGATAAGTATATATTAACAAAACAAAGGTATATATAGACAATGGAATATTGTTGCATGTTACAAAACAATGAACATGAATGAAGAAAACACTTAAACTAGTGAATTGTTTGTGTATAAGTAATTGTAACAAGCATGTGTGAAGGGCATATGTGTATATATGCATGTGTCTGAGAGAGTTTAAAAGTCAACCAAAGACCAACAGAAGTGCCTCAGTGACAGCATTCTTATCTATGTTCAACCTACATCTTTTGTCTTGGGAACAAATAGGAAAAAAAAAATAATTATTTTGATAGAAAATGTTACTGCCTATTTATTGATGAAAGCATCCCTAGCAGCATATTTTTCAGGAAATTAAAGTGGGTAACTCCACACAGTAATATAAAATTAGGTTAATAAATCATTTTGTTTTATCATAAAATGTTAATCATTTCAATACCATTAAAATGTCAAAATCTGTTTTGTTACATTCAGTTGGATATATTGCTAAAACCTCCATGATGAGATTGTGTGACTGCTGTAGAGTAGTTTTCACAGTGGAGGCTTGTATTTCATAAAGTCGTCCTAAATTAGGTTCAACGTACAAAATGTTAGGATCTTGAAATAAGAGTTAATGACGCAACAATCTAGTTGTGATGGTTGGTACTTCAGTGTTCAATATCAACTGACTCACTCAACACCACTGAGCCCAACTGGCGACCGCTACTACTACTACTACTACTTATTATGTGTGGGGGAGTCTATTAATAATAGAATAGGTACGTCAGGTATAACAGTGATATCGATGCAAATTTTGTTTTTTTTATTTTTCTTTACATAAATATTTTTTGCTTAATCAAATGAATGAGAGAATAAATGAATCAATTTATCAATGTTGAACAAGTTGTACTTATTGTCTCAATGACTTTCATTTCTAAGCCTAGATCATGCGCATGCCTTGTTGACCCTCCTATCTTTGATAAAAAAAATGAACTTTAAAATGGATAGGTAACACTTTTCGTTTGGTCTTAAGATTTTATACTTTCCACTGTTTAAATGGGCTCTAGGTCCAATCTATCAATGCTGGAACTTTTTGAACTTAATTATCAATCTAATTCTAAAAACTCAGGTTTTTCATTCTATGTTTCATGTTTTTCACAAAAGGTTTTATCTTTAAATAAGCCTAAAAAAGAATGCCCTTATAATTAACAGCTTAGTAAATTCAAGTTTATTATTATGTTTTGGTTTTTCTTGGTCTTTTCAGAATTTTATATTGATCCATTGCTAGGTCTGGAAGAATTCTTTCATTGAACCAACAGGACAATTTCTAACCCTTTTCCTAAAATCTATCTTCATATTTTTAATTCTAACAAAACTTTTGAGATAATAATTTAAAACACCTAAATTGATTTCAAGAAATGTAATATATATCCTATATAAATAATATTTTCTTATATATTATGTCAGCAAATGTTTCTAAACTATGAATGTTTTTTCTAATGCCTTTCAAAGAAATTTTATATATTATTGTTGACAATTTTTCCTATTCTAACCATTACAAGACACTGAATAATCTGTAAAAAGCTTTTTAATGCTAATAAGGTGATTTCAAAGACATTTATCGGGCTAATTAATTATTTTCTAGACACTGAATGCAGTATTATTTAAATTATATTCGGAATACCCTAAATTCCATGCTTTAAATTTTTATTCAAAAATGAATATGCTGGTACTCTTTGAAATTAAAGTTGTGGTAGCATTCAAATTTTAAGGTTTAAACTACAAAGGCTTTGAAATTCTGTTATTTGCTCTCTGGATAAAACTGTAAAAAAAAAAAAAAAAATATTTTAATGTAATAAATTCAAAGAGGCCTCTCTTTTAAAAAATACCTAATTTATAACGTACGCAACATAAAATGATATATAATATAATATATTTGAAGAATTTTTTTTATTCAATTAATTTTTTTTTGAAAAGGATCATAGATATTTTCATAAAAATGGTAAATTGATTTAGTTGTATTTTTTAAATATTTTTGTTCAATTAATGGAAATTACATTTTAGCAGATGGTCTCTATGATTGGTGGTAATTACGAAAAATGGAACCGGAATAAAGAATGTTGCTCTTAATCTTTAGAATTAATAAAATAAGAATAGTAATATTTTTCCAATAAATGAAAAAATGACTTTTATTGTCATTCCATCCTCTTTAAAAATACTAATTTCCATATTTTTTTTTTAATAAATTTTTGAAGATAAAGGCAAAGGCCAGGTAAGATTTTATGCGTTCAAGTCTACAATTGTATGTTCATACCGCCAAGAAACAGTTTCTTAAATTATCATGAAATTAAAGATTAACAATTGGCTTCAATCTTGTCATGCCAGGTGGTTTTCATGAGATCAATCAAAAAATTTTATATGAAGAATTTCTAAAAATATTTAATCTTTTGAAAAAAAACTTTTTCATCTAAATGTTTTTAGTATATATCTTGATAATTCCTATCAAACTGCCTGGTCCATTTCAGCAACATTATTTTTTTTTTTTTTAATTTTTCCTTTCACTACGTATTTTAATTTTGTTAAAAACTTGTTTTTTTATTCAGCAAAATTCCTGGTTAATCATCTTGTTTCTGAAAATATTTTTTCAATCATCAATTATTTTTTTCAGTTTATTTATTTTTCAAAATCAGTCGGTGTGTTTTAGCCAAAATTTCATTATTATTCATTGAAAATAATGTTTTAGAATAATCATCAAAATCTGTAAGCAAAAAGATCTCTTCTAGTAAGAAAATGATATTATTTGTAGTTTCCAAAAAATTTGGTGTTGTGGTATATCATTAACAGATCTTTGACAAGGAAGATAACAGCTAATAATATATTTATATATTATGATAATATATAATTAAACAAAGTAATTGCCATTTTATTTACCATATAATGATCAAAAATTTTGAAATTGATCTCTCATTTTTCCCTTTATGAAAACAAGCGTTTGTCTTATTTTTTTTACCTATCTTAAAATGTTCTGACAAGTGAACTAACTCCATGGCTTGAATAAAATAATATATAAACAGAAACAATTGCCGTCGAAATCACTGAATTTGAGTTAAATGATCAAGCCTGGTCATACACCTAGATGGGTTTTTCTTGAATATTTGTTCTGTAAACAGATTTTTGGTGTAATGGTTCAGAAAAATAAATCAGAGATTTTGATTCCTTTTCCATTAAAATTTTTTTGTTGTATTAATCCTATAAATTTTAAAGACAATGGAAAGGTATGAATAAATCTTTTCTCCTTAGATATATATTAATTAGACCTGTATTAATAAAAGCATTATTATTTCTAAAAACAAATATACAACAATAAAAAATATTTTTTGCAACTTTAATTAAATTCCTGCAAATTGACAATAAGCCATGAAAATAAATTTTCCGAAATCTGAGCAACAAAAGGTTTTTATTAAAATAAACTCCTAATTTATAGGTAGATTTTCTTACCTAATCTAAATCGAAAAGACTAATTTCCAAAAAGTGCTATATTTTTTTTTTTTTTTAAGAATAAAAACTAATTAATGAATGAAACTTGTTCAAGGTTACCATTTTTTTTTGTGTTTTGAAACTGAAAAAATTAAAAACTTCAAGATTGTGTTAAAGAAAATTGAAACTTATGTCAAAGGGTACATTTAGAAACTCTCCTTTTAACTAATTTTTTGAAACATTTTATAATGTTCATTTTGGTTTCAATTTTTTTTATATAAATATAATTTAAAAAAATCATAAGATATATAATTCTCTAAAATCGAACAATAGAAAACCTGAATTTAATTTAGACAGATGCCTTGAAAACAAATTGTCTAATGTAAAAGAAAATTTTTTTTATTATAAAAATTTTCAATGTTGTTTTTACTTTGAAACTGAATATCATTTTGATAATGATTTTTATGAATTTCTATCGTAAAATAATTTGATGCTTGTCTTTTTTACTTTTAATTAGATTCAATTATATCTTCATTTTTGTGTGTAGAAAAGTTATCTATCTCTCTCAGATATTTGTTTTTAATCTTGATTTAATGCAAGCCAGCCTTCAATCAGTTACTAAGATTTCAAATGGGGAGTTTTGAATTTTTGACAGAAGAGGAAAAAAATTTTGTTTCTTTGAGAATGAACCTGTTAAAAATGATAAAATTTAAAATCTGATATTGCTTTAAATTTTTGAAAATTTCCTCTATTCGTTTTTAAAAAAAAGTTCATCTAAAAACATGTTTCTTTTTAAACACAAGAAACAAGGGATGGAAATCCACAACTGTCTATATTTTTTTTTCCCAATTTAAATATCCTTGACCATTTAGTCATTCATAAAATCTTGTCCTGCCATCCATTCAGACAAACATAATAATTAGTTTTTTGTTGAATTTCCTCAAAAGAACCCAAAACACAGGAAGTGTTACGTTTCCGGCTTCTTTGGAAAATTTGGGATTCTGACCAAATACAGAAAATTTCACCCCAATAACACCACCATATATTTAACCCAGGAATTTTCAATCAAGAAGCTCTAAATAAAAAGAATAAAATAAAAAAATTTCATCGTGAATATAACGCGGACATAGTTTTCAGTCTTACCCAGGACAATGGATGTATTTTTTGAAATTTGGGGAGAAAAACATTTTAAAGTATGCCCACTTTTTCTTTATTTTTCGTCAAGTGAATGACTTTCAATGAGTTCAGTTGTTTATTATATATACGAGTTTCTAATTAAATTTTATTTTAAAAATGTTTTTTTTTTCATTTTGTTAAACCTGAAAAATAACGCAAGCACAAAATGCCATGTTTTAATTGCATTTTATATATAAATGCAGCAGCCATACCCAGCTGGTCGATCAGAAAAAGCGTTCAATTAGAATGGAGCAAAAAACAGCATCATGTTTAGATGTAACAGAGTCTATCTTCTTCAATTACTTTAAATACTTTCATTAAAAAAAAAAAAACATTTTGAATTAATGAAGTTACTGATATAACAGAAGTAGTCTGTATTTATTCAATCGAAGTTAGCCGAGGACATGAAGGGTAAAACAAACAACATAAAGACCCACTTTAAATCACAATTATTTTGGACTTTTGAAATTCAATTTGTCAGTGTGCTACCAGGGATGTAAAAGAGGATACATTCATAAAGCAATTGTCAAGTTTGACAAAAATTAGTTGAAAGATCAACAAAAAATAATAAAGAAACCAGTAAAAAATCACCATTTTTCACTATTTACATGGATTTTCACTATATGGGTGGACTTAATTATCAAGTTAAATGACTATTGTTGGCTACAACTGAGTGAAGTTTCTATTAGATGGCTTGAAAATTGGGAGTTTTTAGTTTTAAAATTTGTTTTGAAATCGATTTGTTTTCATTTTTTTTCAGATGTTTTTGTTTAAACAGTGTCACGTAGAATTAAAAATGAGGTATTGTTGAGCTCATCATGATGTAAGTAACCTACATACCGAGTTT
>CAHIKZ030003738.1:5000-25000 GCA_903632075.3 Acanthosepion pharaonis
GCTTTCACAACTGAATACATGGTAGATCATACTCAGCTTTGTATGCATATACATGTTTGTGTGGACATAGTTACTAGATGCGGTGATATGTGTGTTTTATGTTGTAGTTTTATTGAAGTTATATTTTTGGATACAGTTTGATTTCTTTAAGAAATTGTAGGATATTATATGGAATAAGATCATGAAAAAGTTCTTTCATATTGTTTGTTTGGTTGACTTTGTTTAGCGGCATATCAACATCTCTATGGGTTATTTACAGATCGCGACAGATGTGATTAAATATACTTCAATAATTAAAAAGAATCATTCTATATTATTATTGTTTAGTTAATAAGCATTATAACATAGCACAAAATAGCTATATTGTGGAAGAAGGAATTTTCTACAATATGCGCATTTTTTTTTTACATATTATGGTTATTTTTAACTTTTATCAAAAACGACATTCTTGTACATGTAATTATGAAAAATATTTTACATTAATTAATATATTTTTTTTTATTAATAATTATTTGTATTCAATTGTTGACGTTAATAACTATCTGGTGATGTGTTAAAATTTTGGAATAATGCAATAATAAAAATTTAAATTTCATCTCTCTGATAGATGTCGGGATATATTAATACCGAAATCTAAATATTTTCAACACAATTTTATGGCTTCAATAAAATTTTGAACCAATTGTAAACTCAATAAAATGTAAATATTTTTTTTCATATCAACAATTATGGGTTATTTAATGCCGAAATCTAAATATAAAACACAATTTTATATTTAAATATATTTTTGTGAAATTGTATGCCTTCAACTACATATATGTTTTGTTGGTCATTTTGTTTAGCAGCATATCAACATCTCTATGGGTTATTTAATGCCGAAATCTAAATATTTTGAACACGATATTGTGGCTTCAATTACAGATAAAATGCATTGTTGGTCATTTTAATATAAATATGTATTGTTGGTAAACTTTTATATACAATATATTGCTAATATTATTTATACTTTCAGAGTGTTTTCTTTTTGTCTGTCGGTTCACTATTTTTCCATAGCTGGGACCCCCAACAGGTGCTTCCAACCAGGTTCATGGTGGGCCTCGGAGTAACAGTAATTAAGAGGTGTTTCCACGCATCTCTAAACTCCAATCTAATCTGTTTAATGTCCTCTAAACTTTCAATCTTCTGATGTCCGTCACCAAGACGAGCTTTTAAGTCGAATGATATCGTCGGCGTTGTAATCTGAAGAAGGCTGGGCTCCGCCAGTTCGACTTACCCAAGACACTTTACAAGCGAACGAATGCCTCGCCGGCTTTCAATTCAGTTATGTGGAGGGTACTGGTCAAGTACTCAGCTTCGCAGCGACCCTACGATCAAACGCGGTGATGAGATTGATGATGATGATGATGATACAAGGGTGGGAAAACTTTTTTTTCATGAAGGGCTGCATCATTGTCGCTCCCGTGTAAAGTCTTTACTCTGGATGATCTGGCGATTAAAGCACTTTCGATACATTATATTTTTTTTTTAAATAATTCAAATTTAAAATTCTCAGCGTTCCCTCCCCTTCGTGTGCATGTGTAGTCGCATCAACGTAAATTAATCTGATGAAGTCTTAAAGATCGAAACGCGTTACAAATTGTTTTCCACATTGTCATAGGTTTCTCATATATATTAATAAATAAACAAAATTTATAAAAATTTTAAAAATTGTGAAATGTTTTAATGACAGTTTCATTTTTAGCTGAAGAAAATTATACAAACGTCAATTTGTTTAATTATCATTTTAATTAATTTATTTTAATTTTTTAATCGGTTTCACCTCATGTCAGGCAGAAAAACCGAGTGGTTAGAACATTAGCTTTCTGACCATGGGACCCGGGTTCAAATCTCACCCTAGTCGATTTGTCAGGAAGGAGGCTTCTTGAAGTTATTGGATTGGGAGGAGGCGATCCTAGCGTCCGGCACTTTTGGAAAGTGGCTGAAAACTATACCACGGGTTGACCAAGGTCTTGTCAGTGAAATTAGGTAGATGGAACCCTTAGGGACCGTCGGTGGTTGTTGTGCTACCACGAAATCACTAGTCATCGTGGACGAGGGTGTGAGTGTGCTCGCCTTATTCATACTATTGATCACTCTAGATAACACGCCCAGAAACTGAAACTAAGGTCCGCTCAACATAGTTGCAGTATAAACCACAGGTGGGCTCTTTGGGTATTGAACAAAAGAAAATGTGCCTGAGCAGGTGTCTGTAATGGGGATTAGCTAGCACCCCCCCCAGTAGACTGGCATCCTCGGATTCAAGTAGCTGCGCCATTTACATTTATTTTTTACAAGGGAAAAATGCCACTAAGATTTAAGGATGTGGAAAAATTAGGAACAGAAACATTAATAATGGATGCTTGGAGAAAAGAGTAATCAGGAGGACAGTAGATAGATATTGACACTGCAGTTAAACTCATGGAGCCACAAGCGAGAAGTGCGAGAAAAGAAACTGTTAGCATAGAACTTACGGCTACATCTAGCCACCTCAACTGTAAATTGATGAGCTCTTGACGTCAGTCTAGTACTGCACTTAAATTTAAAAAAATCTATGTACAATAGCAAAGAGCAATATTTATTCTGTACAATACAGAAATGTGGCACAAGGCCGAAGTGGGGATTGGGGAAATGACGGTCTTCTTCTGTCTTAACTATAACTTAGCTAGCCGCAAACACTGACCCAATCATACGAAACAATATTCCTTACACCAAAACAACACATTCATTCATTCATACAACAGCAAAGAGCTCATCCGAACAATTACCATGAAAATATTTATAGAAAAGACACAAACAAGCAGTATACGGCTGTGGAAAAGTGCCTGCCAGATCAGGACCAATAATATTGCTGATTGTTCTTTGGATTTTATTAAGGAAGAATCAGCAATAGGATTTAATTTTTTAAAAAAAGTTATTTTGCTACTTCTTTGTGCAACTGAATATTTTTGAGGGCGTCATTTTAATTGGTTATCGGCAAAAACTGTATGAAAAGAAAAAAAAATCCTGGTTTCCAAATATTAATTTATCTACGAGCAAGCTTGGAGCCAACCAATTGTTCCTTTAACATCGTTAACGTCTTTCTTTTATTTTACGCGCCGGCACTCTTTGCCAAGACAAGAATCGAAATCGTTCCGTTCGAAGAGGGAGGAGGTTCCTTTTGTCGGTTGAGCTCGTCTTCTGTTGTGCTGGCGCCAGCGTTCTGTTTAGTAATTCTTACCTGTTCTTTAAGAGCCAATAACGAGATAAGGGATTCGAGCGGTTGCCAATCACACGCCATCTTGCTTCGGCATAAAAGACACGATTCGCGAAAAGCGCGAGAAAGTGGACGCGCTTGTGGTCAAGCAGGCTCGCAGATTTCAGTAAATTTCAAGGAGAGATCAAAATGGCGCGACCAATAATGAAATGAAAGTTTGTTGATTTGAATGTGTGTGTCAATACTGATTTTTTTTACGTGCAACATTCGGGATCTTACTGTTTGGTCATCAAAGCGGGTATCATAATTTTCTTTTAAGTTTTAATATTGCCACCTTTTTTTTATATTGTTCAACTACTTCAAGATTCAAGAGCCACTCAATGTAGAGGACTATAAAATAAGAATGATATAAGGACACGGTAGAGTTATGTATTACGGGCCGGGTCGAGGAATCGGAGAGCGGAGTTCGAATTCTAGTCGAGTTCATTATATCCACTTGAGTGTTAATACCCTTGAGAAATGTATGAATACAACTCATCTTCCCCCAGCTATGGATTAAATAATAGAACAGACTCGGTTTTATAGCCTTGGGTGGCAATCGGTCTAGGAGAAAGAAAAGTATGAATTCAAAACTGTATGTAGCTCTGGCAATGAACATGCTATGCAACTAAGGAGAAAGATCTTGCTGTTGGGTCACCAAAGCTCGTATCATAATTTTTCTTTTTTTTTTTAATATTGTTCACCTACTACAAGATTTCCTTTCCTGAGTTTGCTATCAACGTGTCACTCGCGTATCTTGTGTTGTTCAGTTTATACCCACCAATAAGCTGATAGGTTCTACAGTTCTCTAAGGTTCGTCTAGTTATATAGGTTGAATAAATTCGGAGAGCAAACACATTTTTGTCTTACTCCTCTGTTTATTCGTGTGTCGTCACCGTGATAGAAGTAAATAATATCAAAGTGCCTGAAATATCAGGAAATGATAGAGGTTAATAATATCATGCCACGTAGGGTTGAGCCAGCTAATGGTTGCTTTATGGGAGAAAGGTTTATTCTCTCATTTTCATTTCCCCCATTATGGGCATTATTAAATCCATGATATAATAACAGCGTATTTCACGGACGGAACGGAATAGCTGAAAGAAAACGGAATGACAAACACGCTTTGTTCCCCGAGAGAAGGTGCTATATTGTACACAACATTATATATAGATATTTATCCAACCCGTTAGGAAGGGCTTTGTCGTTGAGAAGCAATTCCGGGAATTCCATAGTTGGAGAGCCTGAGTAGCAACCCATTATGCCAGTGCTAATTTCTTTTTTCTACTGAAAAATAACAAATCCCGAATTCTATGGTAGGGATAAAAGATCGCTCCCTTTTTCTCTGTCAATTCTATGATTGGGATAAAAGATCGCTCCCTTTTTTTCTCTGTCAATTCTATGATTGGGATAAAAAAGATCTCTGTCAATTTTTTGGTTTTGTCAATCTATGATTGGGATCCCTTTTTTTCTCTGTCAATTCTATGATTGGGATAAAAGATCTTCCTTTTTTTCTCTGTCAATTTTTCTTTTTTTTCTCTGTCAATTCTATGATTGGGATAAAAAGATCTTTTTTTTTTTTTCTCTGTCAATTTCTATGATTGGGATTCTTCCTTTTTTCTCTGTTTTTTTATGATTGGGATAAAAGATCCTTCCTTTTTTTCTCTGTCAATTCTATGATTGGGATAAAAGATCGCTTCCTTTTTTTCTCTGTCAATTCTATGATTGGGATAAAAGATCCTTCTTTTTTTTTTTTCTCTGTCAATCCTTCCTTTTTTTTCTATGATTGGGATAAAAAGATTCCTTCCTTTTTTTTTTCAATTCTGATTGGGATAAAAGATCGCTTCCTTTTTTTCTCTGTCAATTCTATGATTGGGAGAAAAGATCCTTCCTTTTTTTTTTGTCAATTCTATGATTGGATAAAAATGGCATTTTTCTCTGTCAATTCTTCACATTGGGATAAAAGATCGCTTTTTTTTTCTCTGTCAATTCTATGATTGGGATAAAAGATCGCTTCCTTTTTTTCTCTGTCAATTCTATGATTGGGATAAAAGATCGCTTCCTTTTTTTCTCTGTCAATTCTATGATTGGGATAAAAGATCGCTTCCTTTTTTTGTCAATTCTATGATTGGGAAAAAATCGCTTCCTTTTTATGTCAATTTATGATGGGATAAAAGATCGCTTCCTTTTTTTCTCTGTCAATTCTATGATTGGGATAAAAGATCGCTTCCTTTTTTTCTCTGTCAATTCTATGATTGGGATAAAAGATCGCTTCCTTTTTTTCTCTGTCAATTCTATGATTGGGATAAAGATCCTAAAGAAGGCCATTTTTTTTTCTGTCAATTCTATGATTGGGATAAAAGATCCTTCCTTTTTTTCTGTCAATTCTATGATTGGGATAAAGATTCTCAATTCTATGATTGGGATAAAAGATCGCTTTTTTTTTCTCTGTCAATTCTATGATCAATTCTATTTTCTTGTCAATTCTATGATTGGGATAAAAGATCGCTTCCTTTTTTCTCTGTCAATTCTATGATTGGGATAAAAGATCGCTTCCTTTTTTTCTCTGTCAATTCTATGATTGGGATAAAAGATCGCTTCCTTTTTTTCTCTGTCAATTCTATGATTGGGATAAAAGATCGCTTCCTTTTTTTCTCTGTCAATTCTATGATTGGGATAAAAGATCGCTTCCTTTTTTTTCAATTCTATGATTGGGATAAAGATCCTTCCTTTTTTCTGTCAATTCTATGATTGGGATAAAATTCTATGATCCTTCCTTTTTTCTCTGTCAATTCAATGAACCGGAACTTTTTAAAATTCTATGAGATATAAAAGATCGCTTCCTTTTTCTCTGTCAATTACGTAAAACACAGGATATTTAATCTCCATTTCGCTTTTAAAAGTGAATATTTTTTCATTATTTATAATCATTATTTAGTTTTATTTCATTTATTGAGAACAATGAAAATATTTCAATGATAATGGCACATTTTTCTTTCATCAACTGTACGGAAAGTTTTGATGGCGGTAAATCTCTGACTGATCACCGGAAGATGTCAAAGTATCTAATTTTCAACGTTTAATGTCGTTTGCTCACCTAACGGTAACGATTTGAGAAAAAAATATTTTGTGTCGTTATTTATCATGTCAAACCCCAAGTATCATAACTAACGTATTACCACGGTTCCCAGATTGACTTGCCCTAATGAGCCAAACCTTGTCAAAGGCGATGGACCTTTACCTCAAAGCTTGAAAAATTGGGTGGAGCCTAAACTCGTAGGCTAAGAGTTGCTTTGAATTTCACCTGCAGAGATCGTCTGAGCGATGAACGATTGTATGGGAACTTTTACTCAATATCATGAAAGAGTATAGGATCAGATACCCAGGGCATTACTGGAGAGTTAAAGACGAATTTGTTATTAAAGTTCTCTTGTGGGAAGAGCTATAGCAGAGGACGACAAGCTAAGATCAAGCAGGTTTGTGACGACCTGAACTGCAATCTTCTCTGAATTGCCGAATATGATGAACAATAGAATTGGATGGTACAAAGAATCATAGGAATCTGTGCAAGCAGAGCAACCGGATGTTGCTGCTGCTGCTTCTGACGGTGACGACGATGATGATGATGACGACGACAATAATGATAATGATGATGATAAAAAGACTCATTTTCGGAGATCTTTCTTTCGTGCGTGAAGAAAGTAATATCCGACAAGCGAAAGATAGCAAAAAGCATTGGATGATGATAATGATGGAGCAAGCGCTGAACGTGAAAATCGTTGTAATGTAAAAAAAAGAAAAAGAAAAAAAAAAGAAAGATGTGATCAATCGCAAATAAAAAAGTAAATTTAATTAAAAAAAGAACGGTAATTAGCCAAATTGACGTTAATGTAATTTATTTACCTGAAATAATATCATTAGGAGATTAGAATATAATTATAGCCATTGATAAACAATTGATGCCTCAGATTCGATATTCTCTTCGTAAATACACGGTCGAATTGGGCTTCTCCAAATCTTTGCAGTGATCAACGGGTAGCCAATCCAGTGAATGAAAGATATGGGATGATGCTGGCGCATGCGCAGAACGTGAAAATTTTTGCAGCGTAAGCAAAAAAACAAAAAACAAAAACGAAACAAAAAACAAAAAACGAAACAAAAAACCAAAACTATCGAATTCAAAAGAATAAAAATACGTCACCTAGATTGATGTCATTCCAATGAAGCTGTTCGTTAAAAAAAAGAAACGGAAGTTTAAAATAAATTAAATTAAGTATCAAATTAAATTAAAATAAACGTTAATTAGCCCAAATGACCTTTGTATAATTTATTTAATTCACCTAAAACATGTTATTAACTCATTAATATCCACATTAAAATACGGTATTAATTATAATTAATTCTAAAACTTTAAAAAAAACAAAAAAAAAAAAAAAACAAGGTATTAATTAAAGGTTTCTAAAAAAAAGGTCCCACGTTAATTATACTCCCAGGAGTTGCATTGAAGAGTATGAGGACATAGGTCTGAAAAACGCTAGGTGTTGTAGCATTGTCATAAATTAATTCCAAAGTTAATCTGTTCAGTTCCAGCAAAATGTGAACTCTCCAAAACCCTCCTTGTAGCGCTGTGATGGTAATGTTAATATTAGCCGTTTCCCTATAAGAAAACATTTGGTGTTCAAGAATATCACTATTATGACACTGGGTGGATATGCACTTCATCATCATTGTTATCAACTGTTCAGTTCGCTTTAAACATCTTGTACGGATACAGTGTATGCGTGTTGGTCCTTTGAGTACTGAGAGCGTCAGTAGTGATATTACACACACACACACACACATATATATATATATATTAAACATCATCACTTGATAAGACGCTGGAGGTGTTGAAACAAAATGGCTATTTTTGTAGTGATTTTATAACATATTTATGTTATAATTTTTTAAATAAATAATTATATATATACATATATATGTGTGTGTGTGTGTGTAATGTAATGAGAACGAAAATAATATAAATTCTAACGTTCACAGCATTAATTCAAAAGAGGGCGCAATACCAAGAGTAGAGCAATAATTATTTATTATAATTTTTACATATGGACAAAACAACTTACTCACTACAAAGATGCATTCTTGTTTTGATGATCATGCATCTCGACTGCTGAGAACCAAAAATGGTTATGAACAACCAAGAAAAGATTGTTCATAACCATTTTTAGTTCTCACCAGTCGAAATGCATGCGCATCGAGACAAAAATGCATCTTTGTCATAAATTGTTTTGTTCGTATGCAAAAATGATTATATATATATATATATATATATATATATATATACACCGGGTGTAACAGCAAAATTGTTCAAATCGTGTAAAAGCAAAAATGTCCATTTGTTAGATTAAGCATTGAACCGTGGTATCTTAGAAACGATTAAAGATATCTAACTGGAAATCTCCTCGGTTTTTGTAACACTATTGGACTCTACTTTGATCAATAAGAATGTACAATTACTCTTCAAGATTAACAGAATAACCGTGATGAAATCAATCATAAACGAAAATGACATGTTTATCATTAATTAATCAGACCTAAGGAACGGAAGCTCATGAAGGATTGAAATAAATTTCAAATATATTATTCCAGGATCATTTTCTAACTTATTTTAGATGATCTTCACCCTCTCTAACTTTCTAACTTTCTGTCCTGGAGTAACAATGTGCTTCACATCTTTCATGTACGATTTCATTCTCGAGTCTTTTTTCAATGCTCTTTGGACTGTCATTACTGAAACTCCTCTCTCGTGTGCCAAATGTCTTATGGATTGAGTTGGATCTTTTCTAATTGATCTCTTTAGTTCTAAGTTGAAATGATGATCCCTCCTCCTGTTGTCACCTCCTGATCCAGTTTTCCTTTCTACTATTCCCTCTTTTTAAAATTTATTCACCGTTCTCTTGATGGTTCTTGAATGGATTTTGAAGATGGAAGCCAGAGTATCAATGCTGGTACCAAAGGCCTGAATGATCTTTTTCCTCTCACCATTGCTCATTTAGGAAGACAGTTGGTCTGATACAAGACGATTTTAACCTGTTTTCTTTCTAGCTGAATAACTCTAAGGGTTTTTCTGTGATTCTTACGACAAATTGTGTGAAAGTGACTAAACGTCTTTTCTTGTAATTACCTGCTGAAAACAAACTCAATTAGTTTAGTGTAGTGTTTTCTTTTTCGATATTAAACATTTTGTGGGGTGGACGATTATACTGTTAAGCGGTTTGGAGTATTTTGTTGTTACACCTGGTGTATATATATATATATATATATATATATATATATATATATATATATATATAATCACTTTAAACGCTATTTTAGTAGATACTCATATTTGGGTAGACGCTCCGTTTATTTATTAAACAATATATTTATTTTCGTCTACCGGCGTGGATAACCAAGAAATGTTATTAGAGAAAAAAAAATTCCGCCAGGATCCGACCCATCGTTCCTCTGGGCAGAGAGAAACTGTAGTTCGATGAGACGTGCCTTAACCGACTTGGCCACTTGAAATTTGTATGCGTGATTTATAAATGTTATTATTATATTTTGTTTTTGCTTAAGTGTACAGGAACTTGTGGACAGGGAGTGGCCAAGCGGCAAATGGAATGTCATCCTTAACGTGAGTCGAACGAAACGGCTACCCGTTGATCATTGCATACAGTTGGAGAAGTTCACACTCTACCGGGTATTTTGGGTGATTTTCTAAGCGAGGAGTTCCCAACTAGTGCAGTGCGCCTCATAGATGCGGAAGAAGAGGATAGCAGGTGAGGCGGGAGGATTGAAAGACAATCAAAGATTTAGCAATAGTTTCAAAAAATTCATATGAAAAAAACGAAAAAAAAAACAAAAAAAAAAATTAAAAATATCAAAACAAAATAATTTTCTCATCACTTCTTTCTTTTTCTGTCTCGCTTTTTGTCCATTTTCTCTCAATCTCTAACAAAGTTTTAATAAAAGTGTTAGATTGACATGTTTCCTATTTGTTTTTTTTTTATTTTATCGTATATATATATATATATATATATATATATATATATATATATGTATGTTAGTATATATAAAATGTTTGTGAAACTTATACTTTGACATGTTTTATAGATTAAATTTAAATTCACAAGATCAAAATCTGCATCAACATGAAAAAAAAAAAACGTGATTCATGTTAAGCAGCTGAAATTTTCATTCATACTTCAAATCATTTATTCCCAAACAGTTCGGCGCACCTTATAATTGCGACGGATAGCAGGTGAGGCAAAAATGATTGAAAGACAAAGATTTAGAAACAGTTTAAAAAAATTCATCTGCCAAAAACAAATAAGATTTCAAAATTTAAAATATTATTATGGATTACTTGTAATTGCATGCATGAATCTCAGCATAAATAGTTATTAATAATTATTGACCGATTTTGTCATTGTGATATTTTTGCATTATATCAAGTATTAAGATTATAGAAACTAGGATCTGCAAATTGGAGGAGAGAGTTATCAATGATAATGTTCGGACTTCAAATACATGGTTAATTGTTCATCATGACGGTCGTTTTTTTTATTAATGTACTTTTTATCACATAATATTTGTTGAAGTGTGAGCAAATTTTCATTCCAAAAGCAGTGGTCCCAGAAAAAAAGTTTGGGAACCATTGCCCAAGACTGTTAGCCCCACTATATTCAGATTTGTTTCCCTGTTATTTCTGACTTTTTCGGAAACCTAAAATCAAAATGAAAGGGAGATTCCAAAGAATATGATGAAGCAATAATTCTAATCTCAAAAGAGAACTTTTAAGATTGTTTTGGTAAGACTAGGATAAGTATGTAAAATACCAAAGAAATATGTTGAAGGAGATTAAATCAAAAAGTAGGCTATTATATTTTTTGTTAATTTTAAACAGGAAGATACTTTTAAATGGTGAGATGCATTTTACAATGTCTATAAATGAATAGATGACCCAAAAAAATAATCTTGCTATTTGAGTGACTAATAACCTGACAGTACAATGCAAATAACATCATATAAATACTTTATTCTAACATGGAGACATAATAAAAGCAATCAATGTGCATGTGTGTCCCAAAGTTAAAAGTATTGTTGGAATGAATATGTGAATTGTTTAAGAAGCCTTAATTAGTTGAGGTTGCAGGAGATATTTTTAGACGAAAAAATTAAAGGCATTATAACGTAAATTTGGCTCTGTCTGTATTTTTAAAAAGATGCATTATATTGAGATGATTAAGACAGAAGACAGAAGTTAAACGTTTTGAGTTTTAAACGAGATACAGTAATAAAACTGGTTTGGATACCAAAATAGAAATATCCTTATATAAAAAAATTAAATATTTTTTTAAAAATGGTAAGCAAAAAATGAAAATAAAACAAGAGTAAAATTACACAAATATAAAATGAACAATGTGGTTAGTCAAATGATTAATTGTTGGTTTGTTTTTTTTTTGGTTTATCGTGATGTGTATTATTTAAACTGAGACATATTTCAGGTTATAGGAAGTAACTTTCAGTACTTGGTGTTCCCAATCTATCTCCGACATAAGTAATAATCAAATGAAAAAAGAAAATAATTGATAAAATTTAAAAACATTTATATACAGGTGATTGAAAAGTAACTCCCTATTTTATGTATGAGTGGTCATCAGGAATCCTCCTTCTTAACAAATTATTTTTTTTCTTTGGGGTCAAGTTAATCACCATTTACATTGTTCGGACTAAACCAAGAGTTTGGAAGAATTAAAGAGTGATTACAAGAAGTTATGTCTTCCATACCACAAGAGTTCCTGGTGATTTTTTTTTTAATTTTGATGTGAATTCCTGGGCAGCTTGAGAAACGAGTAGAAATTGTTGCCCATATTGAATTTTTAAATAAAACCTTTGACTAAATAAAGGGTTCTCATATCCATTTCTTGAAAAAATTATATCAATAAATAAATTATAAACCGAAAAACGAGGAGAATGTAACAATCAAAATATGATATTTGATGTCATATAATATAATAAGGCTAATTTACATTTAATATACCTCAGTATAGATGGTATGACAGATACTGACTTAGCTGGCGTTTGTCTGTTCATGTGAAATTCGTGAATCTGCCATATTGTAAAGATGATCTCAGAGGGTGAGAACAATGTAAAAAGTGGTATAACAGATGAAGCTAATCAAAAATAGGTTTCAATTTCCAAATGAAAGAACGGATTTGGTGAATAAAAATGTAACAACGATTTAAGATAAATGAGCGTTTACTAACAGCATTTTTAATTCTTCCCACTTATTTTTAATCAAATGATCCTGGGATCCCCTTGAAAACGTTCAGCTTATTTTAGTAGTAACGGATATAATCACTGGTAGTCGGATGGTTAGGAGGTCTTGACAAACAATGGAAATTGAAATAACTCTAGAAAAGGGGTAAAGGCAATCAAGAACAAAGGACTAATTATGAACTCCAAAATCTCCTGCTTATATGGTCGTATTCCATCTGGAAACATTTCAAGATGTGATTGGGTCTGGGACTTGGTTGTCTTCAAGATAATAAGCATCAACTTTTATAAATTTCCATATTAAAAATGCATTTATTTAAGTTGGTTTTCCTGATTTGGGTTGTTATAACTTCCTATTGATAAAGTTATTTTTATAACTCCAACACTCTTTTATTCCTAATTCACACCATATCTCCTATAGGTGGTAATAATCTTGCTATTTCCTTCTGTTCCTTCTGTATAGTCAGTAGAAATCTCGCCAATACAAGGATGGTGTGATCTCTAAGTTCTCAGATGGATTAGATGAAAACAAAAGGATTTTTCAGTAATTAATCGTTTCTATCAGCTGAAATTTGTCTTCTCTTAAACCCTATTTACATTTCCGTTAACTTTATAGTAACAAGGTTGGCATATGTTTATTAGTAACTTAACATGGACTATTGATGAATGAGTTTTTTTAGCATTTATCGTCCTTATCCAGGATAAAATTCGTTAAGTTCCTTATGGCAGTTCTACACGTAGTTCCTTAAATCTGATATTCCAATTAAATCTGATATTCCTTAAATCGAGGGATGTTAAATGAAAGGATTTCATTGTAATTTTTGTTATCTGAGTCAAAAATTTGTTTTGTTAGTTATTTTGTTATTGTCATACAACATAATATTATCACTATGAACAATTTCAATGTTTAAAAAAAAAAACCTCATGTGTTCGCTGCAAGAATATCTCTACTACAAACTATCATATAAATATATATCTCTCTTGACCAGATAGGAGGACTGAGATTGATTCAACATATAGTCAATGCTACTACAAATTGTTAACCTAATGCTATTTCACAAGGAAATTAAAACAGATTTCATAGAGATTTCCAAACTATACTAGAAGCCAAAAGTTTGTAGAGTAATATAAACTGTCACAAAGCCAGATATTAAAAAATAGTCGCCAGTCAGCTTTATCCTTGCCCTCTTGTTCACTGTTACTGACGTTTATATGCTTTTTTGAAGACAGGCTTTTCCTATATATATATACATTAATCTGTAGGCAGCACATATATTTATGCGTTATTCCATCAAAACCATAGGAATAACATTCATGCTATTCCATCAACCATTTCCTGTTATATACAGAAAGAGTCAATTTGTTTTTTTTTGTATCATGGAGACAATGGCATCAGCAGGTACATACTCTCAGTCTTTTTCCTAAGCTATGGATTTCTTTTGCACAAAGTTGTTGGATATAATATATATATATAGACACTTAAAAAAACATTATTCAATATCAAACATTTTCACAAAGGTTGCAGAAGTAAAAAATTTGATAATTTTTTCCCAAAACCTGTATTGTATCCCACATTTCAACTAAATAAAAAAAACATATTAAAAAAAATATCTTTTGTACATACCATAGCAAATTACCATTTCTTAAATTAATGTTGTGTTTTACTGCAAATTTATTATTTCCTCCAAAATGTCTTCTCACAGAATTTATTCATTATTATATAGTTAGTTTTATAAGGAAATGGCAAACAATACGGCATACATATATAATTTTGGCTGCAGGAAAAATTTAAAGCAATAACAAAGATGTCAAATTGTTAATTGAAAGTGACTCATTAATTACTCTGAATACTAATCAATTAGTACAATTATTAATTTGAATAATAATCAATTAGTCTTAAGTATGTTTACTAGAGACTGCTTATTTTGATTTAATTTAGTATGAACTCGCCTGGCAAATAAATTTCCTTAACATTTTCATTCATTGTCTATATATGTATTAAAGTCTATAAAATTATATTGAAATTTAGATTGCCAAATCTAGCTGAATGTCAAAATATTAAAACAAAAAGTAGCGGTAATTAAATTTGCTAAATTCCATTATATATACAAATTACAATAACCTTGAATTCAAAAATGTATGCAAATATGCAAGAATTTTATAAACTATATATTGATGCATGAATGCACACTTGAATGCATATGCTCACATATGCTATGAAAAAAAAAAAAACTTGAACCAATCATAACAAGAAAAGTGAATATAAAAAAGTAAAAATCAAGAAGTATAAGTAGTCAATTGCTGATACTAAAGAATATGACGATAAGATGGGGTGATTCCAGAGGATCCATCAACAAAACTCTGGAGTTGGGATGCTGAAGGTAACAAAAAATCAGCTAAGTGACTAAACCATTTTATCTTTGTATTAATTAATATATATATATATATATATATATATATATATATATATTAATGCATTTTAAAAAATTAAATAATATAGACAGAAACTAATTCGTTTACAAAACAGATTTTTTTACAGTGAACTAAAGAATATAAAACAAACACTTATTAATAATTTTTTTTTCCAAACTATATAGTTGATGAACAAATAAAATTTTTTCTTAGAAGTCTTAATACTAAGCATAAATAGAACATAATACTGCTTCAACTAATCCCAAATATATTAATCTTTATATCATAGTCAAATGCATACTAATTATAAACAAGATGAAAATATAAAAAAAATTAGTATTAAATACTAATATATCTACAACAGATCCTAGCAAAATTAGGTTAATCATATACTACACTAAATCTAGTATATCCAACTTAATTATTCGCAATGACTCTTTTTTTGGTTTTTCTTCCCTAACTCCCCTGCCAAGAATAGTGTTTTGGAATAAAACCAACATAGTTTACAAATTCAAGGATTTTTGGGAGATTATTTATCTCCAATGGATTAAATAATATTTATGTTGGTCACACCACAAACTCACTTTCATGACGGTGATTGACTCTACATTTGAAAATGATAACTCAAACATTTTTAGGCATTTAAAACAACATGCCTTTGGACAAAATTAAAATTCTAAGTAGGCGAACTACATTTTTAAAAATGATGGATAACGTAAAAGTGAGATGGAACGAAAGAAAAAATAAACAAGGTAATTACTGAAAATAATAAGTCTTTTTCCATTTGTGATGAAGTACTAATGCATGCTGAAAGAGTAGTAATTCCTGTTTCCTTGCAAAAAAGATTTTTAAAGCAGCTTCACGTAGGAAATTCTGGAATGTCAAGAATGAAATCCCTTATGAGAAGTTACATATTTTGGTCTAAAATGGACCAGGATATTCAAAATTTGGTTAAGCCATGCAAAATCGACCCTGGCCAAATACTGATAAACCTTGGTCTAGGTTGCATGTTGATTATGCATTACTTTTGAATGGTGGGTATTACTTGATCTTCATCGACAGTCTTTCAAAACGGTTCGAAATATTTAAGTGTCGAAGACTTTCACTGTAACTGTAGATTTTCTTCATGAACGGTTCGAGATTTGGAATTCCAGATACCATAGTATCGGATAATGGCACGCAATTTACTTCAAGTGATTTTCAAATTTTTTGCAAATACTATGCAGTTGAACATATAACAACACCGCCATACCACACAATATCAAATGGTCAGGCAAAACGCTTGGTTAAAGAAATCAAATGGGGAAGAGACGGAATTAGTAATGTTTCAACAGTTTTTAAGAATTTATAGGCTGATTCCTAACCTTAATACTGCATATAGGATGTTATCTACAGAACTAATGTTTGCCAGGAAAATTACATCGGTGTTTGGCAAATTACTGCCTGGAAGAAAAATAAGAAGCTGTCATAGTACGAAATTAACTATGAAATCTTTCAAAACTGGGGATAAAGTTATCTTCAAGATTTACAAGGCAGGAAAGGAAAGTTGGGAAGATGGTGAAATAGTAAATCGCATTGGTAGAATGATGTATGTGGTACAATGTCAAAATTGGCGGCGTAAAAGACATTGGAACTAATTAAAACCAAGATATGCTAAGGAAATAAAAAGCCAACAAATAGATTTTACCTATGGATGTTCTGTACGCTACTTTTTACTTGTCAACTCCAATTATAATGACTCGAAAACACCGTGTTAGTAAAAGAAAAAGAAATCCAAGGGAAGTGTTAAAAGTGAACCACATAGGAAAAAATACATATTCAAAAGAGAATGCATATCTTAAAGGGGGGGGGTGTAGAATGATGACCGACCTTCGCTACACTAAATTGTTGAAAATAGACTCTTCCATTCACTATGAGATGAAAGCCACACCTTGCAACGTACTTTTGAAACCCTGGCCCTATGAGGCCAGGGTTTCAAAAGTACGTTGCAAAGTGTGTCGTACGCATTGCCGCACTAACTAGAGTCTTTGCTAGTATTGTATAATTAATCCATGTGATTAAGGCGTTTCTTCACTAAATTTTGTTCCAGTGTTTTCAATGGAATATTAACCAGAAGTACGAGCGTAAAGGGGTATTATAACAATTGTAAAATTGTCGAATATAGACTCTTCCATTCACTGTGAGAGGAACGTCAGCTCATAGAAGAGAGAGAGAAAGAGAGAGTTGTAAAGTGAGTCACAAAGTATATCTCACGTATCGCCACACTAACTACAGTATTCGCTATTATTGTATTATTAATCCAGTTTCTTCACTAATCTTTTGTTCCAGTGTTTTGCTTGAAATATTATTAACCAAAACTACGAGCCTATACGAGCCTTATTTTTTTTTTAGATGTGTGAAAGCACGTGCGATACCCTGCCCTCGTCAGCCGTCAACCAGGTGAGGTAACACAGTTTCGATGGCTAAGGCTGTATTGCCACCCCTGGTGCCCCCAGTAGGTTTTGCCATCGGACAGGATATTGTTTTGATGTGTCAGTCTCTGCAATTTTTTATGCAACTGCAAGTCAGATTTTGAACGTTATATTAAAAGCGTTTGATTTTGTTCGTTAACCATTACACAACGTGCTCGTAGCGACCGTTATCAATGACGTGAAATGGAAGGTAAACAGATGTGTTTCACGTCGGAAGTAGCATTGAGTTGAGAGCATGGTTTTAATTAACTTTGTTTATTTGGGATCTTGAACAGACCCAATTCGATGCCTTTTGCGTTCTGATCTGGAGACGATTGTGAAACACTCTTCAGGCACCGGCCAGTGATGCTCACCTTCGGAAGGAAGGAAATGATTGACCATCCAAGGAACCCACGGTACCCGACTTCAATAGGCAGCATATGACATGTCTACCTCTTTTCCACTCAGCCGGATCGCAGCGATTCGTAACGGTTTTTCTTTCGCTCGTGCGCCTACTTCCTGTTCACCTTATATGGAAACGTTAATTCTACAAGGAGGACATAGCTTTTTGAATCAGACCACGCGTGCGTCTGTCTAAATGATACGTACCGGAAATTTCAGAAGTGTTCTAAGATCAACTAACACCCTCTAATCACGGGCTCCACTCAGTAGCTTCATGGCGGTTATTTGGGTCTTCCTTGTGAAAACGGATCTTGGGTTCTCTGGCCGTTACAGGCTGTTTGTTGGCTGCTTTACTCTGTGTACTGACTAAGCCCATGACCACTTCCAGCACTTTGCCATGACGCCACGTGTACATCGGCAATAATTGTTGGCATGCAGAGAGCACGTGACGTAAAGTGCCTCGATCACCTTGATATAATGCGCATACATCGGTATAAGTGGAAACCCCCACAGCTTAAAGTTGGTCGTATTTGGTAGAAAGTCATAGATCACAGGAAGAATGGTATTGTCAATGGCTCTATTGCAAACAGGGGACTCCATGATAGCTTCATTGGATCAATATCATCCCTTGTAGTCCAAGCACATTGTTTGGACCGGAGAAACAGCCGTAGTCGTTCGCTGTTGTTCCTCGAAATTCCTGATTTCTTCAATCACCATGTCTCGTTTTCCCTTTGGACCCTGTTTTATATATATATATATATATATATAATTTTACTAACAGGATCCTCTTCTTTGAATAGGATCACCCTACAATATCAGGACGTGCGTCTTTCTGATTGATGTGCACCGGAAATTTCAGAAGTGTTCTAAGATCAACTAACACCCTCTAATCACGGGCTCCACTCAGTAGCTTCATGGCAGTTATTTGGGTCTTCCTTGTGAAAACGGATCTTGGGTTCTCTGGCCGTTACAGGCTGTTTGTTGGCTGCTTTACTCTGTGTACTGACTAAGCCCATGTTTTGGTGATAGGAAAGAAATCGTACGAATGGGTCACTGATTGTGACTAGTTAGGTTAAAAGATGGGACAGTGAGGATCTACTATCGCCATTCTTAATTTTTCGGCCCTGCATCAAATATTTTGTAATTTGCCAAAATAATTCCTTGTAAACTGTGGCAAGAAGAGCCAAATGGAGGTCACCAGGTCAGACAACAGAAGCTGCCATTCTTTAGCTTACAGTTACTGCAATTGAAAATAAATATTTAAAAAATGTTTAAAACGTAAATGTGTAGGCGAAAAATATAAACAAATGTAACCAAGAAAAACCGTTAGGATTTGTATCAATCAGGATTGAAAGAGATAAAACATTTTACTACTGACTTATTAAAATTATAATGTTCCTCTCTACTAAACAGTTATGTGTGTGTGTGTGTGTGTGTGTGTGTGTATAGATAGTGGGATAAATATGAAGGGACTGTTATAGATAGATAGATATGAACAAATTGAAACAGATATGAAGCTGAAATAGATAGATATGAACAAACTGAAAAAAAATATAGATAGATAGATATGAACAGACTGAGATAGATAGGAACAGACTAAGATAGATAGATAGATAGATAGATAGGAACAGACAGAGATAGATAGATAGATATGAACAGACTGAGATAGATAGATAGATAGATAGATAGATAGATAGATAGATAGATAGATAGATGTGAACAGACTGAGATAGATAGATAGATAGATAGATAGATAGATATGAACAGACTGAGATAGATAGATAGATATGAACAGACTGAGATAGATAGATAGATATGAACAGACTGAGATAGATAGATAGATATGAACAGACTGAGATAGATAGATAGATAGATATGAACAGATGAGATAGATAGATAGATAGATAGATAGAACAGACTGAGATAGATAGATAGATGGATGATAGATATGAACAGACTGAGATAGATAGATAGATAGATATGAACAGACTGAGATAGATAGATAGATATGAACAGATAGAGATAGATAGATAGATAGATAGATAGATAGATAGAATAGACAGACTGAGATAGATAGATAGATATGAACAGACTGGAGATAGATAGATAGATAGATAGATAGATATGAATAGACTGGATGAGATAGA
>CAHIKZ030003738.1:30000-48986 GCA_903632075.3 Acanthosepion pharaonis
ATATATATATATTAATATTATAAGAGATGGAAAAACATCAAATAAAGAATGAGAAAATAAAAAATAAAAAATTTAAAAAAAGGAAATAAAATTTGACAGAAAACAAATACATATAATGAAAAAATTAAAGATATAAAAACATTAAATGAAATTTATATATATGGATCAAAAAAAAAAAATTAAATATATAGATGATTATATAGATAAATTTAAATATATATATAAATATATGAGATATATAAATATTAGATATATATATATATATGATAGAAATATATTTATATAAGATTAAAGATAGGTATGAAATAATAAAATGTTTTTCAGTTATTCCATATTTTTAAAAATATTAAGCACAAAATAAGTAAATGACATAAAAAATATATATATATATATATATAAAAAAATATATATATTTATTTAAAATATAAATATTATATAAATCGAAGATAGAGAAAAAATCCGATATTTTCCAATTTAATGATGGACTTCCAAGAACATAAAGGAAATAGAAATTGGATAATTTAAAATAGAAACATTCATTGAATAAAATAAACAAATCTCGACTACCCTATTGATTGTAAAATTCAATGAAATCAAATGCGTTGAATATTTTAAAAAAACATCCATTAAAATATTTAGGACAAAGTTTCAATTCAGTGAGGAAGCAAAAGATTTATTTGTTGGTTTCAATTGAAATGATTCCAATTTAACATAGATATAAAAAAGTTTATAAAGAAGAATAAAAAAAGAGGATAATGAAACCGAAAAAAAGAAAGAAACTTTTTTTTTTTTCTAGTTTAGGTAGTAATTGATAATTTAAAGAAAAATGAAAAGAAATTTTGTAGAACCGGACTAAAAAAAAATTTATGGAACAAATTAAAAATGAATTTGAAAAGAAAAAATTTAGTGGTTGTTTAAAATTGTTGATATAAATTTTGTCGATGACTTTTGTATTAAACCCCCAGATACGACGTTTGACGTTTTTTAAAGAAAAAAAAATGAAATATTGCCTCTGTTTTTTATTTTTAGAAACAATATAAACAAAATAAACAAACAAAGAAAAAACTGAAACAGAATTTGTAGAAAAGACAAAATAGATAAAGTGCAGAATAATATAAATTAAATAACAGGAAATTTTAAGAAAATTGCGCATCTTGCAAAAAAAACAAAATTTTTAGCCATTTAATATAAAAAAAAAAAATTGGTTTTTTCTTCAAAATTTTAATTTTTTGAACATGTGATAATTTTTTCTTCATTAAATTTTTTGATGAAAACGAAAAGAAATTAAATTAAAAGAAAGAAATGTTAAAATAAACAAACTAAAAAAGAATTGAATAAGAAATCTTTTTATGCCGCAAAAAAATGCAAAGTGTCAGATCAGAATTAAAGTTTTTTTCATTAAAAAATTAAAATCCATTATAATAAAAACCGAATAACAGCCAATAAAGTGATAAATGAATACTAAAAATCAGTAAGATATTGTTGAATACAGGCCCAATTTTTCAAATTTTGAAAAGAAAAAATGAAATTTTCAAATAAATTACAATATAAAATTATTATGATTTTTAATAACATGTGTATAAATTATCTTTTATTAAGAAATATTTCAATGAAATATTTTAGATGACAAATTTTTTTTTTAAAAATTTACTACAGATTTTGTAATCGCTCAATATAAACTAATAGTTTTTTTGAAAAAAAGACCCATTATTTTCAGAGAGTTTTTGAATAAATTACTCTTTTGGTTAATAAATTTGTCTTGAATAGTAATCCTATAGTGTCCGAGGAAGAAAAAAAGATAATATTAAATAAAATACAAGAAAGCAAAAAATAAAAAAATTAAAGGAAAAGTTTATTATTATTTAATTTTATGCCTTACATGAAAGAAGAAAATTCAGAATGAATGAATTTTTTTTTATTTATTAGAAATATTTAAATTAACCATGACATAAAAAATAAATTTTATTTTTTTTTTTTTAAATGTTCAAAAGAAAATTTTAATAATGGGGGCCTAAATTTGATTACAATAGATAAATCAATGTCGAAAATATTTCAAAATTAATGAACAAGTGAATTTTTTTAATATTTTTGAACTATGTTTTAAAATAAATATAATATTCAAAAATATTCGCACATTTATCCCAAATAGATTTAAACTAACAAATACATTTTAAAATATTATAAAAGTTGATTTTATTTTCCAATTGATAATTTTTTCATTATTGGCCAAATCATTTTGAAAACTTTTTTTAAAAAAATTTTTAAAACATAAGAATTTTACTTGAAGATTTCTTTGGATATATTAAATATGAAATAGAATGAATGATAAAACAGGATTTGATGCAACTGCAAAAATCAAAAACCTTTTAATTTATAGTTTTATTTTTTTTTTTTTTTAAGCATTTCACCCCAAGCAAGGCGGGAAGCCACGAGGACGCAAGGGGTTACAGAAAATTTGGAGCAAGATCAGATAGGAGTCATAGAAGAAAGGATGAGGAGAAGGGTAGTGGATAGATCAAGGCAACTGGAGATGTCGATTGACATTACATTTGAATAGCTGGAGATTATAGCTCTCAGGGAAACAGGAATAGGGAAGGGAGTTCCACAGGCGAGAGGTGCGAGACATGAAGCTATTGGAGTAGAAGAGACGGCTACATTTAGGAGTTTTGACAGTGAAGGGGTGAGAGCGGGATGCCAGCCTCGTAGGGCGCTTGAACTCATGAAGTCTGGGAACCAGCGAATGCAGCTCCTCGGAGCAATTTCCATGAAAGTATTTGTAAAACAGACAGAGAGAGGCGACGGCGCGTCTGTGAGAAAGTGACTGTAGACGAGATGCCAGGGCAGGGCCAATTATATTGCATATCCGCCTCTGGAGCCTATCAAGAACCCTGAGGCAAACAGAAGGGGCTCCAGACCATATATGACAGCAATACTCCATGCAAGGGCGAATTGTTGATTTGTAGATCTGGAGGATCGGGGGAAAAAAAATTTCCTGCGCGGCATAGCCAATTTCAAGGTGGACGGACGGAAGCAATTGACTCAATGTATTTGTTCCATCTCATGTCTTTTCAAATTTGTTTTGCAGACGAATAGAGTTTCAGACAGATTTAATTGAGTCTTCTCGGAATTCTCTCAAATTTTGATTTTAAAGAAATTTTATAAACAGAATCAACTCCATTGTGAAATCTGCTTTTAGAAAAGTTGGTTCATTTGAACCATAAAAATTTTTCCAAAATGGATATTTGCAAAAAAAAAGACTAAAATTCGCTTTTATTTTGGTCAGGTGCTAAAAAATATATGGTTAGATTTTTCCAAAATAAAAACCTGTGCAAAAGAAGAATAAATTTAAAAGTTTAATTTTGAAATGGCATTCGGATTCAAGTTAATGGAAACGACCTTTTAATGAAAATTTTGCCAACATTACAAACACTTTCATGGTAGTTATTCTGAAAAATTTTCTTTTGAGGGAAACAGACTTTATGGTTTTAAAACTAGATTGGCGGCAAGAAAAGAAGCCTACAGTTGTTAGATGTAACCGTAAGGAAAATGCTAAGAGTTTTTTTTACATCGCACGTATTGCTTGAAATTTTCGATTTCTCCTTTAAAAAATCAATTTTGTATCAGTCAAAAATTTAAATGAATAATGCATAATCGTTATCTATCAGGTTTCTTAATTATTTTTCTTTTTATTATGTTCTTGGTTTTATCCATAAAAACAACATTATCTAACACCAGTAATCCCTTGCGTCTTAGCGGCTTTATTATATTGATTGGATATTGAAAAAATTAAAAGAAAAATCTGGAGAAGAGTTTTTGAGGCAACAGAAATGTTTTCAACAGAAGGATGTTGAGAGAATACCAAAACAAAAAAGACAATGAGCAATAATTTGAAGAAGAAAAGGAAAAAAAAAATTTAAATACTTGAAAATCAAAAAGATACGATTTAAGTTTATGAGGCAACAAAATTACTGGAAATATATAATATTTTTTATATTTTATAAATACATTTACATTAAAATGATAGACACATGGGAATTTCAGTGGATTTAACGAGCTTAAATAAATGTAAACAGAAAAAGGATTACATTAAACTTTGAAAAATTTCTAAGGATGATGGTGAAATGGATTTATAAAAAAATTTATTGTATCATTTCTGTAACTGTCAATTTTGAA
The DNA here is from genome assembly GCA_903632075.3 of Acanthosepion pharaonis. Classification (NCBI taxonomy): domain Eukaryota; kingdom Metazoa; phylum Mollusca; class Cephalopoda; order Sepiida; family Sepiidae; genus Acanthosepion; species Acanthosepion pharaonis. The sequence goes on from CAHIKZ030003738.1 coordinate 34,174, forward strand.
CGATTGTTCGAGGATGAGAGATTCCAGAAAACTGATTTATCGGTAAACGAGACGAGGAAATCTTTGAGGTCAGAGTTTAGGAACTCGTTTTTTTATTGAAAAACTTGGCATTTGTTGAAAATACAACAACTCCATCGGCAGTGAAAAAATAAACTTGTAAAAAAAGGAACCCATTGACTGAAATCATGGATTTTTCTGTATTTTCATCATGAAATTGATTTGTATAGATTACATAAAAAAAATATAAATATTCAACGTTTTTTTTTTTTTTTTAACAATTTTCCTTCCAATATAATGCCTAAGGCAGAGAATTGAAAATGCAAGAAAAAAATGAGGACGTAAAGGATAAAAAAATTTTCGTATGTGGAAAGATTTTGGATAGATAATGGCAAATTATTCTTGAATTTGGCTAAGATTGTAAAATTTAAAATCATCCACGAGAAATGTCATTTTTTTAAATTCATTTACCCCAAACAAGGTGATAAATCCACGAAGACTTAACTGAACGGACAATAAAATAACACGTTTCGGAAAGACAGAAGATGACGATTAGAGTTATATTTAAATTTTGAAGTGTAAATATTGTGAGTCAACCACATAAAATATAAATAATATTTATACGAATATATAAATGGAATATATCTTTATCAATATATTTATAAAAAAGGAATGGGGATGATAGTTATCGAGGAATTATTTAGGAGTTTGTTCTATAAAGAATATTTATCGGGAATTTTATGAGTGGAACTAATTTTTACCAAAAAATAAAATATAATATAATAATGGTAATCGAGAAAGCATCCACTGAGTCGGGAGTAATGAGAATTAAAGTAGCCCCAGAATGAAAGAAGATGCAAAAGCTTTTGGAATACTTTTAAAAAATTTTGATAGTAATTATTAAACAAAAATGCTAATTAGAAATGGATACTATTTTATAAGATAAAACATGAAACAGTAATAATTAAATATTAAACCAATGGTGTTTTCGACATTTTCATGATTATGTAGAATGAAAAGGAATAATATATTTTAAAATTATTTTCTAGGGAAGAAGATTTTTGGTAAAATTATTGATTTTACCAATAAATTACAAAAGGATTAATTTGACATATTTTTCAAAGTTAAATGAAGGTCTGAAAAATATGGGTAAATATATGGCAGTTTAAACATTTTTTTTGAGAAATAGAAAGGGCAGTTAGTTGAGGATTTAATAAAAACATTAAATTAATTCACAAAAATTCAAATTGAAATTTCATTAAGATTAAATGAACCAAATAGAAAGGAATCGTAATGGCTATTCCAGTTTATCATTGTTACTGAGTGTGAGTTAATCATGAATGTTGAGAAATAAAAGAGAGAGTTTTTTGTTTTATGTGTAACCATCGGGAAAACTATTGAATCATTGTTGCATTGTGGTTCCAAAAGAAATTAGGTTGAATGAAAACAAATAATTTGTCAGCCCAACGCCCAAAATTTTTTTGAATTTAGATATTTATTTGCTAATTCTCTCCCCAAAATTAAAGAGTCCAGTTTGATTCCTAGGTATTTAACCCATATCTAATGGGGAGGAAAACTGTATCAGAAACTTAAAAAAATTGAATTCAACAAAATTGATATATATTTGGTTTTCAACACCAAATTACCGCACTGATTTTCATAAATGGTCAATTTTTTGGATCATAAAAAATCATTATTTTGTTATTTTTTAACTATCACCACTCTGTTCTTTTCCTTAGTTTGTTACAGCCACATGGTATGATATATGTTAAAGATAAGTTTTAAGACAGCAAATTTACGCCCATTGCTTGCTTCATCTATGTCCTATATAGTAAAATATAACCAAATATATAGAAATATTTGACAATAAACTTTCCAAATTCGATAGTTTTGTTCATTCCTAAAGAGAAAATGAAAATCCTAGGTATGACGATAACTTCATGGCTGCGTCCTGGGTAAGACAAATAAAAAACGTTCCAGCAAAACATTGATCAGGAGGCTTTGAGGAGCATTGAACCACTTCTTAATTCTTGGTGTTGACAGGTCCATCCTGAAACCTGGGGTGGTAGCAGATTGATTAGGGTTTAATAATGGGCAAATAGTTAATAAAAAAATGAGGTAAAACACATTATGAAAACATATAAAATGAGTTTTAATACCAGGAAATATTTGAAAAAAAAATATTATAAAGCAATAAATTCTTGAAAAAAAAAAAAAAAAAAAATGTTTTTTTTATTACCAGCAGTGATAAATTTTTGAAAAAAAAAAAATTATTAGTAATATTTTTTTGAAAAATTATTAACAGCTATATATTTTTTGAGGAAAAAAGATATAATTTTTAAAATAAAAATTAAAAAAAAAAAATTTACCAGCTTTACATTTTTGAAAAAAAAAATTGTTAACAGAAATAGATTTTGACAAAACAAAATATTACCAGTAATAACAATTTTGTCGGCATTAAATAATTGATTGAGGTTGATAAAAAACGTAAAAACAAAACAAACCAACCAACAACCAAAGGAGTAATTAAAAAAAAAACAAAAAAGTTTTTACGAAAATAAAACCATCCAAGATTGTAAATTTCCTAAAAGAAGTTGGATTGTACTAAAAAATATGAGTAATTGAAAAAATGTTTAAATATATATATATATACCTTTTTTTTAACAAACTATCGCTATGAATCTATTTAAAAAAATTTGTTGGCTTTAAATGACCCAATGAGGTTGATATACCATAAAACAAAACAGACAACCAACCCGAATAGATAGACAAAATTTGTTGGAAAGTGCCAAACAGAGGTCAGTTTAACAAAAAAAAAAAAAAAAAAAAAAAAATTAGCAGAACGCCTACTCCAGTAGAAGTATCCACTAAAATTAACGTTTTAAGTCATAAAAATATGTCAAATGAATAAAGAAATCAATTCTAAAATTCTCTTTTGTGTGTCGGGAGGAAAGAGAAAAATTAAAGTTGAAACCGAATTTTAACGGAAAACAAAGGATTGTTATGAATAAGACAAATATCTTTTTTTTAAAACCGGACAATAGGCGAACTTATCTACCCCTATTGAGGAGAAAAAATAATTAATAGCAATTTAGGAATAAATTGAAGCAAAAATGTAAAAATGATTTTGAATTTTGCTTAAAATCTTAAACAAAATATAGCAAATGTATGAATAACTGAGATATATATATATATATACATATATTATACATACATATACAAAATAAATATATATATATAGATATATATAATATATAAATAAAAAATATTTTAATTTATATATATATATATATATATATCTGCATATAAATATTTTATATATATATATATATATATATATATTGAAACAATAAAAATATAAAAAATTAAAATCTTCAGACACACTGGGTTGCATATTAATATTATTTCGTTTTAATTATTATTATTTCATTTAGATTCTCGACTAGTTTTTGTTAAAATGGCCATCATCAGGAGAAGAAAATTTCTGCTTTGGTTTTTGAACTACAGAAATGAATGTCTTGATGGATAAAAATGAACTTTTTGTCTGTAGTTTTCATTTGTTTTTTTATTTTTTCTTTTAACATGAATCTTTTAACATTTCTTTTGTGTTATCAAACAGTCTCTTTTAAGTTGTTATTTGAGATAATGGCTGGATCATCAGGATCATTTGAATTTGTTTTAGTTTTTGAAACTGTTTTATTGAATGTCTTGATGGGGATTGTTATATGTAGTTTTGTATGTATTATTTGGTTCTTGTGTGGAGTGTGAGGGATTAGCGTGTGTGTAACAGTAGTAATTGTTCTTTGAAGACAATTGTTAACGACATGATCCATTGTAAAAAATGATTTTTAAATATATGGATATATGGCAAAGAACATTTCTAGGAATAAGACAGGATTGATGTGAATCAGCCTTCGCACTTGGAGTATGAATTTATCTTCACTTATATATTTATGTTCCATGCTTTATCTATGTGATGTGTTGCCCAGCTTTATGACTAAATGATTGCACACCTTAAATGCTAATTATTTATATATATATATATATATATATATATATTAATGTACCAATATATCATAAAAAATGTTCTATTTCGTTGGGAAAAATAAAGGTGCCTAACAAATTATTAATATTATTAGTTTATTACAGTCAATTATTTATTAAAATCTTGCTTTTTTACCGTGACACAGACTTATTTCTTAAATCAAAATATAACTGTGCCTAAACAAATATTATTAATGTTTAAAATTTTTTTTTTTATTATTAACTCATATTTTTAGGTAACAGAAATTAATATATATAAATATTAACTAATATTTATTATTTATTGATATTAAAAAATTATGCATGAGAATATATTTTGTAAATGTATTTATGAATATTCTCAAATATAGTATTTAATTTTATCAACTCAAAAAATATTTGTGAAAATAAATGAAAATAAATTTAAATTTTAAATACCGTAATTTTCATTGTTTAAACATCTTAAATTTTACACAATATATAAATTCAAAAGATGAATGCTAAAATAATTTGTTAATTTAAGATTTTAGGTTTAAAAATTTGACTTTTATATTTTTTTTTTTATAAAATTTATGTGTCTTTGTCTTTGTTGTTGGTGAAAGAGATAACCGAACAAAGGTGTGTTATTGTTTTAGGAATATTTTGAAATTTACTAAAAAATGAAAATATGAAGTGTAATTTATATGGTTATATCCAAAATGTTTTTTATATATTTTTTTTTTTACATGTTGAAAATTTTTAAAATGAGATACAGTTCCATAAATTTTTTTTTTTCTCCTCCAAAATTTATTTTGTTCGAATTATTTACTTGCCAGGATGATTTTTTTTTAAACAAAAAGAATAAATGTCTGAAAATTTTAAATAAAAAAAAGAAATAATTTTTAAAATAATTTAAATTTTAGCAAACTTTTATTTATAAATATGTCAACATATATATGTCATTTTTTTAAAAGTTTTCAAAAGGGTTTAAATTTTTCAAGAAAAAAATTTTTGCGTAATATTTAATTTTAAACTCTCTTAAACATTTGAAAACAAATTATGTTTGAGGTTTTGTTTGACCAATTCGTAATCAAAAAAAACTATATATATATATGGGTATTTCATTACCCATTTCAATATATATTTATACAGACATTTGATGGTTGATAATAGATATGATATTTTATATGGCCATTTTATTACATTGTAATATTGTTTAACAAAATTTGCAGGTAAAATATTTAAATTTTAAACACAAATAAAGAAATATTGTCAAATTGGATAATTTAAAAAAAAATACATCAATTTACAAAGTTTAGATGTATTAATTTTATCTTACAAATATAAACACAAATTTGTAAATTCAAATATTCAATAACAATGGATTTTGAGTTAATTTTTAATTAATTGGAAACTTAAATTTAAAAAATGTCATTAAAAATTCACTATTTCACAAAATAATAAAAATTAAATTTTTGATCAATTTATTTTTTGTATATAAATATATATATATATATATAACCTTTTGAAAGAAAAATAAAAAAGAACACGTTAGGTAAAAATTCAGGACTAAAAAAAAAATTTTTTTTAAAAACAAAAATTTTTAAATTTTTTTTCTGGCTGGATTATAATTATTTTTTAAAATATGACAAACTCGTTTTAATAAGATTTTCTCAGTTAATGAAAAATCCTTTGACACCATCAAAATAAATATTAAAAAAATTGATCTTAAGGTAAAAGCCTGTTTCATTTAAGAACCATAAAAAACTTTATATATTTCATATTTATATATATTATAAAAAAAAAATATTGATATAAAAAATAAAATTGAAAAAGGAACTTGAAACCAAAGAATTTACGTGTTTTAGAAAAGAGAAATCATAAAAAAATTGGATTTGAGCAAATTTCCTTTGAAAAATTACAAGAATAAATAAGGTTTTTAATTAGAGGATTTTATTTAAAGAATTGCCTTCGTAAAATTTTATGCAACGAATATGGTATAAATTTTTAAAGAAAAGAAAGAAATAATGTTTTTAAAGCGAATTTTTTGAATGAATTTCTGTTTTTTAATTTTTATTTATTTTCTTGATTTACGTATTATTAAATTGTTTTTTTTGACAGGCAAAAGAATTTTGATTTATTGAGATTTTAACTATATAAACAAATATTCAATGCAATTATAAATGTCAGAATCATTTTTAAACAACATGTTTTCGAATATTATTTTATTAAAGAATTATTATCCATTTAAGATGGCAAAAGCCCAAAAAAAATTTTAGTAATCAAATATATCATAATGGGAAATTTATTTATGTGTTTTGGATATGAAATTTAAATAAAATGAAATAAAGAAAAAACAAAAATTTCTTTTTTATGCATCTTTATCCAGAAAAATTAATATTAAAAATATTAAGATAATAAAAATTTAATTCAATACAATTGACATAAATAAATTTTTAACACATTCAACACACCTGAAATTAAAATACAATGGCTGAGTGAGGAACCCAGGTGATGTTAAAAATTGCCTAAAAAAAAAAACGCTTGATGGAATAGTTTTGTTAAGAATTTTTAATGAAAACCAATCGTTTATGTCAGACAAGAACAATGGAGAAGCAGTTGATGTGAATTGGTTTTTGTGAAATATTTAGCCTTGATTCTTAAAAAAAAAAAAAGATTAAATTGAATGTATAAATCCATTCAGTGGATTTGAAATACTGCATGTTTATTGTCGGGATTTATATCGATATGAGAAAAATAAATTTTGTCATAAAAAATTTGGACTCTTTTTAAATAATCTTTGTGGATCAAAATATACAGTAATAAATAATGTTAAAAAATAAATATAAAAAAATTTTGAGGATAACACAAGGCAGTGTATTTCTTTTAAAGGGGAAATGTTTGGGTTATGTTAATTCAGAGGAAATGTTCTTTCTAATTTACTTTAAAAATTTCAGGAAAGATTCTGTTGATTTTTGTGTGGATATCCAATTTATCTTTTCATTTTAGAAAAAAAATTATAAATCAATAAATTTATGTTCTGAACAAGAATAATTAAAAGAATGGCATTTTTTAAATATTTCATTATTTACAGTAACTTATGTTGGCTATAAATATATTTATTCATGAACCTAATTCTTAAAAAAGCAATATGAATTGACCAATTTTTTTTTTTAATAAAAACTTGATTTGAAAGGAATATTAAGGCAAAAAAAAAAGCATGTAAAAAATGATATTTTTTTTACCTTTTTTTACCATTAGAAAATTTAAATTTTATTGCCTTGGTCGTAGACAGATTTTTGAAAAGCTGTCAATTTAACTATCCATGTTGTCATTTTGTTGATCTGATAAATAAAAAGTTTTAAAAATTATAAACTTTTTTTTTTAATTTTATTATAAATTATATAACATTATATATTATATTTAGTATAAATTTTTTCATAATAAAATAATATCTTAAAATATATATTTTTTTAAAAAAATTTATCAAAGATGATATTCGAATAAAAAAAAATGACCACAAATCCAAATATTAAATTTATATACAGGAATTGGACAATGGACCAAAAAATTGATCCCCTGTTAAACAATGATTTTAAACACAGAAGTATAACAAACAGGAAAATTTCATTTTATGGAGTTCAATTGACTAATCATAAAATGTAATTATTATAAAATGAAAATTTTTATGACAAATATTTATTAAATTTTAAATTAATTTTCAATTTGAAAAAACACTTAATTTTAGGTTATAAATTTTTATTTTAAATATTGATTTATTAAATTAAATTTTGTGGAAATTTATCTTATATATCAATATATATACAAATAATATAAAAATATATATATATCAGGTCATCCCATAAGTTCTGTCCGAATTTTAACTTTCTTTTAAAATGAACAAAATTTAAAGAGTATTTTATAATGTCTAATGGAGCTGAACATTATTTTTATGTTTAGATGCATTTAAACTGATCAAATTTTATTTCAGAGAACAATAAAATTAAATTTTGTTTGATTAAAACCCTGCTAACATGGAAGTACCCAAGAATCATTTGAGGCACATAATGCTTTATGAGTTCAAGAAAGGAAACTCAGCAGCCGAAGCGGCTAGAAACATTCACTCAGTTTATGGAGAGGAATGTGTGAATGAAAGAACTTGCAGAAGATGGTTTGCAAAATTCAGAGGTGGAGATTTCACCCTTGAAGATGAAGATCGAACCGGACATCCAGTTGAGTTTGATGAAAAGCTTCTTGAAGCAGCCCTTGAAGAAAATCCTGCTTTATCAGTTGAGGAATTGGCAGTGGTTCTCAGTTCAAACCATACAACTGTTCATCGTCATCTTCAACTGAAAAGTTCCTAAACTTGGAAAATGGGTGCCTCATGAAGAAAAAACTTTTTCAAATCCCTGAGTTGACATCTGAGGTTCCAAAACTGACATTTTTGGATAGACTTTGAATGGCGACGAAAAATGGATTTTATCAGAAATGTTAAGTGTAGCTTGTTAATAGATGGAAGGAAGGTCAGCCGAGATAATCATGGGAAAAAACATTGTTCTTTCAATCTGGTGGGATCGCCAAGGAATAATCCATTTGAATTTCTTTATTCACCTAATGCAACAATTAATGATCAAATATACTGTCAGCAATTAGAGCGTTTGAACCAAAGAGTATACTAAAAAAAAGACCTGCTCTAGTGAATAGCGTGATGATGTTTCATAAAGGACAATACATCCAGCAAGAATCACGTCACAAAAGATCGAAGAACTTGGTTGGGAGAAAATTTCATCCACCTTATTTCATTTTGCTCCTTCAGACTACCATTTGTTTTGTAGCTTTTCAGAATCATTTGGAAGAAACAGCTTTTTAACACAGGAAGAGGTTAAACTGACATTTGTGAGTTCTTTGAATCAAAAGCCAAAAGAATTTTACAGTAATGGAATTAGTCTCTTGTTAATAGATGGAAGGAAGTCATAGATAATCAGGGAAAATACATTGTTGATTGAATCTGTAATTAAATGTAAAATTTAACGCTCAAGTCGCTTTGGCTAAAACCGGAGATCACGGATTATGGGTTGACTCCACCAACTCGTAGGACCTTAGACAGTTATCACCTTTCGCAGAATATCTGCTGTATAAAGCAACATAAACTTCTGAAGCAATGGGATACTAGGTTTTATTAGTTTTTTTTTTTCAAAATAGGACTTTAAGTTCAGTGGTGTAGACCCCAATGATAATTAGAACAATAGTGACCTGAACGTTCCATGTTGTATCATCTTCAACCCGGAAACTTAAACTTGACAAAATCTTTTACTTTTTTTTTTTTTTTTTATGTTCACTAGGAACAGGCAACGTCGATGAGGCATTTTCCTGTATTTCTGTTAACGATGTCTGGTTTGGTGGCTTCAAGAACGCGGTCGGCTGGATGTTGAAATCCGACAAAACCTTGACTTGGCCGTCTTCGATCACCTTCTCCGGCTTGTGACGGTACCATTTCTATTCGACTTCAAGTCCATCTTATCATAGACATGTTTGTATTCTTTTTTTAAGCAAGCATTCCACAGACGATAATGATGTGTGTGACATTTGCCACCTCCATGTCACACAGTCTGCTCTTGTCCCAATCCACTTATCCGTTGATGTTCTTCTGAACAGAATTATTATTTAGGGATTGGACTACAAATAAGCTTACTGTCTCGCATTACAATTCGCCTTTCGTCGATCAATCGAGCGAATCTTTTGTCTTAGCCGCCGTTGTATCTTTTTCAAATTGAAAGTGTCATTGCCCCTCTCTTGCTCGTAATTTCTCTTTCACTGCCCTCTTCTTGTATTCTTCTTTGGCCCTCGGGATTCTATTTCACAAAGTTTTTTGTTTATTTTACTACGTACTTTAAGGGGTCTATTCGTTGTTTATTAGGTACAAGTCCAACAACCTACGTTTACTCGTTCTGCCTACGATAAGGCGCCTACCCACTTCTTTTAGTGACGTGTACAGTTTCATCACAGTCGCGTTTTGGCGCAAGTACGATTCTCAAACAACTGTGTTCGGGTCTTACTGTCCAGTTTTAACCCTTCCTTTGTTCATTTTATTATTTCTCCACGATAACTTACCACAGATACAGCCCCGCCCTTATGAACATTTACAAGATTACGGACATACAACTTGAAATTCAGAAAAAAGCCCTAATCTTTTTATGTATCTCCTTGTAATCAGTTCTTTCACCTGTCTCCCAACTTCAGAATACAAAATATTTGTATCAGAGATGGTTTCTCTTGTTGGCAATCCCTGTATTAGGAGGCACGGTGGAGTAATGATAGCGGTTCAGATTAAGGAATCGTAGAGCCGAGTTCGAACTGCAGTCAGATCCATTCATTTACCTGCTAATACCCTTGGGAAAGGTATAAATCCTCTTCTTCTGCCCCCACCTTTGAATAAATAGCAGGTTCTCTGGCCTTGGTTGGTAACCGGTCTGGGAGAAAGTAACTCTGAATTCAAAACTGGCGTAGCTCATATTATACAGTTAAGGAAAGGATCGGTCACATTGGCCCGATGATCTCGATTACAATCGACAAATGATGATTAGGCACTCTTTTACCACGATTCTTATTCCAAAACTCCCATACAAACGTCCTCGGATGTTCACAGTTTTCTAAGTGAGTCAATCTACGCCCCACTCTTAGCAAAGAGTTTCAGATCGTCCATAAATAGGAAACGTTTGATGGCATTAAAAGGTCTTCCCTTATACGATTTTATAGATAATGGGATCAGAGCAAGCATAGAAAAATAAAGGGGAAGGAAATTCCCATTAAAATATTCCTCTTCCTATAGAGGTCGATATAAGGTGTTGATCAAGCATAGCCTTACGAGAAGGCAGGCTTTTACATAAGGCTAATTAAAATTTTGGCTACACCGAACATCTGTAAACACTTCAGTCGCAAGGAATAGGAAACCATAGCATAATCCTTCATCATCAAACTAAGCCATATACATCTTGGCTCGCTTGCAGTTTTGGAGCTCAGATTTATCAATGGCAAATTGGTCTTTGGTATCCAGAGATCTTTTTCAGTACTCGTTTTGCTGATCTGGTATTAAGTTCTTTGTCAATAGATGTTTGTAAGTTGAAAGATGTTTGTTTCTGCAATTATGCAAGTTATAACTTTCACAGAGGTTTCGGGGAAGCAATGGGCGATAATTCCTAACCTGATATTACCAATATTGGACATTCTTCTTTTCAAGAATCTCTAAATACACGACAGAAGCACCAGACCAAATGTGGCTACAGTATTCAAGGCATTATCAAGGCATTATCAATAATATTCAATAATAATGTTCAATAATGTTGCATAAAAAGTTAATTTATGGCCATAATCTTTTGTGCCATAAATAAAAGAAAGATTAGAAAAAAAATCGATACAAAATTATCTTAAAAGAAAGAATTTTTTCACCTTAAAATCTTGTTCACGTTTTATAAAATAGATGACATAATAAAATAGATGACATAAAAGAAATTGCATGAGAAAAAATTTAAGCGATAAACTTTTTTAAAGAAAAAAAATCTCTCCAAATCAGCTAAATTCTGATTTCAATAAAATCTTTGATATATATTCATTTATCAATGAATGCATTTGTGACGGAAGTATAAACTGTATAAAGTAGTTATCTGGCTCACAGTGCGTTAAGATCTCTCAGAGAAATATTAGATCACCAGAGGAAAGTGGAAAAGCGACACTTCTGACCGAGAAAAGAACGGTATAAACGAATAGACAAAACTGTATAAAATGTTAGAAAAAAAAATTGTTTCAAACGATTAAAAATGAATTAATATTGTAGGAATTTTTTCAATGAATCTGTTGAATGATGAATGTGATATTTTCAAGGTGTTCATGTCAATTATTTCTCTCTTTTTATGAAAGTTGTTTCTACGAATGTATGGTAAGAGTTTGTACTTAGTTACGCCATGATTATGGCGGGGAATTTAAAAAGGACAAGAGACACTTTCTTGACTGCTAGTAATAACAATACTAGTAGATAAATATGGGCGCTATTGTTTATGTGAAGGTGTGATAAATGTCTGTACTTATTCCGTCTTGTGTCCATGTCATCGTACACAGGGTCAAGGAGCCATACGTTGACATCCAATTTCCGCAAAGCTACGCGGTCAAAAAATAGAGGATTTCGTTCTGGAATTCTGGGGGTTAGAATTAAGCTTTTTTCCGGTTTCTAGTTTTGTGATGGGAAGTGGGTTTATTTTTATTTTAATGATCTGTGGGCAGATGTTTAAAAAAAATTATTTTATTTTATTATGGCTTTAAAAACAGACATTTTAAAGGTAGATATTTAATGTATGCAAATATATTAAAACGAAAGAAGAGAGAGGCTGAGAAAAAAATCTCATTGTAATCTGTGATTTATACTGATGATTCTCCGTACATTTATATATTTCATTCTCAATTGAGCTCTGAAGAAAGTGGAGCTTAACACGCATTTGCTTTTTATTTGTTTCTTTTTATTAGATTTTTTCGATTCACAGTTTTACAGTGATTAATAATGGAACAACCAAAGATGCAAATTAAAACTGAAGACAACAAAATCATGCAAGTAATAAAAAAAAAGATATCAAGGAAATGCTTCAACGGAAAAACGGAAAAAGCCAAACTGAAATCCGCATTTTTGGCAATGTCATCTAACGGTTGCTAGCAGAAGTTCCCTGACAGACAAATGGGGTAATTTCTTCTTTCTTTTATGTATCTTGACCCTTCAGCACGCAGGAGGAGTTTTGACTCATGTTTAAGTAATATTCATCTAATTTTAACATTCCTACCATTTCCTGCTTCGTCATTCATTGACAAAAAAAAAATCGTTAGGCAGGTTATTAACTATTTCTGTCTGTCACTATTGCCTTTAATATATAACAGATTATATCAACTAAGATATCCTTGGAAAATTGCATCACATAATGCTTTATTTGAGACTTCAAGCGAATTCCTTGAAACAGAAAATTAAAAAAAAAAGAAAAGTTTGGGCAAAAAATAATTCGTAATGTTTTAAAATTATTTCTTCACTGTTAAAACCCTTAAACGTTTTTATTAGTGTCATGGGTCCTTACCTATGACTACAGAATGAACTCTTCCTAACACTATGAATACTACGCCTCTCAAAAGAGAGAGGATCGAATCGAGCCGATAGTAAAGTTCACTCCAAACCGACTGACAGTCATGGATAAAATTGTTTAACAGATTACATTGAAAAACCAAAGAACTAATGGAAAATATTCAGGAAGAAATGGTTAGTGTGACAAAAAATGATGTAATAGATGGGCGCATCGGTTTTCAAGAAGAAATTGGAGGGTATTAAAGCAAATATAGATCTGTCTAAGATAAAGTAACAGTTTTGACATTTATGATTTTTAACCGGTTTCATATTCATTTCTTAAAAATTTAAAACAAAACAAAACTTGGGGGCAAGAAGCAGAATAATGAAAATTTTTCTTTTAAAATGACCACTTGGGATATTAGACACAACAGAAGTCTTGAATTATAAATTGGATGACTGGAATTAAAACGTTAAAACGCATTTTATTGAAATAATGTACAGCTAAATAGTCTTTCAATGGAAAAAATGAAAATTCAAAGGAAAAGCAGTTAAAACAAATTAAAATAATTGTTTTTTTTAAAGAACCCAAACGTGTCCTTTCGCCAGTTAGAAAAATATTCATAAATACATTTATACCTTTGTATTGAATTTAATTAAAAATTGAGAAAGTTTTAGAAAATAAGAACGCCCTTTAAAAAGAATATTAAAATATTCGTTTTTTGAATTCTTGGACTGATAAAAAAATTCTTTTGAGTTTTATATGTCAAAAAGAGTCCTTTTAGACGATTATTAAAATAATCGTTTTTAAGTCTTTGCTATTAAAACGTTAAAGATGATTTTTGCTTAATTTTAAATATATAAAAGTCTACAAAAAAGATTATTAAAATATTCGTTTTCTGAAGTCTTTTACTGATATTAAAACGTTAAAAAGATAGTTTTAATAGTTTTTATAATGTATCAAGTCCTCACTTGCAAGTACTCTTAGGAAAAATGTGAACAATCTTTCTCCTCACGTTAGTAATTCTAAGGTTTTCAAATCAATGAAGTTTATTATCGAAAATAATTACTTTAGAGTCTAAAATTTATTTTCTGACTAATGTGGCCTGAATAGGTTTATTCAAAAAAATCGAATCAATACAAATACAAAACAAATTCAATTTTTTTAAAATATTAAATATATATTCATGTTAGAAGACTTTTCCACCATAACGTTAAAAATTTTTTTTAAAAAATAATGTGTTAAAACGGAGACAAAATAATGCAGAGATTTGAAACTTCTAAATTATTCTAATTAAAACTTTAAAAGATGATTTTTGTAGTTTTATGTGTTAAAAAATTGTCTAGTCATGTCATTAAATAATATTTTATGACCCCCCCCCCAATTAAACTTGTAATGAAAGGATAAAGTGTGCTTTTCTCATTTGATGTCATATAGTTTGAAAGATTTTGTTTTCCTGATAAATGTGTTTCTTTAATGTAGTAAAAGAGTTTCTCTATGTATACTATTATGTGGGATTTTAGATGGCGATCAAATAACTGACGAGAGTTACTGCCGTTGGCACAGTTAGAGAATTAAAACTTGAAAAACGTTGAGGTGCGGATAGCAACATACAGGCTTACAATAGGGGAAAAGGGGGTATTCCCCGATGGAAAAACCCAAAAAAAGGTTTTTTTTTTTTTTTTAAAAAACGTTTTAAAAAAACCCTAAAGAAAATTTACC
>CAHIKZ030003739.1:0-72500 GCA_903632075.3 Acanthosepion pharaonis
ATCTATCTCCTTTTCATTTTCCTAATCTATCTACTTCAATCCTTTTCATGTATCTATCTTTATATCTGACTCTCTCTCTCAGTCTGTCTATCGATCTATCTATTTGCGTCTTTTTCATATCTATCTATCTATCTATCTATCTATCTATCTATCTCCTTTTCATTTTTCCAATGTATCTACCTCAATCCTTTTTCATGTATCTATCGTTATATCTGACTCTCTCTCAGTCTGTCTATCGATCTATCTATTTGCGTCTTTTTCCTATCTATCTATCTATCTATCTATCTATCTATCTATCTATCTATCTATCTATCTGTTCATTTTCCAATCTAGCTAGCTCAATCCTTTTTCATGTATCTATCAAGGAGGATGGGATGGGTTAGGGAACTTTCGCCCTTTAACGATGTTAAACACTGACTTAAAGATTTTGGCGAAATCTTAGCCAACCGTTTGCAGCTTGTCCTGTCTAGTCTGATTGGCCCTGAACAGACTTGTGCTGTGAAGGGCAGGACTTTTCAGGATAACCTTCATATGGTACGCTTGATCTTAGAACAAGTCGACAGTGAAGCCGCGCTGATCAATTTAGATCAGTCTAAGGCCTTCTGATAGTGTTGTCCATCGATTTCTGGAGGCTGTCCTTTCGGCGGCCGGTTTCGGAACCGACTTTCGCTCCTGGATCCGACTCTTGTATGCGACCCCCGGTGCGCTGGTGGAAGTGAATGGGGTAAGATCGAAGCCTTTCGTGTTGTCTCACTCCATTCGTCAAGGTTGTCCGTCGCCCTCTGCTTTACGTTCTTGCGTTGGAGCCTTTTCCTTCGCAAGTTAAAAGGCGAATCCTGTCCTACGCGGTATTTCGCTGCCTGGTGCTTCCACCTCGGCCAGGTATTCTGCCTATGCTGACGACGGTTCGGTTCTTGTGTCGAGCAGAGCCGAGATTAACGAAGTCAGTAAGCAGATCCAGTGGGTATGAGATGGTGACAGGGGCCAAAGATCAACCGCGATAAGTCTGTGGGCTTGTGGTTGGGTGCGGTATGGAAGGAGTTTTCTTCCGGACCTTCCTCTGGACGGATGGGCCGATCAAGATACTCGGCGTCTGGTTCGGTCCTGATCTCCAGTTAAAATGAATTGGTCGGAGGTACAAAGGGCGGGCCGAGGCCATTGGCTTTGTCCTGTGGTCCGGAGGACTTTCCCTGAAGGGAAGGGCGGAAGTTTGTGGTTCACATCTATCCGATCCTCCTCTACCGTCTTTCTGTGCTTCCCCTCTCGTATGCCCGACTAATGTCATTAGTCAAGGCCTTGTTCTCCTTTCTTGTGGAGAGGCCCATATGGCATCTCGCGGAGATCTGTTGCCTTCATCCTCTGAGGGCGGTCTGGGTATGCCTAGCATTGAGATTCGTCAATATATGCTACGCATTACCTTTCTAGACCGAATGTCGCGGTTTTCGATGAGGTGGGCACCTTTTGGAAAGAAGATGTCCGTAAACATTTCCCATTCCTGAGAAGTGTGCACTTCTGCGAGGAGGAGGCCGGTCGTACTCCTCGTGTGGCGAGTGTTCCTTCTATCGTGAATGTCGTCGTGCTTTGAAGCTCCTCTTGCGGACGTCGGATGGCCTCTCCAACGCCCAAGCGTTGTCTCGTAAAGGCATTATATCGAGTGTTGGTTAGGGGTCCGTTCAAGATGGTCTGATCGACGAGCTCGGTCTTATTGGAAGCAGGAGGCTCGCTCGATATGGCCTTTTGGGCGCCTGGGGTGAAATGTCTCAATAACGATGAGGCATCACTCACCTGGCTGATGATTCGTGGGGCCCTCTGGGTCGGCAAAGACTTTTGTTCAGCAGGCTTGGAGAAATATCCAAACTGTCGTCGCTGTACTGGGAATGTCAGAGACCATTGGTCCGCCTTTTTCAGTGCAAGGCGGTAGTGCCGTCAATACCAAGTTTGTTGAAGGCCTCATGGTTCGCATGCTGCAGGGAAAGTTTTTTGTCCTGGAAGCCAGTTCTGTTTGTAGCAATGTGGTATCGCAATTGACGAAGGCTGAACACTATGTGTTCTGTTGTTTACTAGGGGTTATGCGAGTCGTGATTTGGACGACGCGACAGAAGGGGATTCTATGAAGCGAGAAGTTCACCTCTTCTCAACTGATCTTGTATTTGAGGCATCAGCTTAAAGTCAAGATTAGGACGGAAAAAGGCGGCGGCTCCCATCATCAGAATTTGGAAAAGGTGGGTGAATCTTGCGCGAATGTGTAGAGTGAAGGGGGCTGACCTAGAGGGCATTTGGATGTCGGTTAGGTACAGAATTTTGTCCTAATAGGGTTGAACAATGGCAACCCACCCAGATATTAGGCTGAACTAGGTTTTTGTTTTGAATTTTTAGTTTCCCTTTTTCCCCGGTTAACTTAGCAGGAGCCATGCTTCAAGCTCCTTGGTCCCTTTTTTATTTCTGTCCCTATTTTTTACTTTTGTTTAATTCCCCATCCCCTCCCTCGTTAGGTGGTCAGTGATGTCAGTTCTCTGGTAGATGCGGGGCGCCTTTCGTTTCGTGTGTGTTTTCGTATTTGTGGTTGTGTATGATTGAGTGTGTGCCTGTGTGAATGCTTGGGAGGAATGAGTGTGTCCTTCATTTACATAAGTCCCGCATCGATTTCGTCCGGTTAACTGATATTTCTGCCACATTGAAAAGTTTGTGGGGGTTTTATTACTAACACTATTTTTGTTTGGTTTCTTGTAAATATTTTTGTGTCATTTTGTATATATTCATTGGGGTTCATTTTTAAAATAGTTTTTTTTATGCCCCCCCACAATAATATTTGTACATAAGGGGGGAGAATTTAGGATTTTCATTGAGTCAAAGAGGCATTTTGGTGTACGTAGTAAGAAAGGTACGGATAAATGTGTTGTTTTGGTGAAAGGAATATTGTTTCGTATGATAGGGTCACTGGTTGTGGCTAGCTAAGTTTTATACTAAGACAAGTGATGACCGTCCTTTACCCCA
This sequence comes from Acanthosepion pharaonis, assembly GCA_903632075.3. Lineage (NCBI taxonomy): Eukaryota > Metazoa > Mollusca > Cephalopoda > Sepiida > Sepiidae > Acanthosepion > Acanthosepion pharaonis. The sequence continues at coordinate 2,995 of CAHIKZ030003739.1, forward strand.
ACCCCCTTTTCGGCCTTGTGCCACATTTGTACATAGTACAATAAATAATGTGACAGAGCGTCAGTAGTCCAGCAAAGACAGTGTTTGACTGTTATTCTGACCCCCGTTTTTGATTTTTCAATACTGGTTTATGGCTGGAGACTGTTTTTTTTTTTGCTTTATTATTTGGACGAACCTTTTTTGAAAACACGGACCTTTTTTCTGATAAGTTATTGTTTTAGTTTCATTCTTTTAATTTTTTCCATTTCTTTTGTTTGTTTTTAATTTGTTTTTGGGCTTCGGCTCACATTTTTTCCTTTTTTTAGTCCGGTTTGACAATTTTCTCTAATTTAAAAAAAAAAAAGACCAGTTTAGACAAAAGAAAAAGAAGCTTTGTGTTTATTTCTTTTTTATTTTTTATTTTCTTAACGACTTCAGTCGCCTTCTTTCTCCTTTTTATTTTGGTTTGACTAGTTTATTTTTCTTTTAATTCATTTTCTTTAGCGGCGTCAGCCGCTAAACTTTATTTTTTTTATTTTCTTTTTGTACATTTGTAAATTTTTCGAAAAAAAAGAGAGAAGTTTCTGGTTTTTCTTTTTATTTTCGGCTGCCTTCGGGCGCCATTTTTATTTTTGTTTAAAAAAAAAAGAAAGTCTTACCTGTTTATTTTCTTTCAGTTTTTGTCATTTATTTTTTTGTTTGTTTTTAAATCTTAATTTCCTGGTTTATACAGGCTTTCTTTATTTTGTTTGATTTTTCCCCAACTCCTCTCCCTGTGTGATAGACTACAAAGACCCGCTAGTGGTAGTATCCATATATATTTTTTCAACATATATATGACGAAGGCAGTCGGTCAAAGGTTAAAAAGGACCTCTTTGGGAAGGATGATAATGCCAACCCAACTGAGAATGATGGGAAAAAGCAGGCTGAAAAAAGCCCTAAATCTGACCATAGCATCTTAAAAAAATGAAAAGTACCAAAGCTGATGTTGGCCCTAAAGAGGCATCAGTTAAATCGACCGAGGAGTTGCCCTCTTGTTGGAAGTCCCTCCTAGCTGTATACTGAACATGGCGGATTTCCTGGATAAGGCGAAAGTATACGCCCATCTGGTTATCAAAAGATGGGTTCGTCGATGATGTCCAGGAACTCGATATGTTTGGAAGAGAATAGTGACCGTTTTGTGGTGGACAAGAAAACCCGTAAGATTTGTCCTCCACAAAAAAGACATTTTGATCAAATCACTTTTGTCCCTGGGGATAAAAACCCCAAAGAGTTATAAAAGGTAAAGGGGTTTCTTCATGTGGGACATTTTGCCCACACCAGAAGATTGCCTGGCTATGGCCAAGAAAAATTGATCACGAAAGATCTCATATTGAGAACTGAATACGAAGGTAGAAGGCGGACCAGGGTGAAAACTTTGTTTTCGAGGTTTCTCCTCAAATTTCGGGAGAGCTTCTGGCTGCATTTTTATTTAGTACGGCCAGAGATTTTAGGGCTCTCTCCGACAATCTGAACGGGGGGATGGACTTTTGACATCATGCTCGATCAAGAGGCTTTCAAGTCCGTCCCCAACTTTCTTTGTGTTAGGCGACCGGAAAATGCCGGTCAATGGATTGGTAGGCGACCGACTTGCTGGAGGTGTATGGAGACTGGTCACCTTTTTCTCCTCCTGCCCAGGGAAGAAGGCCCCTGAGTTCCGGTGTTTAGAGTGACAAAATTCCCCTTGGCCGATCGAAGGATAAATCATGGCACCTGTAATGGGTCTAGCTATATGAGGCGGACCGATGGGCAAAGTCCCTCGGTTGGGTCCAATCCACATTGCCAGGAAACCAACGCCTGCCACTAGTGTGGTTAAGGAGAAGGAGGATATATAATGGCACCCCCGTGGTTGGGGAAAGGGAAGACCCAAACAGCGGTTCCTCAGTCCCAAATGACACCAGGACAAAATCACCCTACAGCCCCATTCCTCTACACAGTTTGAGATGGACGCCTCGACGTAAAAGGAGAAAACTGCTTTTGCAACCCAAAAAAATTGAATGAGCCAGTTGGCAAAAATTCTTGACCTCAAAAAACTCAAAGAAATTAGAGTCAAAGCGGGGGAAAAGGAAAAAAAAAAATCGCTGGGGCACCGGCCTCTATCCTCGGCCCGTCTTCCCCTTCTTCATCATCAAAATCAAAAATTTACAAAGCCTCATCTGCCCAAATCTCTATCAAACTCTTCTGTGAAACATATTCACTCGTCCAAGCTTTCGCCGGTAAGGACTCCTTCTGGGTGGACTCCATCAACCACGCCCAACATCTCACCTATGTCAACACCCATCCAAACACCACACAAAAAAAAGAGTCAGAAGCCCTGACTCTCAAATCATCACAGACAAAAAGAAAAAAAAAGTAAAACCTCCATATTTCTCAGGGGAAGACGTCTGCCGCGTGTCCCGGGACCAGGCGGAAAGGATCTTTGGACAGACCAGAAATCCCAAGGACTTAAAAATCCTTTGGAATTTCCAAAACATTAACAACAAGGAGGTTGAGAAGCCTGAGAATTTCCCTTCTGCTAGTTTGGGGGTGTTAACAGTCATTAGAACGGGCCCGGGAACGCGGAAGATTTGGGGCATGATAGAGGAGGCCCAGTCATCTAAAAAATGGTGCCCCCTGCAGCTACCTACTCGACCCGGAAACCAACGAATCTAATGAAAAACTTAAAGGGAGGGTCCCAGTTTATGTTCACCCATCCCTTTATAGAGCATTAAACTCACCTACCCTTCGGACATCGGCGGCTTGTCTCAGGACGATACTGTCGAGAATGAGATAGCGTCAGGATCCATGGGACGAGCTGTGGTGTCCTCACCCCAGCCATGTTCTATCCTGAAGGGGCAACCCTGATCGGCTTCACAATGGCTCTCTGGTTAGCTAGTTTGAATGCCCGGGGCCTGAGGTCCGAGTCTCGCAGGGCGAGGCTCTCTCGTGACCTTCAGCGCTTCGGTGTGAATATATGTTGTTTGCAAGAGACCCGGTTTTTCTTCTCATGATCGTGAGGACATACTGTTAAAGGGGTTCGCCCTTTATTCAGCATGTTTTGATGGTTGTTCGAGGGTGTCTCTTGGCCTATAAGCAGGTCTTTGAAGGCTGCATGTACCCTTGTCTTCGCGGATCCGGCGGGCAGGCTTTGCGTGCTGGATGTTACCATAAAGGATAAGCTTCTTCGTCTCCATTGGGGTTTATGCGCCCAATATCCATTCCGAGCGGCCTGCTTTGTTTCGGCAGATCGCGCCGTTCTTGACGACGTCTCGTCGGGTAGTTTTAGCGGGGATTGGAATGCCGTCCTTGACCCCGATATAGATCGTATAGGGCACAAAATTAGTAAAAACCCGGATGTGAAACCATTTCGGGACTTTATCGATGGGTTTGATCTCGTTGATAAGTTCCGGAATGAACACCCTCGGGAGGTAGCATGGACTTGGCTCTTCGAGCTACCTGGACCAAGTCTTAGTTAGGGAGAGTCGATGTAGGGCTCTTAGGCTGTCCAAGTTTCCATTATATAGTTTATACGGACCATAGGCTTGTCCGGGTCCGTGTAAACTAGATAAATCTAAGGTTAGGTTGTCTGGTTACTGGAAATTGAACTGTTCGCTTTTCAGTGATCAGGGTTTTCCGGGACCAGCTGCTACTAACGATCCAGAGGGAATTGACGGGAGCAGTTGTGGGAAATGCCTGGTGGGGCAATTTAAAATCTAAGATTCGAACGTTTGCTGCCGACTTTAGTCGTCGGCTCAATTTAGATAAATTAGCGGCGCAAAACGGCTTTAGAAGAAAAAAGTTGATCGGGCCGTGAAATCCCGTGTTAGTGGGGACATAGTCTTAGCCAGGGCAGAGTTGGCCTCCTTGCTTATCGAGAAGGATCAAGCTCTGGTAGTTAGGGCTAGGTTAAAAAGAATGTCTTCTGAGGCAACGAATATGGCCGCTGAATTGCGTGTAGAGGAAAATCGAAACGCGGCCAGGCGAAATATAGCGTGCGTCACATTACCAGATAAGCGGACCGTGACTACAAACGCGGGCATATGTGAGCTCTTTCGAGATTACTTTCAGGAGCTTTTCACCAGGGGAGCCCATATGGCATCTCGCGAGATCTGTTGCCTTCATCCCTCTGAGGGCGGTCTGGGTATGCCTAGCATTGAGATTCGTCAATATATGCTACGCATTACCTTTCTAGACCGAATGTGTCGCGGTTTCGATGAGGTGGGCACCGTTTTTGAAAGAAGATGTCCGTAAACATTTCCCAGAGGAAGAGAAGTGTGCACTCGTGCGAGGAGGAGGCCGGTCGTACTCCTCGTGGCGAGTGCTCCTTCTATCGTGAATGTCGTCGTTCTTTGAAGCTCCTCTTGCGGACGTCGGATGGCCTCTCCGACGCCCAAGCGTTGTCTCGTAAGGCATTATATCGAGTGTTGTTGGGGGTCCGTTCAAGATGGTCTGATCGACGAGCTCGGTCTTACAAGCAGGAGGCTCGCTCGATATGGCCTTGGGCGCCTGGGGTGAAATGTCTCAATAACGATGAGGCATCACTCACCTGGCTGATGATTCGTGGGGCCCTCTGGGTCGGCAAAAAACTTTTGTTCAGCAGGCTTGGAGAAATATCCAAACTGTCGTCGTTGTACTGGGAATGTCGAGACCATTGGTCACGCCTTTTTCAGTGCAAGGCGGGTGCCGTTGCAAGCAAGTTTGTTGAAGGCCTCATGGTTCGCATGCTGCAGGGAAAGTTTTTTTTGTCCTGGAAGCCAGTTTTGTTTGGTAGCAATGTGGTATCGTTGATTGACGAAGGCTGAACACTATGTGTTCTGTTGTTTACTAGGGGTTATGCGAGTCGTGATTTGGACGACGCGACAGAAGGGATTCTATGAAGGCGAGAAGTTCACCTCTTTCTCAACTGATCTTGTACTTTAGGCATCAGCTTAAAGTCAAGATTAGGACAGAAAGGCGGCGGCTCCCATCATCAGAATTCGGCAAAAGGTGGGTGAATCTTGCGCGAATGTGTAGAGTGAAAGGGCTGACCTAGAGTGGCATTTGGATGTCAGTTAGGTACAGAATTTTGTCCTAACAGGGTTGAACAATGGCAACCCATCCAGATATTAGGTTAGACTAGGTTTTCGTTTTTGAATTTTAGTTTCCTTTTTTTTCCGGTTAACTTAGCTAGAGCATGTAAGCTCATTGGTCCCTTTTTATTTCTGTCCCTATTTTTTACTTTAGTTTAATTCCCCATCCCCTCCCTCGTTAGGTGGTTAGTGATGTCAGTTTTCTGGTGGATGCGGGGCGCCTTTCGTTTCGGGTGTGTGTTTTCGTATTTGTTGTTGTGTATGAATGAGTGAGTGTTTGTGTGAATGCTTGATGGTTTGAATGTGTACTCATTTTCTTAGTCCCGCATCGATTTCGGCCGGTTAACTGATATTTCTGCCACATTCATAGTTTGTGAGGGGTTTTATTACTAACTCAGTTTTTTTTTAGTTTTAGTGTAAATAATTAATTCATTTTGTAAATACTCAATTGGGAATTTTAAAAGTTGTTATTTTATGACCCTCCCCCCATGAACAATATCTGTATATATGGGGACTAGTTAGGACGTCATAGAGAATCTGAGGTATTATGGTGGACGTAGTAAGAAAGGTAGGAGTGAATGTGATGTTTTGGTGATTGGATTATTGTTGGCATGTTTGGGTCAGTGTCTGTGACTAGCTAAGTTTTAGATTAAAGACAGAAGAAGACCGTCATTCCCCATCCCCCTTTTTGGCCTTGTGCCGCATTTGTTTGTATTCTTTACATAACAATAAATATTGTGACAGAGCGTCAGCAGTCCAGATAAGCTTACCAGTTACATACCGTTGGACTATAGACTTTGGATATTGTTTCGTACTAACCAACCTTCGTTCGACTAATCACTCTATTGTTAATTGTTTTCATGAATATACCAGTATTTTCCTCTACAACTGTGTTTGTCTTGACTCTTACACCAACACGCGGGAAACTCACAACATCTCAACACTATCTCTCCTTTTCATTTTCCAATCTAGCTAAGCATCAATCCTTTTTCATGTATCTATCGTTATATCTGACTCTCTCTCAGTCTGTCTATCGATTTATCTATTTTTAAATTTTTTATATATCTATCTAAAAATTATCTATCTATCTCTATCTATCTATCTATCTCTTTTCATTTTTCAATCTAGCTAGCTCAATACTTTTCATCTATCTATCGTTACATCTGTCTCTCTCAGTCTGTCTATCGATCTATCTATTTGCGTCTTTCCATATATCTATCTATCTATCTATCTATCTATCTAATTATCTATCTATTTTATCATCTATATCCCTTTCATTTTCCAATCTAGCTAGCTCAATCCTTTTTCATGTTTATATTGATTATCTCTCAGTCTATCGATTTATCTATGTCTTTCTTTTTCATATCTCAACTCTTCTATATATTATATATATATATATATATATATATATATATATATATATATCCTGTTCATTTTTAAATGCCCATCAAAATTATTTTTTGATAAATCAAAATTATTTTAATAAAATAATATATAGGCCAAACTCACTCTAAACACCTTTCTGATCATATCTCAATTGGATCTCAGTAAAAAAAAAATCTAAAAAAATATATACTCCATTTTCTAATTTTTTATTGAATTTTAGATTTTTTCAAATTCTGTCGCCATAAATTCTTCAAATTTGATTTCGAAGGAATCCTAAACAATATTTTCATGAGAATTTTATGATTTTCTATTTCTTATATCATTTCAAAACAAAATGAAACAATAACTTTTGAGACATGGCCAGATAGCAAAATGTCATTATTATTGCTAATGGGCTTTCAAATGGCTGTCAGGAAGGTGGAATTGAACCACGGACCACAGATTGATGATATCTTTTTAATTGCTATAAGAAATAAAACCTAACAAACTGCTATAGACAATGATTGTATTTCATCATAAAAAAATAAGCGACTGGTATGGGAAATATGAATAGTCATAATGACAGTAGGGCTGAGGACAATAGGCCAACTAATACAAGCTTCAACTTTATATCTGACATGAAGATTATATTCAGTAGTAGAAATATTATAGTCATTAATATAAATTATGTTATGTTAAACAAAATAAAATAAAATAAAATTTATCAGAATAAATTGCATGAATTTTGTTCTGTTTAAAAGTTTTCTGGCTAACAAAGTTTTTGAGGTATAAAAAAAACATATAAAAGAAATAAATAACTGAAATATATACACACACACACACACACAGACATATATATATATATATATATATATATATATATATATATATATATATATATATATATATATATATATATATATATATATAATCTATTCAAGGGAGAGAACTGTAATTGATTTTTTTCGGTAATTTCCCTTAAATCGATCCTTTTTTTTTCTATATGTTTAATGACAAAATATTTATTTGAGAGTAGAACATGGCTTTAGAATAGGGAACACTATAAAAATGGAAGTTGAAGGTTATAGACTTGAAGAAGCAGACATCTTCATTTTAGAATTTAAAAAAAAAATTCTGAATAGATTATTTCATTCTTTTAACATGCAGATCATTGAAAAAAATGGAGGTTCATGTTCATTGTCTGGAAGAAAATCAATTGTCTGTAATTTAAAGTTTTTTTTGATTGGGAAGATGTAAAATAATATTTGGAAGGGATTTTTGAAAAATGGAGATTGCATGTCAAAGACAGGAATTATATCAACACACTTATACTTTAGATATTTTTATTTGAGAGTAGATTATGAATATAGAATAGAGATCACTAAAAATCTGCCTTGGATTTCATAGCAATAACATCATACGTCTATATTTTAGAATTTTTTATATGACTTTGGAATTGGGATCACTGAAAAATTGATGTTAGAAGACATAGAAAGTTATAATATCAACTGTCTCTGTTTTGGGATTATTTTTTAACTGGATTATAATATTATTTGGATATCGGATAATTGAAAATTTTAGTTAGAATTATTTGTGAGTCAATTATTACTTTCGAACTGGGGTCACTGAAAAAGGAATGTGGAAGGTCATAGACAGGAATAACATCCACACTGTATTTTTAGATTTTTTTATTTGAGATTAGATTATGTATTTATAATAAGGATAAAAACTGATAAATCGGTTCTTAAGGTCACATACATGAATAATCATTTTGCGTATATAATATTAGAATTTTTATTGAAATTCAAGTGGCGATTATTAGCTAAAATTATTAGAGGTCTTTATTTAATATATTTACCTATTGTTTATTAAATTGATTAGGAAGTATCCTCTTGGGAATTATTCCTCAAAAATAGTGGTTTGTTGAGGGGGTGGGGGGATGGAAAGCAGAATTATAATACGACAAATGCTAAATGATATTTTAAGTTATGAAAATTAACAAATGAAAAAGATGCTAAAGTTTGATTTTTATGCAGAAATAATCTGAATTAATTTATATTCTTGAAAAAACATATTTTAAATATTTGCAGGATAGGTATTAAAAGTATATATATATATTTATATATATATATATATATATATAATTTTGTTTAAAAATATGATTCCTTCGCTACACAAGAGTTCTCGTGTTTCAAAACGAGCCGACACCATCCAAATAATTACTAAAAATTAAGTTGAATCAAGGTGTTTCGTCCCGTTTCATCTTATGAAGCGAAAAAAAAGGAAATTCTTAAAAATTCTTTATTAAATGTTCTTTTCTCCGATGAAACGAAAGTTGAGCTAAATTCAAAGAATTAAGCGATCTAAAATCCGAAGATGAAGCTTTGAAAGATCTTTGAATTTAGCAGTAAATACTGTCAAGCATCCCTTCAGTATAATGTTCTGGGGATGCTTTTTCTTTTTCATGGAACTGGTTTCTTAAAACCTATTGAAAAAAGACCCTCAGGAGCGAGCAGTACAAGAGAATTTTAGAGTCTTGTCTGCTCCCTTCTGCTGAAAAGGGTGCAAATCGACCCCACCAAGCTCATTTTTTATGCAGGATAATGCTCCCTGTCACAAATCAAAATTGATGAAGGAATACTTTGATGAGAAGCAGGTGAATGTTATGACATGGCTTCCCCAATCTCCTGACCTCAACCCCATAGAAAACCTATGGAGCATTATAAAGTACAGGCTCTCGAGAAAGCAGTTGAGCAATAAAGAGAATTTGATTGTGAATTTCATATCCGAATGGAATTCAATGTTTGGTTATGAGATTTGCCAGAAACTAATCAAGTCAATGCCAAAAAGGGTTGAACAGGTTATTCAAAATAAAGGAGGACCCATAGATTATTAAATATTTCGAACTATATTACCTATTATAAATAAATTATACCTTTATTATTCTTTATTTAAAGCTGTTCGGTTATGTTTCTATTGATTACTAGTTGCAGAAAATAAGTGAGTCACTTTTTTTTTGCACAGAGTTTTCCCTAAATCTCATTTATATCCAAAATTATAATTATCAATAGAATACCTTAGGGTGAGTAAACTTTTTACTAGGTGGTCGGAAGGGTCTTTATATTAGTAAGATTAAAAATAGTTTTACCCCAAAAAAACAATAGGCAAAAAATTTTTTAAAAAAAAAAAAAAAAATCAGGTGAGTCACTTTTTATCGAACAGCACTGTATATATAAAATATAACCCAACAATATATATATATATATATATAAATATATATAGTAACTTGTTGTAGAATTAAGAGACATAAATTTGATTGGTGTTGTACAAAATTAAATAAAAAGAATTATTTAGATTTTTTTTGGATACCTATTCACGTTGAAAGAAAGAACACAAGGATAACTAAATAAATTTTTCATTTTAAATTGAAGTTTGAAATAAAAAAAAACAATATAAAAACACAATAAACGACAGAAATGGATAACATGTTTTAAAGTACATCAGAATAAAATTATAATGATGATGATGAAAATAAAAGGAAAATTATAAATGAAAAATAATATTTTTTTTATTTTTTGATGGAAATTTTTCTGAAGTTTCCGTTTCTTTTTAAAATAAATATAAAATAAATAATTTTATATATATAATTATAAGAAATACAATAAAAATTTAAATTTTTTCCATATAAAAATAAATTATAATACAGATAAAAAAAGAGTTCCCCCTTCATAAAGGAAATTGTCATTCTCTGAGTTTGGAAAGCATAAATATTTTTGCTATGAAAATATTGAATAGAAATAAAAAAAATCTAAAATATTTGGAAATTTTGAAATTAAAAAAAAGCCGTATTGATGAAAAGTTCTGATCTAACATTTTAAATATGTCTGCATTTTTCATTCAACCAGATGTAAATTTTATTGTTTATATGCAAGCATTATTTAATTTATTTTGTTTTAAAAACAATAATTTTTTTTTTACAAAATAAATTAATCACTAAATTATATATATATATATATAAAAAAATAAATAATATATAATGATATAAATATATTAAAATTTTTTTTTAATGAAATTATAATTTAATAGGCATAAATATTCAATATTTAATATATAGAAAAGATTAAATTTGATTCAATTTGGAAAAATAAATTGCAAAAATTTAAAAATTTTTTTTTCACAAAAAAATTTAGAATTTTTTTTTTTGTTCATAATTTTTGAAATTTTACATATTTTTTAATCAATTTTTTGTATGAAAATTATATCAATAAAATACATATTATTTAATTTTAATTATATTTTTTGTTTCATCAAATTTAAATAAATGTCTTTTATACATATATATATTTATATTTTTTTAAACATATAAAAAATATATATATATATATATAAATATATTTTTGTTGAATTTGTGTGTGAAAACATATGTGCAGGAAAAGGATATAATAATAATCTTCATTTTAAATTCCATTTTAGAAATAAACAATTTATATTTTCAATTTTTTCATATTTTAGTCATATTCATTTTATGTGGTTTAACAACCTTTAATGTTTTTTTAAACTAAACTTCTTTATCCCATTATAATTTTTTTATCATTGATCTTTATATGGCGTCAAATTATTTTTTTTCATTCTTTTTCATTAAAAAACAAATATAAAAATAAAAAAATTTGTTTCTCTTTTTTTCCTCTTAATAAAATTTTAAAATTTATTTAAATAAAAATTTATATTGAAAATCTGCAGAGAGCGGAATTGAGATCAATAAATATCTATTAGATCTATTAGGTATACATTCTAAATATATTAATGAAAGTTTTTAAATAATTTTCATTAAAGTTCAAACAATTAAAACAGAGACATTTCTAAAAGATGATTTTTGATTGAATATAATGAAAATTATTTTTGTTTTCAAAATCATTAAAAACATTTTTAGAATTAAAATTAATTTTAAAATTAAAGAATGGATATGATTTGCCCATATTCTCAATGAAGATATTCTGGTATATAATTTTTTTTTTTGATAAACAAATTTCCAAAACCTTTAAAATTAGTTTCACATAATAAATAAAATTTCACAAAAAAATACCAATACTTTAATGGATAATCAGTTTTTTGCAAATTTATTGTTTAGTAACATTTTTATTCAATTTCCAAGTCATAAAAATTCATTATGAAACATTGTTCTCTTTAACTTTGTGTCATGTCAATGGATGTCTTAACTGAATCTTTTATTTTTACTATATTTTTATCCGATATATTAAATATATTTCTTTATTAATTTGATTTAAAAATATATCAAAAATTTTTATTTTCAATTTCAACAAATCATTAATTTGTCTATTCTGGATTTAAAAAATATATACAAAACTTTTATTTCACATATTTTTGAATATAAAATTAACAATTCATTTTAAAAAAATGAATTTTTAGACTGGGATAAAAATTTTTTTCCCTCTAATTAATTTAATATATATTATTTTTATGGTTTTTTTATATTGTTTTCTTTATAACGTAGGCGATCATTGATTCTTATAAACTGTTTTTATAATTATCTTAATAATTTTTTTCTTTTTCTTAAATTAAAAATAACCTAAAAATAAATATTTTTTGATTTTAATTATTTATCCTTTTTTAGCATTTTTTGAAATGGTTATTCAAAAAAATTTAAATGAACAGTTCTTTTTAAACCATAATTTGTAATTTATTAAATTTATTAATTTTATTGTTTTATATCTAGATATATAATAATATTTTTTTTTTGGGTTCGTATTTTTTATTAATTAGGGTAAAGTAGAAGTTTGTTTCATTTTTACCCAGACAGTTTCACATTATGATTTGCATTAAATGTGGTGAAATTTTGATAAAATTCATTCACTTTTTTTTTAATTCGATTAATGTTTTTTCTTTATATTTATCATCTTATGATATTATAAAATGGTATATATATATCTATATATATATATATAATAATTGTGTTTAAATACTGATTCTTATTATAAATTTGGAAATGTATGGTATAAATACATATACTAGGATAATAAGGATTTATAGACACACGATAAAAATAAAAAATAAAAGAATTATGATTTTCTCAAGGGTTTATGTTGAAAGGAAACATTGGTTAATATCTTCTATTCAAAAATTTTTTCTCATTTACACATCGATATCATCAACACATAAATCATTGAGATAGATTGTCTCATTTAAACCCAATGGATTTTATTATTTTACATTTTTATATGTCTTTTAATTCCATTAACCATATATGAGAAAAGTTTCGTAAATACAGAATTTTACAATGAACATTAAAAGAATGTTCTTAAATGTTTCATTTTTTATTCCATTATTTACCAAAGAATTTCAAGAAATTTAAATCATGTAGCATTAAATATAATACATACAATAGAATATTTTCATATTACATTATAATCATAAATGTTAAAAAAAATTAAAAAACATATTTAGAGAGTGATAGATTTTCAGTGACAGACAGAGATCATTCTTAGAAAGAGAGAGTTTCAAGATAATATTCAACAATTAAATATACATTGTTTATATAAAAAACATACAAAGTAAGAAAAAAATTCTTTTTATTGTTTTGATTACCAAAAAAAATATTGAGGACATATTCTTAAAATTGTATAAAATAAAAAACCCATTTTTGGATTTTGGGAAAAAAATATATAAACATATAAATATTGTCTATATTTCTGAGATGAGGTATTATAAAACATTATTTACATTATTCGGACTAATGTCCTCATCTTTGTCGCCATATTTATCACAACGTTTCGGCTGTTGTACGCTCGAGCCTTCTTCAGGTGGTTGAAATTTCAAACTGAACCCTTTATTTCGCTCACTGGGGTAGACTGTTCTAATTCCACGTGCCATGTTTGATGGATGTCAGTTATCAGTGATATCCTGCTAATTTTCCCTCTGAAAGTTCTCCACTGCCTTAACCGGGTATTGAACTCACACTCTTTGGGTCTGTTACTGGATCTAACCAACGCCTTTATCCACTGTGCCATGTGTTTCCTTGGGTGTGAATTTCTGGGTATTGTAAGCCTAATGTTTTCAGCAATCATTTTCTTTACCAGTACTCATATTGCAATTTTTGCTGTTATCATTGCATGTTTTTACCAGAGCTCATATTGTAACTTTGTTATCAATGCTTTTCTCTGGCACTCCTTATTACTGGTTCCCATATTGTATTTATTTCTATGCTTGGTTGGCTCAGAAGATTTTTGTGGCCTAGCATATGTGCTGATTCCTTAACTTTATGAATTTTCCAGTGGTGTTCTTTGTCTATGATCTCAACATGATCCCACAGGGGCGGTGATCTCCTTCTCTCTCCATATGTGGTCAGCCACGCCTGATTTTTTCTACTTCCCCTCGTGTTACAGCTTTCTGGTGTTCTTGAAGCCTTACCTTGAGGGGGCGGCCTGTCTCTCCTTTATATTCCTTTCCGCAGCTGCATGGGGATAGCGTACACACAGTCTTTAGTCATGTTCTCTCTATGGGGGGGTCTTACTCGTGAGAGATATCTGCGAAGTGTTGTCAAGCTTTTTTGAAGGTTGTCCTGATGTTATATGGACCGCAGATCCTTTGTATTTTCTCTGATAACCCCTTCACATAAGGCAGGCAGACTGTTTTCTGAGTGTTGTTGTCCTCCTCCTCCTCCTCTTGTACCCGCCTATCCCAGTTTTTGGGGGCTGCTGCCATGTACCCAGGGTAGTTGTTACGTTGTAGGGTACTACTTATACTGACCAATTCTTTATCTAACGTCTCTGGATCGCCACTTATATTTTTTTGCTCGGTGTTGTAAGCATCGGACGATCCCTTTCTTTACGCTGTATGGATGGTGGGAGTTGAAATTGAGGTACTGTCCGGTGAATGTTGGTTTACGGTATACGGATGTCTTGAACCCATGCTCTGTTCGAGATATTAGAACATCCAGGAATGGGAGTGTGTTGTTACTCTCTTTCTCCATTGTGAACTGTATCGAAGGTCTTATTGAGTTCACATGGTCCAGTAGAACCTGACATCTTCCTGATGTGGCCAGAGTATGAAGGTGTCATCTACGTACCTTAACCAACCATATAGTTGGCTTTAGAGATATAGATTCTAATGCCATTTCTTCAAAGTATTCCATGTATATATTCGCCATTGCTGGTGATAATGGCGAGCCCATTGCTAAGCCCTCGTCCTGTCGATATATGTGTGATCCCATTCCGAAGTGTGTTTTTTGTGTACAGAAAGTCAACATCTCCATCAGAATATTTGTTGGAATACTGGTCCGTTCTTCTAGGGAAGAGTCAGAGGCCAATCTGTCTCTGACTACTGAGAGTGCCTCCTCCGTGGGTACCTTGGTGAACAAACTCACCACGTCCAAGCTCACCATCTGGTTGGATAGGATGGGAGCATCTTTGATTATTTCCACGAAGTGGGCGGAGTTTCGGACATATGAAGGAGACTTTCCGATCAATGGGTCAATTATATCTACAAGGAAGCGACTCAGAGGGTGGCACACAGAGCCTTGGCAACTAACAATCGGCCTGAGTGGAATACCGTCTTTGTGAATCTTAGGGAGACCGTATATGTGAGGTAGCTTGGTGTAACGCTGCGATAACTGCCTATACGTCTTAGGTGTGAAGTGATCCTTGTTCTTGATTAGGATCTGTGACAGTTTGCGTTCCGTTTTCATTGTAGGATCCTTTTTTTCACTTTGCTGTAGCTACCATTGCTAATGAGGTCTTCCAGTTTTTTTTGTATAATCTGATTTGTCCATCACTACAGTCGCATTACCTTTGTCAGCCGGTAGTATGATGATGTTTTGTTCCTCTGTAGGGATTCAATCGCCAGCCTCTCCAGTTTTGTTATGTTAGACCTGGGCAGCTAACTTCTCTCTCAAGGTCTGTCTCACTTTCCATCTCAGTTCATCCGCCTGAGCCTGAGGGATGTTAAAGGCCACCTCCTCGACTCTGGCAATGATGTCCAAGTATGGCACCGCCTGATGGTTGTATGGAAGTTGAGACCCTTATTCAATACTGACTCCTCAGAGGCACTCAGCTGATATTGGCTGATGTTGACTACTGCTTTCACTGGTGGGTGATGGACCTTGTGCGTCACCTTCTGATCTTTCAATCTATTTAATTTTTGCACTTGGCGAAGCCTTGACTACATCAAATTCATGTCTGAAGGATTTATCCAGGTCATTTTGGATCCTTCTCTGGTCTTCTTCATTGGTAATTCTGTTGAAGAAATCCTCGAGCGTCTGGGAGATATGAGCTTGTAAGTGATGTTTTTATCCAACGATTGTACTGGATTCTCTCTTGGACAAGGGCGTGTCCCGCTTTCTCTGCGATAAGACGAGCTCTCCTTGAATTGATATTCCTTGTCTTGGTGCCAAGCCTGAAGGGATGAGTTGTAGGTCTCTGCATCGGTGTAGGAATGTCAGATGGTTCGATATTCGTGCCAGTTTTTGGTAGGATTTTTCAATTTGTCTCCATATTTTTGGTATATCGGGTCCGTACCGATCCTTCAGAGTTTCAATATAAATGAGATGTATTATTATGTACAAGTATTTACATTATTCGGAAAAATTTATTGTCCTTTCTGAAGAAATTTTTTTAAAAAACGTTTCGGCTGTAACAAACTGTCCGGCCTTTTTCAATTTGGAAATTTCTTATAGAGCATGAATTTTAAAAATTTATTTAAAAATTATGGGACATATATATACAAAATATTAACATATAAACTAATTTTTAAAAACGGACATCCAGAATTAACATTCAATTTTGCAATAATTTCATTGTAAAATGATGCTGATTTTTAATATAGGTTTAAATATTGTATAAAAAAATTCATACCCAGATGTACAAAGGACAACAAACATGGATAAAGGCGTTGGTTAGATCCATGACAGAAAAAAGAATGCAAATGAGTTCAATTCCTGGTTAAAATTTTTGTTTTTTTTTTCAGAAAAAATTAGCAGGAATAACTGATAACTAACATCCATCAAATATGGCATGTGGAATTAGAACAGTCTACCCCAGCGATTAAAATAAAGGGTTTCATTTTTTGAAATTGAACCTGAAGAAAGCCGAAACGTTTGACAAATATGGCGACAAAAGATGAGGACAATAAGAATATTTAAAATTTAAAATATAAAATGAATTAGAAAATTCTATTTAAAAAAGAAATTATGATTTGGAAATTTTATTGAATTATAACTAAATTCAATGTTTAAATTTGTGGTGAAAAAGAAACATTTTTTTAAATTTTTGGAAAAAAACATTTTTGGAAAGACATTTTTTTTTTTTTATTTAATTAAATTTTAATTTATTATGTTTAGATTTTATTTTTTTTTTTGCAAAAAGGGATTAAAAAATTAAATAGATTTTATAAAACTTAAAAAATCATTATTTTTTAACAATTCGAAATTATTTTTACCAAAATGGAATATATGACAAAAATTTAAAGAAAAACTTTTAAGATATAATGAATTTATTTTGGGAAAACCCCGAGCCTTTAAAAGAATGAGATTTCAAAGAATAATTTAAAAAATGAACAATTTCACAATGTAAAACATTAATTTGGAAAATATATATTGAATAGAATTCCAAATATTTTGACGTATTTATGTCTATTTATATTTTTATTTATTACAAAATTTATTATAAATGACAAAAATAAAATAAGAAAAAATTTTTTTTTTTTTAACAGATTTAAAAAACTTTAAAAAATAATAAAATAAATATTTTATTTAATAAAAAAAAATTAAAAACATGGTCATATAAATTTAACATTTTCTCGGTGAAAAAAATTTAATTGAATTCTAAATTTTGAAAACCGTTTAATAAAATTCAAAATTTGAAGAATATATAAATTTTTTTTTAAAAAATTTAAAATTTTTTTTTTTTATTTCGTAAATAAATACAAAAAAAAAATTTAAAAAATTTAAAATAGAATTTTCAAAAATTATATCAGCTAAACTTGATAAATGGGATATATAAAAAATTTAAATGTTTTAAGTTAATAAATTTTATTTCATGTATAATTATATCTCAAAATTTAATTTTAGCAATAAATGAATTTACAAAAGAATTATATAAATTTTAAATATTAAAATGTAAAAACAAAAATTTCATATATTATTTCATTCGCAAAAAAAAATTTTTAGGATTTCATTTTTAATCGTTTTTAAAAATTACAAAATTAAAACATAATTCTAAAATTTTAAAATAACATTTCAATTGAAATTTTTTTTCAATATTGAGGACAATTTTTAGATTTTTTTTTTTTATATTATTATTTATTTTTTGATGTTTTAATAGAATTGATTATTAAATTAATTTTTTGAAAAAAATTGTTTTTAATAAAAAAATATAAATATTAGCTTATAGGAAAATAAATTTTGGAATTTTTTTAAATGACGTTCAAATTGCATTTTTGTTATTTTTTTGATTTTTGGGAATGGATTCATTTTTCAAAAATTTTAAAAATTTCAAAAAAATGCTTTTTTCAATCAAAAAAAAATATTTAAAATTTTTTTTTATTAAATTGTAATTAATTTCAAAAAAAATTCTTAAACCCTGTAAATCCATGTTTGAAACATCTGGAAAATCAATCTATATTTTTAAGAAAAAAAAAATTAAATAGCTCGTATAATTTTTATAGTCTGAAAAAAAAAAATTATTTTTCGTAACCTTAAAATTTTCAATATAAATGCAATAATTTGAATAAAAATTTAAAAAAAAACCAACCATTCGCAAAATGAATTAGAACTCGTCGTCCATTGTTAGAACAAAAAAAAAAATTATCAAAGACAAATTTCTTTCATTTTTAAATAAATATTAAAGTGACGATTTATTAATCGACATTTTTTTCCATAATATATATATGTTTTATCATCTTGATAAATAATATACAAATTTTTTATCATATAAATGAAAGCCAATAGAAATTTGATTTCCTATTCATAAATATAAAAATTTATATTAAAAATACAGTCAACAAAAAATTATTTAAAAGATATAAGATGTTTTGAAAGTCTCTGAATATAAATCCATTGAAGTCTATAATAAATGTATTCAATGTATTTTTTGAAGATTTAAGAATATCTGTTGCTGTTATTAAATTCTTTTAAGTCTTCGATATCAGGTTTAAATTAAAATTTGAGAATAAATTTTAAAAAAAAAAAGATTTAAAGACTTTATATAATAACAGATAAAATTTTATTTTTATATGATTAGTTAACTCTATTATTGGTGAACTATAAAATGATATAGCTATTTGGCTAATTTTAATATTAAAATAAATATGTAAAAAAAATTCCAACAATAAAAAAAAGAAAAAAATTTCAAATACGGACTTTATATGCGAAGGAATATTTTAGAAATATTGGAGGTCAGTAAATTATGGAATTTATATTGTTGCACCAAAATTCATATCATAATTAAAAATTTATACATTGCGGAAAAAAAGGCGAAAAACAAAAAATAGGCAAAGGGAAATTCATGGAAAATTTGGACGAGGAACCTGCATTACGTGGATAAATGGATCCAATGATATATATATATTTATTTAGAAATGACCAGGTAATTTTTATTTATTTTTTAAAAAAAAAACGAAAACATAATATCTGGACATGGGGCATGGATAGATTTAAAAAAAAAAAATTATAAAGAAACCATCAACAATGCAATGATTCACTGTTTATCCAATGGAAAAAATTTAAATCGTCGATATAAACTAAATTGAAAGTTAAAAATTGAAGAATATTAATGCATTTATTTTAAATTTCAAAAAAAAATTTTAAAACCCTTGACTCAAAAGAAAAGCATATGGACAATTTGAACAGATCTTTAATAGAAACACAATATTTATATAAATAGGATATATTTATAGACGAAATAAACATCACAAACGATTTTATTAAAAGGTTTTGGGAAATGAAAAGAAAAAGGAATTGGATATTTTATGAGATTCTCGACATGATGGAAAGGATAAAACAAAAAAAATTCTTTCAAATACGGAATAAATTTTAATTTTTTTGAACAAAAATTTCACTAATTTTAAATAATTTTCAATATAGTCTTTTTTCTGAAATTTCGGAAAATCTAAAGGGAAAATGTGCAGAAACAGGAATTATTTATATATTAGCAAACAAAAGAAACATCTGTGTTAAATATTTCTTATTTGTTATTTTAAAAAATAAAATCAAAGGATCGAACGTTCATTTGAAATGGAAGAAAATTCTTTAATGCTCTTTAGTGCATTGGAGAACTTTTCACGGCGAACGGAACAACCAGCAAGACACAGTTTTTTTGATGGTCCTCTTTCTGAAATTTTAAAACTGCATTTATTAAAATCCCAATTCAAAAGCAGAATTGGGCCAACAGAAATCTAACGGAAATGATGACAGCCTCAGGATAAATTTTTAAACAAGATTTTTGACATAACAAATGAAATCTACAACGGCGGAGATATGCCGGAACATCATTAAAATATCTATTTTTTTTAAAACGAGCATAAAAAACGAATGACTTTTTTACTGAACAATAAATTTTCCTTGCACGTGACATTCTGATGAATTTGAATTAAAAGCAGCAATTTGTTTTATTGTTAAGGTAGGAAAAAGAACAGTGGATAAAATTAAAGAACACAAAAAAAGGAATGTGATATTTATATATCAGAATGTTATTGAAAGGCCGATAATTAAAGAAAACGCGTACCTATGTTTATTAGATTTCGCAAAGACCTCAACAAATTTTATATAAAGGATAATTTGGGACCGCTTTCCAACCTTGATATATTGAGAATAATCAAGAACCTATACTGTCAGCAAACAGCATGCATGCGTTTAGGAACGAGTTAAAAGTGAATATATCTCCAGGATTTAGAAATGAATAAAAAATAGATCAATCTGTAATTATCTCACCCGACCTTTTCAAACAAACATTTAATTCTAAGAGAAATTTTTGAATTTTGGAACAGGAATTTGAATGAAAAATCAACAGCATAAAATACGCAGATGACACAGAACTATAATTGCAGACAGGAGTCATAATTGATAAAAAAGCATAAATTTTAAAGATTACAGAATGCATGGTCATAAATAAATAATATTAAAATGAAATTTATACAAATATGACACTAGAATCATTCAGATGCAGAAGTTTAAATATCTGGGAATGCGTTTTTACATGTCTGTATAACCATTCTAAAATAAATCAAAATCTGAAAGTTCAAGGACCAACTTATAAAAAAAATATCAAATATTGGATAATTTTATGAAAATTATTTTCATAGAAATTAAATTTTCATTCGACTATTATAATATAATAAATGAAAGACAATATAGACGACATTCATTGCCTATTTATATTTAAAAAAATATGTTTATATATATATATATATACGCATACACACAATCATATTGACAACAAGATATAAAAAAAGTAGAAATTTAAAATCCCAAACAAATATTTTCATACAGAGATGATGGAATTTTTTTATCTAGAAGTGTAATGGTCCACTAACATAAATATCGAAAAATTTTGAAATCATTTGAATTATTTTAAATTACGAGGATTTATGGAATTGAATTTTTAAAAAAAAATTTTAAAATAGTTGATTATCTAGATATCATTTGTTAAAATTCAATAAATAAAGCGTTTAAACCAAATATAAAATACAATATATATATATATATATATATATATATATATATATATATATATTAAATAAAAAAAAATTAAAAATTAAAATCTTCAGACACACTGGGTTGTAGATTAATATTCTTTCGTTTTTTTTTATTATTTCATTTAGATTCCTGAACTAGTTTTCGGCCAAAATGGCCATCATCAAAAAGAAAATTATTTTTTAACCTTGTGGTAGCAGTAAAACTACAGAAATGAATGTCTTGATGGAGAAAATGAACTTTTTGTCTGTAGTTTTCATTTTTTTTTTTTTTTTTCTTTTTTAACATGAATCTTTTAACATTCCTTGTGTTGGTCAAACAGTCTCTTTTAAGTTGTTATTTGAGATAAGAGCTGGATGGATCCATGCTTCTCTGAATTCTCTGGTCAGTTTGACAGTTTTATTGGACCTGGAGAGGGGATGTGTCTCTGTTTAGTGTTTGTGTGTGTGTTATTTGGTTCTTAGGGGTGAGTGAGTATGATATGTGTAAGTGTGTGTATTGTTGTGGGTGTGTGTTATCATTTGGCTCATTAGGGAGTGAGTGAGTATGATGTGTGTAAGTGTGTATATTCGTGTGGGTGTGTGTATAAGTGTGAGGCCTCAACACCTCCGTAACCATGTCTGTCTTGTGTGGGTGAGAAATGTGGGTAGGTTTTGATTTGTTGGGGTTATATATTAATACTATCTATATTGTTAAATTTATGGTTTAGCCCGGCTGGATATTTTTGTTTTTTAGACGTTGTATCCACTTATTTTCATGGAACTCTAAAATCTTTCTAATGTTATCTGCTCTGGAATTTTCTATTCTCTCAATTATAGTGAATTTGGCATGGGTTTTAAAATCATGTTTTTTCCAGGCGGAAATGTTGTTCTACAGGTAATAATTTTTCATGGGGAGTCGACTTAATTCGCTTACGATAATTATTAATTCTGTAGTGAAAGGGCCATTCAGATTTTCCTACATATTGTTTCTGGCATAGTGTGCATTCTAGGAGGTAAATTATGTTTTGACTTCTACAGTTAGAGTCGTGGTAGATTTTGAAAGTAGATTTAGTGATTGTGCTAGTGAATGAATTCGTGTTTTTAATATGGTTGCAACATAAACTTCTTTTGTTGTTACATGGTTGGGAAAATCCTTTTGTTTTTGTTCTTAGTTTATTACGGATTACCTTGTCCCCTGAAATGTGGTTACTACCTATGATTTCTTTTTAGGTTCTTAGGTCTATGATATGCAAGAAGGCCGGGTTCTTAAACAATTTTTTTTTAGGTCTGGTTTGAGATGTAGTATTTCCCAGCGACGTTTGATTATTTGGGATAGTGGAGGCAGAGTGGGGTTGAAAGTGGTTACTAGAGGGATGCGGCTAGATTTATTTTTAATCATTGTACATTAGGGTGTCTTCTCTAGGTGTGGAAATTGCTTTATTTATTTGTTCCCTGATTAGGTGTTGTTTATAGCCACGTGTTGTGAATTGATGCTCCAGATTTTCAATGTGTTTATTTAATTCTTCATTGTTGGAACATATCCTTCTGAGTCTAAGTGCTTGTGAATAGGGAAGGTTCTCTTTGAGGTGTTTAGGGTGGGAAGACTTAAAGTGTAGATAGTTGTGGGTGTCGGTGATTTTAGTGTGTAGTGTCGTTTGTAGTTTCCTGTTTTCATCTATGTAAATGCGGGTGTCTAAAAATGTTACTGATGTTGTGGATTTTTCATAGTCAAACTTAATTGAGTCGTGCACTGTGTTTAGGGTCATAAGGAATTGGCTAAGTTTGTCATCACTACCCGTGTATACAAAGAATATATCATCAATATATCTTGCATAGAATACGCAGTCGCTACCAATGAAGGGATAGATATGGGTCTCCTCAAATTTTCTCATGAATATTGTAGCATATGATGGAGCTAAAATGGTGCCCATGGCACAACCTCTTATTTGAAGGTAGTGTGCTCCATTGAAGTTGAAAGTATTCAATGTAAGAACATGCTCCATGAGTTTTATGATAACTTCTGTGGATGGGGGGGGTCTTGTTTTCTTCTTTTTAGCTTAAGGGCAGTTAGCCCTTCGATGATTTTAATGTTTGAATACATGGTTATGTGTGTGACTGTTGGCTTTTAATGTATTGATTTATAAGAATAACAAAACATTTCAGAAAAACATGGGTGGTAAATTTATTTTAAAAATTGATTGATAATTTTCTAAAAAATTTCTTTTGTGTCTTTTCGTAAGTAAAGTCATAAAGCCTAATTTCCTAAAATCCAACAAAATAGGGGATCGTTTAAAATATTTTCTTAAATTTTTAATTATACTTAATTGACAAATTGGCAGTTGAAAAAAGAGTCCTTGACATTCTATTCATCAAGTAATTTTTTACAGTTTTGCACTCCTTTTAAATTTCCCAAAAACTCATGTTGTTGATAGAGCAGTCAAAGACCTCACAAATATATCATTATTAAAAAAAGAATATATCGATTTTTATACAATCAGAATAAAATGATTTCAATCAATTTAAATTAGTTTTTAAATAGATCATCATTTTACTTATTGCAAATATTAAATTTAATCAATTCGAATTCAAACTAAAATAAAATTTCAAAAAAATTTTTCATTTTTTTTTAAATGCATTTCAACATTTTTAGGTGTCCCCCACCTTTTTTAAAATATTATTTTTATTCCATTATCAAATAAGTGTACAAATAAAGAATTAAATGTATCAAATTCTGTTGCTGTTATTTATAGATAGATAGATAGATAGATATGAATATATATAAATTTATATAATATATTTATTTTCCCATCTATAGTAAATAAAATAAGAAAAAAAACGAATTTAAAAAAACAAATAAACTTAAAAGAAGAAGAATATTAAATACAATAATTTGATAAAATGTTTAATATTTATTAATTCAAATATTCGATATATAAATCTTAAAATATATATACGTGTGTGTATATTATTGACTTATTAATTGTTTTCATGGCCATCTTATGGAATTTAATTTTTATTCAATCTTTAAAAATAAAAATCGTTTTTTTTTTTAATTTGTAATTAACATAAAAAAAAACTAAAAGTAAATAATTTTCAATTCTTTTTTATTAAAGCAAAAACTATATCGAGTTTTATTTTTTCGAAAATTAATTTAAATAAAAAATAGTTAAATTAGTAAAAAATATTTTGACTAATGTTGTTCATGTCTGTCTCTTAATTTAAATTTTTAAAATAAAGTTTGGTTTCTTTTTTCAAATAGAAATATAACTTGAAATTTTTAATCGTTTTTCAAAACTAAAATTTTCAATGTTACTGCTTTACTCTCTTTCAAAATAATAGTAACTTCATTTATAGAGAAATTTTTGCTTCTTTAATGTAATAATGTTTAAAAGTAAAACTTTAGTTAAAAAAACTAAATAAAACAAAACGTAAATTAATTATTTTTCGAAGAAATAAAGTTCGCTATAGTTTTTAAAAAAAGATTCAATTAAATAGTTTAAAATAAAATAAAAATTAATTTGAGTTTAATTACTTTTTTTTATTAATAATAATTCGTTAATGAACTTTTATGTAAAAAACAACATTAATCGAATATTTATATTAGTATTTTATATAAAATAAATTCCTTTTTTAGATAAAATTATGGGGATGCTCAAAAGGGCGTGTCATTGGTAGTTAGGTATTTTTAAATTTACTTATTTTGGAACAAACCAAAAAAAAAAAAAAAAAAAAAAAACTCCGAAGGTTATTTAAAACAGATTGAATAAAAATTTTTTTCAATAAAATATGAAAAAAATTAATAAAAATCATAAACTATTTTTTTTAGATCTCCTGAGCAATCGTAGACCCCCGCTAGTTATCAATTAAAAAAAATTTAAATAAACTTTTTAAATACATAAACATATTTAATTTAATCCTTTCAAGAGAATTTTGAAAATGTTGGATCTATCTATCTATCTATCTATCTATCTATCTACAACCTTTGTTGCAGGTGAAAGGTCATCTGTTAAATTTGTTTACTAAGCTTTTGTAAAATCCATATTTCTCATGGAATTTCACAAATAAAATTAGTTTCATAGGTTCTTCTTTTGTGATTCTCTATTTGTTCAGCCTCAAGCTTCCCTTTTGTTGATCTTTTTTTCTTAACGTTTTCTGTAGTGACTTCAGTTGATTTAAATCATTTAATAATACTGCATGTCCTTGGTTGCGGGTAACTCGCTCCCCAGTTTTTCTCGGTGTCGGCTTCATCTTTACTTTCTGGAGCTTTTTTTTCACATATATCGTCGTGTAGCCCATTACTATATTTTTTTTTAAATACACCGGTTTTCTCTAATCTGTCCAATTTCTTTATCTATCTGTTCAATTGAGGCAAACGGCACATTCCTTTTCTTTTGAATACCGCCTGAGCGTTTTCTTTTGGCTGGAATTTTGCCTCCATCTTGGTACACGTTCCCAAACCTGGAGAAAAAACAGTAGGAAATGTTTCCTTAAGTTTCTTTACTAATTTTTGGGCTTCGTAGTTTAAACTTTCTACCTTGTAACAAAAGGAATTTATCGGTAGATCCCATAATTGGAAATTCTGTTATCCAATTCGTACCAAGTAAGTTCGTGGTATTTTCTATGACAAATAGTTTAACTTTTTCGTTTTTTTTTTATTTAACGTGACGTTTGTAACAAATTCTCCAATAAATTGTATTTTTTCTCCCGTCACTGACCTCGCGATTTTATTTGTTTTCATTAAAGTTGGTTTCCCCAAATTCTTCCACGTATGCAAATTTATGATAGATAGGTCGGAACCAGTGTCGAGTTGCATTTTTTTTTTTTATTACTTATTTCGACGGTAACAAATTTTTTTTATTCCATCGTTTCGTCGGACTTTAATTTTTTATTTTATTGTCTTTATTTTTTGACCTGCAGTGCGAGCTTTTATGACCCACTCTTTTACAGTTGAAACATTTTTTATTCCTAAAATTGCAATATCTGTACCAGTGTAGTTCACCGCAAGCAAAACATGGCTTCGGGAGTTTTTTTGTTTATTTTTCTCTGGTATTTCTCTTTTTTTGTTTGATAATCCGCAATTTTAGAATTCTTTTTTGGTAGACTGACTTTCTTATTTGTAGCGTATTTTCCTTACATGCGAAACGCCAGACTGTTCTATCTTTTTCGAATCTTTCTTTGCGCTAACATATCTTGTGCAGTCTTCTGCTAACTTCTGTATCGTAATCCTTGGTTCGTTTTTCCAATTTTGCCAGTACTAATTTTCTCAACTCTGCGTCTCTTTCCGATACCAGCCCTTGAACAAACACTAAGC
This sequence comes from Acanthosepion pharaonis, assembly GCA_903632075.3. Taxonomy (NCBI): domain Eukaryota; kingdom Metazoa; phylum Mollusca; class Cephalopoda; order Sepiida; family Sepiidae; genus Acanthosepion; species Acanthosepion pharaonis. The sequence goes on from CAHIKZ030003739.1 coordinate 29,419, forward strand.
ATTTAAAATTGTCTGCGCTTAACTCTGCCATCTTGAATTCTTCACAATGCTTATTCACATTGGCTGCGTACGTTATATAGTCTTGTTCGTTATCTTTCATCAAATTCAAACATTTCCACCTCTTGTGAAACAAAGATGTCTTTTTACTAAATAATTCATTTAATATATTTACCGCCTCGGTAAATGTCAACTCGCTAGTTTTTTTCGGTTAAAATGTAGTTTACCAATTTGTTATGCTCAGCAGTTCTATTTTGCTTAAAAAAGTCTAATCTTCTTTCCTTCAGACCACAGTGGCAGTCCTCGTTATAACTCCGTATATTTTTTATAATGCTCCTCAAAAGTTATCTCTTCATCCGGACTGTACGTGAATATTTCAATTGAATTCCATATTGTATTATCTGGGAAAGAATAATTTTGTAGATTTTTTTTTCTTTCCTCTTCTCAGTTATTTCCAGAATTTTGTTTTGAAACTCCTTATGCATCTGTTCCATTTCTCGTTGAAACTGCATCTGTCTATTAAAAGTTTCCTCCTGTAGTTGTATCTGGAATGTTTTCTGTTGCTCTAATATTGTCATCTGTTGTTCCGTCTGAAACTTAAAAATTCCTGGAATATATTTTTGCATTCCTCCATCTTCGCAAAAAGTTTACACAATGCTTAAATGTTGTAGAAGGGGGTCCTACAAATTTCCAATTCGTGACCTATTTCAGCAAACTGTCTTATCGAGAGAAAAAAATCCTTTTCTCAGTTGAGAATACGACTGATTTTTTCGTCACTAAGTTGACGTCTTGTCTTTCAAAAAACTTTGCCAATTTTTTTTTAAAATGTGAATCCGAGATGCTGTCGCCGAAATAATTGTGACGTGCATTTTTTTTTCTTTTTCCATCGTATGAGTACGAATTTCGTCACCAAATGTTGTGGCGAGCGAATTTTTTCTTCCACCGTATGAATCCGAATCCTTTCGCCGAATAATACTGTGGCGAACGCAATTTTTTCCTCCGCATGAGTTTGAATACTCGTGGCCGAATTTGTTATGGCGAGTTAATTTTGCCAAGTGTTGTATGGAGTACGAATGTTTTTCTTCCTCCGTATGAATCCGAATACCTCGTCGCCAAGTGTTGTAGAGTAGTTTCACAGTGGAGGCTTGTATTTGTACTAAGTCGGTCTTAAAATAAGTTCGACGTACAAAACGTTAGGAACTTGATATAATAGGTAATGACGCAGTAATCTAGTTGTGGTGGCTGATACTTTAATCGTCCGACATCTACTGTCTGACCAATGATATTTAGTCGCCCCCCTACGAGGGCATCATGTGGCACAAGGCCGGTTTAACGAGGGATCTCCGAGCCCGTGGCTAAAATATGCCCATTGAACCCGTATAAACGGGTTCAGGGTCGGTTTACCTCCCCGAAAGAGAATCCGCCCTTCGGCGTAGCCTCTTCCGGGTTCCTCCCCGCCCGAAGGCAGAGAGTTCAACCGATCAGACAGTCGACCGACATCGACTGACTGACCAACTCCCTGAGCGACTCCTACTCCTCCTACTTATTATAGGTGGGAGAGTCTATTAAGTATAGAATAGGTGTGTTCCACTATAACACACACACACACACACACACACACACACACTCTCTCTCTCTATCGTTTATTCTGGCATCGTCCATTGTTTTCGCGGGAAAACAGCATAGTGTAATGAATAATGCCACAAACTTAATAAAAATAAAGTTTTATCGTCAAAATACTTGTTATTATTAAGATCAAAGACAAAAGTATTTTTTAATTATTTTTTTAATATTTTCTAACACGTTCGATATTTTGGTTAAAATTTTTTGTTTTACGTCAAAACATATTGATTTGGAAATTCTTGTAAAAATCAAGTAATTGTCCGATTTTAATGAAATTATCAGGAATGAATGAAATTATTTTTGAAATATTTTTCTTTAGAAAATTTTGGTAAAAAATTTTTTTTAAATATGTTATAAATTGGTAATAAATAAAAAAAAAAAAGTCTTCATTTTTACGCGTCTTTTTGAAAGAAATTGAAAAAAATAATTCGAAAAAAATATTAAAATTTTCAAATATTAAAATTGATGAAAAAGATCATTTAAATGTGACTGTGAAAGGAAAATTCAAAGCCCCCCCTCTTTTCTCTGTTTCTTTTAAACTTCTTTTTTCCTTCTATTACTCTTCTCTCCCTCTCTCTCTTTATTGATAACCTCTCTCCATTCCCCACTCTCTCAAATTTCATTTCCTTACCCTAACTGTATTCTCCTCCCCTTCAGTTATTTTATTTTTAGAACAAAACAAATTTTCTTTCGGAAATGGATTTGTTTTTTCTTGTAAAATCTCGAAATTTCAGGTCATTTTCTTCCGGTTTTATAAATGGACTTTTTTTTTCTTTTCTGATTTTGAACTTTGACCTTTTTTTTTATTTTCTTTCTTTTTATCTTTGATTTTTTTTTTTTCAGAAGAAATTTTCCAAATGGCGTCGAATGTAACTGAAGAAGAGACATTCCAATGCTCGAAATGCGTCGAATCTTTGGATTTGACATCAAAGACGTTGCCATGTCTTCATTCTTTCTGTGGGTCGTGCGTGAAGATGATTCTTGAAGGAAATGGCCTGTGTCCCCAGTGCCAAAAGCCTGAGACCGGTGACGATTTGAGACTGGCACCATTTTTGTTTTAAAGGCGTCGTCAGCTGGAATCCCGCCAACTGAATTGTGATACGTGTTCATAAAACGGCATAGAATCGACCGGCCAGATTTGGTACCAGGACTGTCAGAAACTCTTGTGCCAGACTTGCGAGAGAGAAGATCTTTTGGGGAAGGTAAAGATCTTGCAACAAACCTTGGAACATTTGTTGTTGGACGACACCGACGATGAGGACGTCGTTTGTGGATTGAGGTTGTTGAGAGCTGAGCTTTCTGCACGGCCCCACCAATCGTTTGCTCCACCAGAGAAAATCCGTTGGGTCGTGACCTTTCCCAAATGGTGTCACGTTTCCCTAGAGTCACTGAAGAAAGAAATAATCGGTTGGACGCCGGAGAGAGCCGGGCATTTACAATTGGAAAGTGAAAGCCGTCTGCAAGGATCGAACCCGTACGCGTCGATTTTATCGATTGTCGCCAGCGATGAAGACAATCACGTCTTTCTTAGCGATTGAGAATGGCGGATCGGAAACAAATTCAGAGACTCTGAGGAACTGGACGGCCAATTTCCTTAAGAGAGACATTCTACTATATGGACATGTGTTGCCTCCCCGAAGACATTTTTGGTTGTCTGTTGCCATTGGAGGTCGGGGAGGACAGGGGAAACTTTTTCTTTTGGCGCGACAAAATTCGCCACCTTCCCAAAAAAAAGAAAAAATAATTGACACTAAGTTTTAAAAAAGAAATTGTTTTCTTTGTGTCAAATTCAAGAGAAAAATTTTCGCTTGTGATCAGAATCACTCAAGAATTTTTTTGTTTTAATAAAATGGAAAAAAAATAAAAACAATCCACCCTCAGGCGTCACCGGAGGGAAATGGTTACCCCCTGCCTTCGTGTCGATCCGATGACTGGGAATTTATTTGGGCGGCAAAGGGAAAGTCGGAAATTTTTTTTTGGAATAAAATGGTTAAATTCTTGAAAAAAATTGCAAATGAAAGAAGAAATTTTCAATTTTTGTTCAAATAAATTTATTTTTTTTTTATTTTCGAGTTTTAAAAAGAAATTTTTTTCTATTTTTACAGAAAAAAAATTTTTATAAATTTCGGAAAAATCTGAAGAATTCCAAAGATCCAAGAAAAGTCTTTTTCACGACCAAAATTGTTTGTTTCTTTTAAAAATTTAAAAATATTTGTTGAAAATCAAAAAAATTATTTAAAAAAAAAAAAATTATTCTTTTCATCTCCGACCATCAATGGTTGACAGAAAATGTGGAAAAGAAATGAAATTTCATTTGGAAATGGCAATAAAAACAGCGAGCGCTACCAGAGTCAGGTAGTTAGACATAGGTTAAACAAGATGTCTAACGAAGCTGTGAACATGGGCGCACAATTGCGCAAGGAAGAAATCCGTCGAGGTTTCGATCGTTACATTCGTGAAGTCAAAAGGGGCCAGAGGGGCGTACTTTGTAGTCGACTGACGATATGGGGGAGGCGTTTCGGCGGCATTTCGAGATCCGATTTACCAAGGAGCCCGGTCTCAGTGGCGATGAGTTTCGCAGCTATTCGGCAGATTTTTTCGGCTTTCGCCGAATTGAAGCGGCTAGGTGCTTTAAAAGAAAAGAGGGTCAAGTCTACTTGGCATTGAAGTCTTCGGCAGGAAAGAGTGCCGGGAAGATTGTTTACCCTATGAATTGTACTGAGGCAGTCTCTCATATTTGTCCCGATTTTGAATGTCGTTTTCAACAACTTGTTCCAGCAGGGGTCCATCCCCAGTCGGATCACCAGGGGTGTGATCAAGCGGTTGAAAAGGGGCAAGAATGGTGGGCGGGATTTAGACGATTATAGGCTCCTTTACTCTGCTGAACACAGAGTTAATGATTTTGGCCAAGATCCTGACGGTGCGTTTGGGACCCGATCAGACTTGTGCTGTGAAAGGCCGAACAATTCAGAGTAACCTGCATCTGATCCGCACGATCCTAAAGGGTGTAAAAGACGACGAGCAAGCCGCGCTGATCAATTTGGATCAGTTCAAGGCATTTTATAGGGTCGACCATCGGTATCTCCTTCATTTTGCTGTTCCAACCCGACTTCAGCAATTGGATTAGCCTCCTGTATCGCTCCTCAGTGCTGTGGTAATTTTGATCCGGTCGTGAATTTTCAAAATTTTCTTTTGCGCTGTCTCGATCGGTTCATCAGGGTTTCTGATAAAAATCCCTTGTACTTTACGCTTTGGCGTTGGAACCTCTCCTTCGTCGGCTGAGGGACCGTGCGTTAAAAAGTTCGGCCTTACAAAAAATTGGAATCGCTGTCCCTGGAGGGGCTCGAGCCAGGCTTTCCGCGTACGCCGATGACGCATCCATTTTCTTGTCGTGCTGCAGCGATATTGACGTGGTCCTATTAAAGGCGCTTGAATGGTACGAAAATGTCATTGGGGCCAAGATTAACCGTAACAAGTCTTCCGGCTTGCGGTTAGGTGCTAACTTTTATTATATTTAAATATATTCCGGGCCCTTCAGTGTGGTTTGGACCCGACCTAAGCTGGAGAAAAATTAAAGAAGTTGGTGATCTGGATGGCGCGAAAGGATAATTTATCTTGCGACGGGAACGCTATTCTCATCAGGATTTGATCAGATACTTTCAGGATCAGCTGAAAATGAAGATTAGAACTGATAAAAAAGCGTTTGGTGGCGATAGATTTCAACGAAAGGTGGGTAAAAGTAGCGAGTTTGGTTCGTGTGAAAGGGGCTATCCTTGAGTTCTTTTTTAAGTCCCCTCTCGTCAGAACAGGGCGGTTTCCTGCGAACCGTCCCCCCAACCCTCGTTAAGGTAGATAACCCCTTTTGTTTACCTAGTTAACGTGAGTGAGTGTCGTTTCTGGCCTGTTCCTGGCGCTTTACTTTGGTTATGAGCCATGTTGAGATTCCCAACCTCCCCAGTTTGTTTTCAGCCGCCTTTTTATCTCGACTGGTTCAGTCTTTGACTTCCCCACGCCCTACATTTATTTTTCACCTCCCCCATTCCATTAGAGAGTTAGCCTCTTGATTCTGTTTGATGACAGAATACAGCGACACTCTGATTTTTGTGGGGTTGACGGGTCCTAGTAACATTAATTATTTTCTGTTTGTTTTCTGTTTATATATAATTTTTGTATCGGGATTCAGAACCCTCCCCATCACTTCACATCATCGTCAGATTTTATATATATATATATATATATATATATATATATATATATATATATGAACATTTATACATAATTTTAAACCATGGGGTTAATTTTTAGGGTCCCTTTGTGAATGTGGTATATGTAGGAGTAAAAGGTGAAGGGTGAATTCTTTCGGTGGGTAGGTTATTTGTATTGAATGAATGGGTCGTTAATCGGGTTAGGTATAGGATAGGTAAGGATGACCAACCTCAACGCCAACCCCCCACTTTAAGGCCATGTGCCACAATTATTGTATTTTGCAATAATAAATAATATCTATCTATCTATCAGGAATTCTCTCTCTTTCATACATCCCTTTCTTCTCTCTCTTATTGCTCATTCCTCCCCTTCACTTACTTTCGCTCTCTTGTTATCTCATTAAACTTCTCTCTCTCGCTCTCTCTCTGTGTCTATAGTTTATATTTGTTTGTTTAAAAAAAGGAAAAATAACGCCCTTCTCTCTCTCCTTCCATATTCCTCCCTTTCACTTTCTCCTTTCATATCTATCTATCTATCTATCGCCCTTTTCATTTTCCAATCTAGATAGCTCAGTCCTTTTCATGTATCTATCGATATATCTGTCTATTTATCAGTCTGTCTATCGATTTATCTATCTCTGCCTTTTTCATATCTATCTATCTATCTATCTATCTATCTATCTAGATAGCAAAATGTAATTATTCCAATCTAACTATTATTGCCAATCCTTTTTCAAATGGCTGTCAGGAAGGTGGAATTGATCGTTAAAAATTGATGATATTTTTTTAATTGCTATAAGAAATAAAAACTAACATACTACTATAGACAATGATTGTACGTCATCATCTTACTCATTATAAAACGCAGATTGTGTGTGTGTGTGTGTGTGTGTGTGTGTGTGTCTGTAACGTTTATTTATTGGATCGGATTTCCTACATTTTTCAACCGATTTCAACAAAACTTCACAGGACTACATAAAATTACCTTGTGGTGGTTCTAACAGCGCCAAAAATGGGAAAAATACAATTGTTTTTGCACAAAATCAATTTGAAAACACGATTAAGAGACATCGTGAAAATGGAAGGGGACAACTCACATCGGGTTTTTTGTGTGTGGGTTCTTTAAATATGGGATCAGATTTCCTATATTTTTCAGCCGATAAAACAAAAATTCACTTTTTTTGGGGGGGCAGGTAGTGTTTCTTATTCTCTTGCACTTTTTTTTTTCTTTATTTTTAACATTCAGAATGCTTTAAAAATTCCATTTACAAGACAATTATTTATAATAAAATTCTATTCAATGTAGAGACTCATAACGATTGAAAACAATTTTTTTGTTTGAGTTTGGGTTTGACCAATTCGTAAAAAAAAAAAAAAAAACTAATTAAGACATGCGTGTCCGTCAACCTTAAACAATAATCTAACGATCTCTACTGATTGTACGAATACAAACATCGGATAATTCTTTATCTTTTGGAAAGATAATGAAATCTAAACATACACAAGTCCTAACTAAAAATAATAACCGGAACGGGAAACTACTTTAAATACACATGGTGTCCAATTTTTTACTGTATTCAATAAGTAAAAATCATAAATTGTAAAAGATTATTATTACAGAAAGGCTACTAAATGAATAAGATTTGTTAGATCATAATTAATAAACCCAAATAAAGTTAATATTTTTTTTTTAGAAAAAACAATTGGAAAATATATTCAAATCAGAATTCTAAAAATCACCACAAGCAAAATATGCAATTTTTTTACTGTATTTAATAAGTAAAAATCATAAATTGTAAAACTAAAAGATTACAGAAAGGCTACTACATTTTTCAACCGATAAAACAAAAAAAGGTAGTGTTTCTTATTGTCTTGCACACTTTTTTTTTTTATTTTTACATTCAGAATGCTTTAAAAATTCCATTTACAAGACAATTGTTTATAATAAAATTCTATTCAATCGGTAGAGACTCATAACGATTGAAAACAATGTTTTTGTTTGAGTTTGGGTTTGACCAATTCGTAAAAAAAAAAAAAAAAAAACTAATTAAAACGTGCGTGTCCGTCAACCTTAAACAAAATCTTTGTCAATTTTAAGTCTTTATGATGGTGGATATTGATCTATCTCCGTTACATTGTACGAAAAAAAACGATTGGATAATTCAATTTATATTTGATCAAAAACTAAAATGAATAGTCAAATGACAGTAGGACTGAGGCGTGACAACCAATAGAGAAGGCTTGCTCGATAGTGACTGAAAAAATGTCGTCCATGCAGTGAAACAGACAGTTATCATAAAACGAAAAAATTAAGAAAAAGATTGGTTTTAGAAAAATTTTTTAAAAATACATTTATAAAAGAAAGAAACAGAATTGGATTTTATACAAAACTTCATTTCATATTAATTTAAAATAAATAACCGATAAGAAAAAAAATAATGTTGCTGAATGTTTTGTTAAATAAAGAAATTAAACATCATGTTAGATTTCATTAAATTTTAAAACTGAAATTCGTTCATTATTTTTTTGTTTCAAATTTGAAAAATATTTTAAAATCATAATCAGTATTGTTTTAAATTGGATGTTTTTATCTTAATTTTAGTAATTATTCAAAGTTACAACATCGTAAATTAACGATTATTATTATACACTAATACAGCAACAACTCAATTATGAATTAGGAAACAAACAAACAAATAAACAGATGCAAATTTCAATAAATGATAAATAAGAAACAAATAAATAAATAAAAAGAAAGTAAATAAAGTTGATAAAAAAAAAGATTTAAAATTCAAATAATACTTATAGAAGAATAGGTTACAGACAGACAATTTTAAGACTGAAATTCCTTCATGATTTTAATTGTTTCACATTTGAAATTTTTTTATAAATCCTAATCAGCATTGTTTTAATTTTCATGTTTTTATTTCAATTTTAATAATTATTCTGTAAAGTTACAATTTTTGTAATCATTAAGAGATTATTTCAAATACAATAACAACTGAATTATGAATTAGGGAACAAACAATAATTAAATAAACAAATTATAATTAAATGATGAATAAATAAAATATTTATAATGAATAAATAAAACAATTAAACATAAATAAGAAACAAATAAATACAAACAAGCAAATAAATTAGATACAAACAATAAATAGATTTAAAAATCAAATAATACTTTAAGAAAAATAGGTTTTAAAAATTTAAGTGCAAAATGTGAAAACAATAATCTAACGTAATAAACCCTGCCTGTTGCAGCTCTGTCCTGTCTCTCCGGTGGTTCTGGCTGAAAAGTAAACCACCCGGTCCTCCCCGGTAAACTGAAGAAACCAAAAAAAAATACGAACAGCAGTATTTCGATCCATCAAACGATCCGGAGGTAGGAAAAATAAATGGCTGGGTCCGCTGAAAGGAACTCACTAAAAAAAAAAGTTTCTGTAGCTGTTTTATGTTAAAAAATTTTACACGAGTACAAAATGTCGTAACGGGGTTCACTCGTTTGATGGTGGAAAATGCCTAAACAATTTCTATAATTCGTGGATCTTCGTGTTACAGTCTGCTTTCACCTTTGGGCAGTTATCTGTATTCCAGGCTATTTCTATCTCTTGGTTAAAGTCTTCTTGACGCAGGACAAACAGAGACCAACAAATTCAACAAGCAGTTTCTTCCGCGTACTGCCGCGTTCCGATCTGCGATATGACTAACTCAAGCGTGCGGGCAGCTTATATAGAGAGAGGCGGAGCTAAACCATCTTTAGGCACTGCCCCCGAATTTTAATATGCAAGTCGCCTTTGACCATCATGCAAGCTTTTCCGGTCCCCGAAACTCAGCGGGAACCCAGTTTTCAAGAGGTACTAAAATCGGATTCGGACCTCCTGCTGGCTCTTTCGCAGACAACGTCCACTTAAGTTTTGCCAAAAACACTTCTCCCGTCTGGTTGAATTCCGCCATTCAGTCTACCCAAATGTCCAATTCGCCATTTATCACAAACTTTACTTTAACGAATCCGTCTCTTAATCACTCTGGAATTATTACATTTAATTAACTAATAACTCAGCCCCAGAAACAATTATTAAGAGAAAAAAAAAAACAATAGAAAAATAAACTTATTTCTGGAATTACTCCGGAATCCCTTCTACCCAAGTAATTAGCACCTTCATCCTAATTCTTTAGCACTGTTGATTACTAAATCCACCTCGGGGTGGGGTGAGTGGGGGTCTTTCTGTCTATGTCACAATCCCTCCCTTACCCACCTGTCATTTACTAGTAAATTTATTAGTAACTTTACCATACCAAAAATAAGACGATAATAGAAACAGTGTTGCTGGAAGTTCATGGTCCTCCGGCAATCCGGTCTGACTTCAACTGCGAACAATTCTAGAAATAAAAACATGAACCAGAACAGACAAAAAAATACGAAGTCGAGATATAATGTGATTCTGAGTCTTTTTCCGTTTCATTTCAGAGAGTCTTTATAAAGCACAATGTCGTGCTTTTACTGAATAAGGTTCATGGTTCAGATTTTCATATGCACAAAAAGAATAAGTGTGGTTACTATGAGAATAAATGTTTCCATTGATCTCCCAACAATTAGGATTTCAATCAAGTTCACTACTTGCGATGCTCCCATATCTTCACCAACTCATTTATCTCTTCATTCATCTACATATGTATTGTATCTAGATAGATTTCTTTTTATATATATATATATATAATTGAACATTCATCATTTTTTTTTCAAAATCAAAACTCATTTTTTTTCTTTTTTTTTATCAATCACACATCTCCAAAATTAAATACTCACCTTTTTTTCAGCATTAAACACTCATTTTTTTCCAAAATTAAACACTCATTTTTTTTTCAACTACATATTTTACCCATCCATTTCCCTTTATTTTATTTTATTTATTTTTATATAATTTTGTCCTACGACTGGTCCAGGTCTTCACAACAGGCCTCGCCAGACCCCTTACGGGTTCCAACTCTCTCACAGCAACTGTGGCCTGTTCTTCCACATCGGCTGCAGGTTCTAATGCATCTTGGGTCGAACCGATCTTGGTAAGGCGCACCAATTGGGTTCCCAGCCTGCTCCGCACTTCCACTTTCAGCCAGTTCAACTTCCACACTCGACATTCTCACTTGTCTCTTTTTCCACCACCACAAACTCAAAGAAACCATAGCTATAATTAATATAATCCCCACAACAATTGGCCAGGTTACTATGGTAACCATTTTCTCATAATTCAGCCCATCCAGTTTCATTTGATCCTACCAATTTCAACAACGCCTCATTCCCTTCGAATCTCTCTTCTGCTTGATAGTAGGGGGGGTAAGGATAGGGTCAGCACGTGTGCACCACAGCCAACAGGTAAGGCTAAAATGGTCAAGGGGGAATAACTCTCATTGTCGTTGTAACCTCATTCTCGCAAACCTTAGAGAGCTCCATTTCACCCTGAGTGGCCACTGCCCAGATCCCGTCTGCAATGCTAACAGCTGCGGGTAGCATTACATCAATCAGTATATCTACCTGACAATGGTCTCTGATTCCTTTCTTATTTTTTTGATGGATACCTGTTACATAAATGGGACTTGCAGACGCTCAAGTGCCCAGAGCATTATTCTCGCACCTCTGTGCTTCTTCCCTTGTCAGTAACATAACTTTTGTCCTGGCTATGTTTAGAGCGAGGAATTCTGTCTCTACTTTGTACCTAGCGACTGCCTCTAACCTTGGGGTTGGTTTTGGGTAAGGAAGAGGCAGATTTAATACCTGGTAAACTTCGAAAGTGCTGCCTCGGTTTAATAGGGGAACTGACACCAATACTAGCAATTTACTCCTTCCAACAGGGTAACACATCCCAAGGCACTATAATACTTCCATAATTGTTGAATGGGGTCCGCCGGCAAACCAAGATGATGGGGGAGTTTGTACTGTATTTCCAGCAGTTCCACCCTTAGTCGTTCTGGGGTTATTTTACTTTGGGATAGGTGTCCCATAGACAGTATATCCAACTGGGACCTCACATGTTCTCGCAGCACTGTTAACGTATGACTGGTTTGGAGCCCCCTATTCACTATAGTTAACAACTGGAGATGCTTTAGCAAGAAACCCTCCAGTTCCTGGTACCCAGTTTTTATAGTTGTGGTTACATTCGCCAGCTCTTGCCTAAGATCATGGCAATTAACCAATTAATACTCTCTCTGTTCTTAGCCACTTCCAACCTAGCAACATTAAGTATCGATACGCTTTCCTTAACTACCTGGGCCATCGATTGCTGTCTCTGCTCTACCTGCTTCCTCTTGATCAACCTTATCTCATCTTCAGACACAGTGCCAAATAACACACCTAATGCCTTACCTATTATAGATAACACTGCCCTCTTTTGTCTAGTTCTCAATAACTGAATTCCCTTTAAATAATCGCTCATCTCCTTCCATTGCCTCTCAAGTATTAGGGACTCCTGAGTTAAGGAGTACAACACCCGGTGGTAGTTTAGACCTTGTGAATACCTTCCGGCGATTTGTGTCCTAGCTGTCTCTAACTTATCTACCTCAAGCCTTAACTGAGCTAGTAGCAATTCATACGGCTGTAAATCTATCACTAACGTGATTAACCACTTTGATCTAGTTATGATCACCTCGCTCGTCTTCTTAAACACGGTATTTTCACTGTGTTCCCAGGCATTAGCAGTGAAAATCAGTATCACCAGCGCCAAGGGCTTTCTCTCGTCCATGTCTGAAAGAGACGGAGAGAGAACAGTCTATCTTACATAATTATCTATTGATTTATTTTCGTCAGACGGCTGCATTGTGGAGTGACACATCCAGGACCAACCCACACCACCGCCAACGCCGAGTCCGTGCAGAGGCCCTTCTACGCGGCCTGCGTAACGCCGACCCCAGACTGTCACTCGTTCAACACAACCTCTGCACAGATTTTCTATTTAATCGGCCGACTCGAAAGGCGTTGCTCCTCGCAATCGCAGCTTCGTTGGCAGCTCCTCCTCATTATCAGGCGCCTGTTCGGACTGCCATTGATTACGTAATTGAGCAAACGGAATCTCGCCGCCAGGATCTCAATCGCTCGATCCGTCTTCTTCGCCATCACTAGGCTTAATATTCTCTTCCTCAGGTTGTCCAACCGGGGATCGAGTTACCTCCCTTAGCCTTTGAAGGGTAGTGGGACTAATTTCGACCTCCTCGCTAGCTTCACTATTACTTCCTAGTAGTTCTGGTTCCACCTCCTCAGTTTTTCTGTTTTGTCTTTATGCCGCCCCCTTCCCAGTCTTCTATCTCGGCCAACTTTATGTCACTTGCGTGTACACTTTTCATTTTCCCGGTCAGTTGATCCCATATCACAAAGGACACTGGGCCTGTCTGTTCTACTATTCTATAGTAGGGGATCCACCTCTTTTTCCAGTTTACCGTCTCTCGGGTGTATTTTATAAGACACCGGGTCACCTATTTGGAAGGAAACCACTTCTCTATTTTTATTTATCCTATCATTTCGCTTTTTCTGGGCTTTTCGAATTCTTCTCCTCACCTGTATAAAGATTTTGTGCTGCTGCTCTAAAATTATCCTATGATGGTCCTCCCCTAAGTGTTTCCTCCTCGGCCTTAATAGGTTGTCTATGGGTAAGACCACGTCCCGACCATATACCAAATAGTAAGGGGAAAACTTGGTCGTTTCATTCACCGAGAATCTCACAGCTGCTAAGGTTTGGGTTAAAAACAGATCCCAATTCTCCCTATTATGTTCTGCTAATTTAGCCAGAACATCAGCAAGAGTCTTATGGAATCTCTCCACCTTAGCGTTACTCTGGGGATGGTATGGGGAGGTGGTTATGTGTTGAATATTTAGTTCTCCCAACGTCTCCCTCATAACCTGAATCACATTTTCCGAACCGTTATCCGTAACCAACTGTTTGGGAGATCCATACCTGAGAAATATCTCACCAAGTATTATCTCTGACACCGTTCACGCCTTCTTATCAGGTATGGCGAATCCTTCAGGTCAACCTGTCAGCCAATCCACAAAACTTAATATGTAACAATTCTCTCTATCAGTTGGCTCATAAGGGCCTGAAATGTCTAAACTTATTTCCTGAAATGGGTAGTGGGGAATATCTGTCTCACTTCCTCTGCCCTGCACTTGGCACGTTACACATTTCTTGACATAATCCACAACATCATTAAACAACTTGGGCCAATAGTAATTCCTCATTATCAACCCATACATCTTGTGCCCTAAGCCCTGATCTCAGACCTCAACTTTTCGGCTATCACCATCTTCAAGCTTATCTCCTCATCTTTCCCTGAAAGGTAATACAACACATCACCCTGCAATATATATTTGCAGGTATTTCCTGACTTTACCCTGGACCTAACGGTTGTTATGTCACTATCCCATTGACTTTGACTAACAATATCTATCCAGTGGGGGTCCGTAATGGTCTTTAATAATATTACTTAATACTTTAATAATATTACTTATTACTTTAATAATATTACTTATTACTTTAATAATATTACTTAATACTTTAATAATATTACTTAATACTTTAATAATATTACTTATTACTTTAATAATATTACTTAATAATATTACTTATTACTTTAATAATTACTTAATACTTTAATAATTTACTTAATAATAATTTATTACTTTTAATACTTTTATTATTAATTTAAATAATTTACTTTAATAACTTTTTAATAACAATTAATATTTAAAATATTACTTATTACTTTAATAATATTATTTTACTTTAATAATATTACGCTTTTTATACTTTTAATAATACTTATTACTTTAATAATATTACTTATACTTTAATAATATTACTTTTTTTTATTACTTAATAACTTTAATAAAACTTACTTTTAAATTTACTTTTAAATACTTTTATATTATTTACTTTAATATTACTTTTAATATATTAATATTACTTAATAATAATACTTATTATAACTTTAATAATATTACTTAATACTTTAATAATATTACTTTAATAATATTTTTAATACTTTTAATATTACTTATTACTTTAATAATATTACTTATACTTTAATAATATTAAATAATATTAATTAAACTTTAATAATTTAAATTAATATTATTTAGACTTTAATAAATTTACTTTAATAATATTACTTAATTTTTTTATTTTAATAATATTAATTTTACTTTAAATAACATTATTAATTTTAATAAAACTTTAATAATATTACTTAATTACTTTAATAATATTATCAACACTTTAATAATATTTAACTTTAATAATATTAATACTTTAATAATATTACTTAATACTTTAATAATATTTAATACTTTAATAATATTACTTAATACTTTAATAAATTATTAAAACTTTAATAATACTTTAATAATATTATTTAATTACTTTAATAATATTAATTATTACTTTTTAATAATATTATTTATTACTTTAATAATATTTACTTATTACTTTAATAATATTAAACTTTAATAATATTACTTATTACTTTAATAATATTACTTTATTTTAATAATATTACTTAATCTTTAATAATATTACTTAAACTTTAATAATATTACTTATTACTTTAATAATATTACTTATTACTTTAAATTACTTATTACTTTTACTTTAATACTATAATAATATTACTTAACTTTAATAATATTACTTATACTTTAATAATATTTTAAACTTTAATATTATAATTATATTATATTAATAATTTAATAATTTTTTTTTAATAATATTCCTTTACTTTAATAATATTACTTATTACTTTAATAATGTTACTTTAATAATATTACTTATTACTTTAATAATATTACTTAATACTTGAATAATATTACTTATACTTTAATAATATTACTTAATACTTGAATAATATTACTTTAATTAAATATATTATGCTAGAATTAACTAATCGAGTTTTTTAATTTTATACTACTTAAAAAGTCATCTTGTATTAAACCCGAGAAGAATTTCAATTTTAGCAATTTTAACATTAACAGTTTGTTAATAAATATTTAACAACTTGTTAATAAGAAATAGACGTGATAATTACATTTCTGTCTGTTTATAAAAAATATCAGTATTAAAATAATTAAAAGTAATAATTAATTAAAAAGTCTCCCAAAAATGTTATTTACATTTTACAATAATCATTATTTGTGCAAATAAAATTCTTATTTTATATTTTGCACAAAAACTTAGCTTAATCAATTGTTTTATACGGGTACTAACTAATAAAAATATTTGGTACTAGGTTTTTTATTTTATACTATTAGGATTTTTTTTCACTTGATACTACTTTTTTATTTTGTAATAAGTTTTATGAAAATAATTCCGGATGTTTATGAAACTTTTATTCGACATTTTCTTTTTATTTCCATAAAAATGATTCTTGATGGAATGAAATTCCATTTTATTCAGATTTATCACAAATTTCCTGTTTTTTTTGGTTTGAGTTGAAATATTTTTCAAATGATTAAATGTCGTAAGAAGAGTATTCGCCCCTCTCTCATCGTTCCATGTTTTCTCTCTTGCTTCTCTCTTTCCCTCTCTTTCTCTTATCTTATTCTTTATGGAAGAAAGTCACGTGTCAGGTGGCGTGATTATTCTCGTCCAATGAAATGCCTTGTATTCCGATGACGTCATCATTACGACCTACGCCTTTTGCAGTTTGCTTTCAGAAAATTCAACAGACAAGACGTATTTTGTTTCCGTCTCGCTTCTTTTCATCCCAAAAGTGAAAATCAAAATCAAATGTAAGTAAGAATTTTCTTATCGTTTCTCCAAATCATTCAACCTTCTTCTTAAATGTTGCCATCAACACAACAAAACTTTTTTCTTCCTTTTTTTTAAAATTATTTCAACCCAATGAAGGCAAGAAAGCCACTACGACGCAAATTGTGCGGTTTTTAAGTCGAAAAAAAAAAAAATCTCCTTATTTAATCCATTTTTTCTTTTTTCTCTCGAAAAAATTGAATTTAATTTTGAAAACTTTTTTCTTTTTTAATCGAAAAATGTTCGTCTGACTCGTTGTCTTCAATTTGTTGATTTGTTATTGAATAAAGCAGACGATAAGTTATTTTGTCCCCGAATTTCCTTATCTGCTTGTCAAATACTTGGAAACCCTTCCGAAAGTTCGGTCAGTCTATTCGTATCTCTCGGTCTATCTTTGTTTCTTTAAAAGCAAAGAAAAAAAAAGAAATCCCCCTTCCTTCTCTCTCTCTCTCTCTCTCTCTCTCTCTCTCTCTTTCTCTCATGATTCGAAAGCAAAAATTCTTGTCTGACTCGTTCTCTTTGTTTTCTTCTTCTTCTTCTTCTTCTTCTTCTTCTTGATTTCTTATTGAACAAAGGAAAGAAGACGATAAGTTTTTTGTTCACCACCCTCCCCGATTTCCTATCTACTTTTTTAAGGTTTGTTGTAGGATTTAAAAAAGGAAGACGAGGCACTCGTTAAGTGGTCCGCTTGTTAAAAAGACAACAAAAGAACGTTTAAAATACTTACTTCCGAAAACTGAGTCTATCTATCTATCTATCTATCTATCTATCTATCTATCTATCTATCTATCTATCTATCTATCAGGAATTCTCTCTCTTTCATACATCCCTTTCTTCTCTCTCTTATTGCTCATTCCTCCCCTTCACGTACTTTCCCTCTCTTGTTATCTCATGAAACCTCTCTCTCTCTCTCTCTCTCTGTTTATTTAAAAAAAGGAAAAATATCCCTCCTTCTCTCTCTCATTTTTGCACATTCCTCCCCTTCATTCTCTTTTTACTTTCCCTCCCTTGTAGGGTGTGGTTATTCTCATCCAATGAAATGCCTTCGGCTCCTATGACGTCACAGCTCCTCAAACTCAAATTATCGAACCTTTCGAAATTGTTTAATGAAAACAAGAAACTTTTTTTTTTTTTTTATTGGATTTTTTTTTTTTTTTAACCGAATTCATATTGCGAGAAAAACTTTTTATTATTACTTTATTCTTACCTCCCTTTTTTCTCTCTCTCTCTTATATATATATATATATATATATATATATATATATATATATATATTTATAAAAATATATATATATATATATATAATCATGTTTCAAAACAAGAGCCGATCAATATAATCCTTTAAATTAAATTGAGTTGAAAAAAAATCCGTTCCATCTTCAAGCGAAGTTTTTTTTTGAATCTAACAAGGAGGGAAATTTGAGGAGTAAGGAGAGAGAAGGAAAATTTTTCTTACCTCCTTTTTTTTTCCTTATTTTTTAAGGAAACAGAGAACAGAGATATATATATATATATATATATATATATATATATATATATCCCCCTCTCTCTCTCTTTCATAAAATCTTTCCTTCTCCTTGTTATATTTCCTCCCTTGTTATATCTATCTATATTATCTCTGTCTTGTTCATATCTATCTATCTATCTATCTATCTATCTATCTATCTATCTATCTATCTATCTATCTCTTTTTCATATTGAGAGGAAAACCAAATTCTTTTTCTGTATTCATAGAATTACTTTATTTTTTTAATTTTTATTTCAGCAAAAGAAAAAATTCTTTCACTCAATTTAAATTAGTTTCTTTTTCGGTTTTTATGTGTGGACCACTTTATTTAAGTAGTGTTTAATTTGCTCGCTTCTATTGTCCTTGTGCCATACTAGATGAACGAAGAAGATAAAAATATAAATTAGTAATAAATAAAAAAAAATGTCTTCATTTTGTATTCGTCCTTTTGAAAGAAGTTGAAAAAATAATCAATATTTTTTAATATTAAAATCTTAAAATATTACAATTGATGAAAAGAGAATGTTAAATGTGACTGTGAAAGCGGAAAATTAGAAAAAAATCCTTTCCCTCTGTTTCTTTTACCCTTTCTTTCCTTCCTCGAATTTCTCTTCACTCCCTCTCTTTCTTCATTGATAACCACTCTCTCCGTACCCCATTCTCTCATTATTTCATTCGCCCCGACAACTCTTCACCTCCCTTTCATTTATTTGGGATTTTAGAAGAAAACAAATTTTCTTTCCGGAAATCGATTTGTTTATCTTTTAAAATCTCGAAATTTTGGGTCATTTTACTTCCGGTTTTATAAATGGAATTATTTTTTTTTTTTTTGTCTTTTTCTGATTTTGAACTTTGACCTTTTTTTTTCTTTTCTTTCTTTTCAGATTTGATTTTTTTATCTTCAGAAAAAATTTTCCAAATGGCGTCCAATGTAAGTAAAGAAGAGACATTCCAATGCTCGAAATGCGACCAATTTTTGGACTTGGCATCGAAGACGTTGCCATGTCTTCATTCATTCTGCAGAAGGTGTGTGGATGTTATTCTTGGAGGAAATGGCCTGTGTCCCCATTGCCAAGAACATGTGACCGGTGACGATTTGAGACTGGCACCATTTTTGGTGAAATCTTTGAGGCGTCGTCAGCTGGAATCCCGCCAACTGAATTGTGACATGTGTTCGGAAGACGGCAAAAAATCAACCGGCCAGATTTGGTGCCAGGAATGCGAGAAACTCTTTTGCCAGACTTGCGAGAGAATTCATCAGAAATTACATTCCAGACACGAGACGAAAGATTTGTCGGGCGTGTCGAAGGTGGGGGCCATCCGGGTCATCACGATGGACGACTGTCAACGGCACCACCAATCCAAGGACGCATTCTGCAAGCGGTGCAACGTGTGTATGTGTGACGCATGTTACAAGGAACACGTGACCGCTTCTCCTAAGTGTCCGCCTCGTCCGCTGTCGGTGAGGGAGGAGGCGTTGAAAGGGAAAGAGGAAGGCGGCCCCACCCTGGAGCGGGAACTCCGCCAGTTCGAAATCCAGATCCGGGCGACGTACGGGCAGACGGATCGATCCATTGAGCAATTGCCAAGGGATTGCGATTCCGAATGCTCCAAACTCTTGGAGGATTTTGAGACATTCGTGATTGAGGCACGGCAGAAGATGATAGAGCTATGCGATAATATGAAAGTGATGGCGTCCGAACTGGAGAGAAAATGGCGCCACTCCCTCAAGGAGAGAGAAAAACTTTTGGGGAAGGTAAAGATCTGGCAGCAAACCTTGGAACACTTATTGACGGCCGACGCCGACGATGAGGACGTCGTTTGTGGATTGAAGTTGGTGAGAGCTGAGCTTTCTGCGCGGCTCCACCAATCGTTTGCTCCACCCAAGAAAATCCGTTGGGTCGTGACACTTCCCAAATGGTGCCACGATTCCCTAGAGTCACTGAAGAAAGAAATAGCAGATTGGACGGCAGAGACATCCGGGCATTTGCAATTGGAAAAAAAATTCCGTCTGCAAGGATTGAAACCGCTGTCGTCACAGACATCCGGGCATTTGCAATTGGAAAGTGAATGCCGTCTGCAAGGATCGAACCCGCCGCTGTGGATTTCATCGATTGTCGCCAGCGATGAAGACAATCACGTCTTTGTTGGCGACTGGGAAGGCGGATCGATTCTGGAATTCAGAGACTCTGGGGAATTGGTCGGCCAATTTCCCTTAACGGACGGAGGAGAGAAATTCTACCCCAGGGACATGTGTCTCCTCCCCGAAGACATTTTGGTTACTTGTTGTCCTGGGGGGTCGGAGTCGGGGGGAAGACTTTTCTTTTTGGCGCGACAAAAATGTTTGCCATTTTTAAAAAAGCAAAAAATAATTGACACGAAAGGAAAATTTTATTCTTTGTGTCAAAATGAGAAAAAAATTTTCACTTGTGATTGGAATTTTGAAGGAATTCTTTGTTTTAATGAAAATGGAGAAAAAATAAAAACAATCCTCCTTCAGGGGTCACCGGGGGGCGGTGTTTATCCACCCCGCCTTCGTACCGATCCGACGAATGGGAATTTCTTGGGGACAAGAGAAGGAAAATCGGAAATTTTTGTTTGGAATAAAAATGGAGAAGTTCTTCAAAAATTGCAAAAAGAAGAATTTTTCGATTTTTGTTCAAATAAATTTGGATTTTTTTATTTTTCGAGCCAAAAAGAAATTTTTTCTCTTTTACCAAAAAAAAAATTGTATAAATTTCCGGAAAAATCTGAAGAATTTCCGAAGATTTTTGTTTCCGACCAAAAATTGTTTCTTTCTTTTAAAAAAGATGGAAAATATTTATTGACAATCTTGAAAATTATTTAAAAAGAAAAGGCCATTTTTTTTTTTTTTAAATTTTTTAAATTCGATTTTTGAAATTTTTCTTGAATTCAATTTTTTTTTACTACTTCTAGTTGTAATTGTAGGAACAAAAAAAAATCTGTCCCCTACAGGGAAAATGTCAACAGGAGTGCGTAGTTTACCAGGCTAAAATTTACAAGGACATAGATGACTGCAATAATGATATAAACCCTAAAGTGTATATAGGAGCTACTCAGGACATATTTAAAAAAAGATATTATAAACATACGAGTAGTTTTAACAATGAAAAAACCAAACATACTTTATCTCGCTATGAATGGAAAATTAGAGAGGAAAATAACAAAGACTCAATCCTTAAATGGGAAATATTAAGATGTTCTAAATATAAAGCCGGTCAAAATCTATGTTCCTTCATATATATATATATATATATATATATATATGTGTGTGTTATGAATTATTTTTAATAATTTATACTAGTACTGACTAATAAAATATTTTGTACTAGTGTTTTTATTTTAGACTACTTTTTTATTTTATTTCTGACTAATAAGATGTTTTTTTATTTTATTAACTATTTTTTTAGATTTACTGACAAGAAATGAAATAAATATGAATTCGATTTAAAAAAAAATAAAACTCCCATCAATTTCACATTGTTCATATCTATCTATCTATCTATCTATCTATCTATCTATCTATCTATCTATCTATCTGCCTGTCTATTGACCTTTGTTCGAGGTGAGAGGTCATCGGAAATTCCTGATAAATCATAATTTGTTTACTACTTCGTGTTGGTAAAATCCATATTTCTCGGAATTTCACAAATAAAATTAGTTTCACTTTGTCTTTCTTTCAAATCATGAAATTCAAAAGACTTTTTAGATTTTTGACAATTCAATCAAAATTATGTTGACCTTTTTTTTTTTTTGTTTTTTTTTTTTTTTTTTTTTTGAACCAGAGTTCAAAATTTTTTTCATTAATAAAAATATTTTGGGTTTTCCTTTTAATTCCATGAGTCAAAAAAGAAGAGTTTATTTTTCGTTTTTATTACCGAATCTTAAAGTCATCTTGTATTAAACCGAGAAGAATTTCAACTTTTAACATTAATTGCTTGTTAGTTTTTATAAACATTAATCGGAAATATACTAATAAAATTTGTATCCGTTTATAGAAAAATTATTAGTAATAATTATTTTAAAGGGTCAAATAAAAATTTTTAGCGCAAATAAAAATCTTTTTTTTTAAACAAAAAGTTAGATTATTTTTAATTATTTTTCTAGTAATAATTAATAAAAATATTTTAACTTGTGTTTTTATTTTTAGTATTAAAAGTAAAATAAAAAATCATGATTTTTTTACATTTTACCATTTTTGCAAATAAAAACTTTTTTTTTAAATTTTGCACAAAAAATTAGTTTAATCAATTATTAGTTTTAATTATTTTATACGAGTACTAATAAACATTTTATTTTATTTTTTTAATTTTATATCACTAATATTTTTTTCCTTTCATATTTTTTTTTTATTTATACATCTGATTAATAGTTTTTTATTTTTATTTTACTAACTATTTTTATATTTACTGACTAATAAAATTGTTTTAAAATCTAATAAAAAATAATAGGTCAACATTTTTGTATTTCTTCTGTGAATTCAATTTTCATTTTCCTGGAACTGGATTCATTTTATTTCACTTTTGTCATCCATTTTAAATGTACATCTGACATTAAAGAAATTTTGACAAAATTTACCTTTGAATATTTTAAATATTTCATTGATTTTTCTTCTTTCAATTTACATTTTACGATAAGAAATAAAATAAAAATATAAATTCGTTTTCAAAAATAAAACTGCCATTGAAATAATTCCGGATGTTTATGAAACTTTTTATTCGACATTTTCTTTTTATTTCCATAAAAATGATTCTTGATGAAATGAAATTCCATTTTATTCAGATTTATCACAAATTTCATGTTTTTTTGTTTGAGTTGAAATATTTTTTTCAAATGATTAAATGTCGTGAGTTATTTGAAGTAAAAAAGGAAAGAAAAGAAGAGAATTCGCCCCTCTCTCATCGTTCCATGTTTTCTCTCTTGCTTCTCTCTTCCCCCTCTTTCTCTCATCTATAACAAGTAAAGAAAGTCACGTGTCCAGGGGGCGTGATTATTCTCGTCCAATGAAATGTCTTGTATTCCGATGACGTCATCCGTACGGCCGACGCCCTTTGCAGTTTGCTTTCAGAAAATTCAACAGACAAGACGTGTTTTGTTTCCGTCTCGCTTCTTTTCATCCCAAAAGTGAAAATCAAAATCAAATGTAAGTAAGAATTTTCTTATCGTTTCTCCAAATCATTCAACCTTCTTCTTAAATGTTTCCATCAACACAACAAAACTTTTTCTTCCTTTTTTTTTTTAATCATTTCAACCCAATGAAGGCAAGAAAGCCACTACGACGCAAAGGGAAAAACATTTTTGGCTCTCTTCATTTCTATTTACTGGTCTCGATGCAAAGTATGGACAGAAGAAATCAAAATCACAATTAATTGTAATCTCTTTATTAAATCCATCTTTTTCTTTTTTTCTCTTTTCTTCTCTTTCTCTTTCTCTTTTCTTTCTCTTCTCTCTCTCTCTCTCTCTCTCTCTTTTGAAACAAATGAATTTAATTTCGAAAACTTTTTTTAATCCAAAAATGTTCATCTGACTCTTTCTCTTTGTTTTCTTCAACTTCTTGATTTGTTTTTTGAATAAGACAGACGATAAGTTAATTTGCCCCCCGAATTTTTTATTTGTTTCCTTAATGTTGTAAAATTATAAAGGAAAGACGAGGTACTACTTAAGTAAAATGGTCCGCCTGTTTTTTTTTTAAAATAAGATAAAATTTATTTTTTTTTAAATCTGTTCAATGAAGTCGTAATATCGGTCTGTCTATCTATCTTACTCTTTTCTATCTATTATCTATCTATCTATCTATCTATCTATCTTTCTATAGCTCGTTATCTATCATTAGTTATCTTCTAATTTTTATCGTTCTCTTTGTTATCTATCTATATGTTTATTTAAAAAAAAAAAACACCATTATCTCTCTTCTTCTCTCTCTCTTTCATAAAACCCTTTCTTCTCTTCCTTATTGCTCATTCCTCCCTTCCCTACTTTTTCCTCCCTCCCCCCCCTCTCTCTCTCTGTCAGTCAGTCTATCTGTTTATTTAAAAAAAAAAAAAATATCCTCTCTCTTTTTCTTTCATACAACCCTTTCTTTTCTCTCTTATTGCTCCTCTTCACTTACAGGCGTCTTTTAATATCTATCTATCTATCTATCTATCTATCTATCTGGCTGGTTATATTTATTCAAAGGAAAAATAGCATTCTCTCTCTCTTCTCTCTCTTTTTCTCTCTTATTGCTCATTCCTCTCCTTCTCTACTTTCCTTTCCTAGTCTCTATCGATCAGTTTATCTGTTTATTTAAAAGAGAAAATATCCCCCCTCTCTTTCTTTCATACAACCCTTTTCTTTTCTCATTTTTCTCTTATTCCTCCCTTCACTTACTCCTTTGCTACTTTCCCTCTTGTTATCTCATGTAAAGCCCTTCAGTCCGGCTAAGGTGTGGTTATTCTTGTCCAATGAAATGCCTTCCGCTCCTATGACGTCACAGAATTTTTTCATCGATTTCAAAATAATCATTGAAAGATAAATGTTTTTTTTTTTTATTATTTTTATTTTACCACCTCTCTTTTTTTCTTCTTTTTCTTCTCTCTCTCTTTCTCTCTCTTTCTCTTTCTCTCTCTTTTCTCTCTTTCTCTTCTTTTCTCTCTCTCTTTCTCTCTTTTCTCTCTTTTTCTCTCTCTTTCTTTCTCTCTCTTTCTCTCTCTCTTTCTCTCTTTCTCTCTCTCTATTTCTCTCTATTTTCTCTATCTTTCTCTCTATCTCTCATATTTAAAAATTCTTTCAGGAAAACCAAAAAAAATCATTTTGAAATTTTTTTTTGACAAAAGTTGTTATTTTGAAAATCGAATAAATAAATAAATTCTCATTTATAAAAATACTTGCCATGTCTTTTTCGGTTTTTATGAGTGGACCACTTTATTTAAGTAGTGCTTAATTTCCTCGTTTTCTGTTGGCCTTGCGTCATTCTAGGCTATGATAAGCGAAAAAAACAAAATTAGTAAAAAAAAAATGTCTTCATTTTGTTTGTGTCTTTTTCAAAGAAATTGTAAAAAAATAATCGGAAGAAATATTCAAATTCTAAAATAATACAATTGATGAAAAGAGATGGTTAAATGTGACTGTGAAGGCGAAAAATTGGAACCCCCCCTCTCTTTTTTCTCTGTATTTCTCTCTATCTCTCTGTTTCTTTTGCTCTTTCTTTCCTTCCCTCTCTCTCAGTGCTTTTCCTTCCTTCCTTCGTTGATAATCACTCTCTCCGTTCCCTACTCTCTCACTATTTCATTCACCCTCACCTTTCTCTTCTCCTGCATTTATTTCGGATTTTAGAAGAAAAGAAATTTTCTTTCCGGAAATCGATTTGTTTTTCTTGTAAAATCTCGAAATTTTGGGTCATTTTACTTCCGGTTTTATAAATGGACTTTTTTTTTTTTTTTTTTAGGATTTTGAACTTTGACCTTTTTTTTTTTTTCTTTTCTTTTCAGATTGATTTTTATCTTCGGAAGAAATTTTCAAAATGTCGTCCAATGTGAGTGAAGAAGAGACATTCCAATGCTCGAAATGCGACCAATTTTGGACTTGGCATCGAAGACGTTGCCATGTCTTCATTCTTTTGTGGGTCGTGCGTGAAGATGATTCTTGAAGGAAATCGCCTGTGTCCCCAGTGTCAACAACGTGTGACAAGAGACAAGTTGAGACTTGCACCATTTTTGGTAAAGTTTTTGAGGCGCCGTCACCTGGAATCCAGCGAACTGAATTGTGATAAGTGTTTGGAAGACGGCATAGCATTGGTGCCAGAACTGTCAGAAAATCTTGTGCCAGACCTGCGAGAGATTCCACACGAAATTCCAGCTCAGACACGAGATTAAAGACTTGTCGAGCGTGTCGAGGGTGGAGGTCATCCGGGTCATCACGACGGACGACTGTTGCCGGCACCGTAAATTCAAAGACGCCTTTTGCGAACGGTGCAACGTGTGCCTGTGCAACGCATGTTACACTGATCACGTGACCGCCTTCCATCAATGTCCGCATCGTCCGCTGTCGCTAAGGGAGGAGGCGTCGAAGGAGAAAAGGAGGACGGCCCCACCCTGGAGCAGCAACTCCGCCAGTTCGAAATCAACATCCGGGCGACTAACGAGCAGACGAGGCGATCCATTGACCAATTGTCAATGGATTGCTATTCGAATGCTCAAAACTCACTCAGGAGTTTGAATCATTCGTTGAAGAGGCACGTCTCAAGTTGGGAGAGTTGTTCGACAATATGAGAGCGGCGTCGTCTGAACTGGAGAGAAAATGGCGCCTCTCCGTGAAGGAGAGAGAAAACCTTTTGGGAAGGTGAAGATCTGGCGCAACACCTTGGGACATTTGTTGAGGGACGACGCCGACGATGAGGACGTCGTTTGTGGATTGAGGTTGCTGAGAGATGAGCTTTATGCGCGGCTCCAACAATCGTTTGCTCCACCCGAGAAAGGATCGTTGGGTCGTGACATTTTCAAAATGGTGTCACGATTCCCTAGAGTCACTGAAGAAAGAAATAATCAGTTGGACGCCAGAGACATCCGGGCAGTTGCAGATGAAAAAGGATTGCCGTCTGCAACGATCGAACCTGTTCGGTTACAGAGGTGCAAGAGTCTTTATTGGGAATACCCGGCCTTAGAATTAGAAGATGAGCCAAAGGAGATTCTGCCCTATGGAGATCTATCGCCTCCCCAAAGACAATTTAGTTGTTGGAGGTCCGGAATGTGATTTTTCTTGGTGACAATAATGTCCGCCATTTTCAGAAACCAAAAAACAAAAAAAAAAAAAAAAAAAAAATAATTAACATAAAATAAAATAATTTTTTTTTCTTTGCGTGAAATTAAAAAAAAAATTTCGCTTTTGATTTTAAATTTTCAAGAAATTTTTTGTTTTAATAAAGATAAAGAAAAAATAAAACAATCCACCCTGGGGGAGGTGGTCGCCGGGTGGTGATTATGCCCCCCTCCTTCGTGCCGATCCGACTACTGAGAATTTGTGGGGGCAAGAATTGGAATGTTGGAAATTTTTGTTTGGAATAAAATGAAAAAAAATTCTTCAAAAGTTGAAAAAAAAAAAAAAATTTTTCGATTTTTGTTCAAATAAATTTGGATTTTTTTTTTTTTTTCGACCCAAGAAGAAATTTTTCCTTTTACCAGAAAAAAATTTTCTATAAATTTCGAAAAAAATCTGAAAAATTTCCGGTTATTTTTGTTCCCCCCAAAAATTGTTTGTTTCTTTTCAAAAAAGATGGAAAAATTTTTGAAAATTTGAAAAAATTTTAAAAATTTGATATTATAAAAAAAAAAAAATAAAATTTTTTTTTTTTTTTAAATAAAATTTAATTTTTTCAATTCGTTTTTTGAAATTTTCTTCAATATTTTTTTTTGTATCTCCGACCATCAATGGTTGACAGAAAATGAAATTTCATTTGAAATGCCAATAAAAACAACAAATAAATAAAAATAATTATTGATCGATTTTTGTTTTTAAATTCAATTTGTCGTCGGATAACATTATGAGTTCAGGTAAATAATTGTAATTTTTTCTTTATTCTTCTTTTTCTTCCTTTTCTTTGTTTGTCTTTCACGCATCAAAACAAGAAATGGGTTTTTCTTTTTTTCGTGGATGTCGTGGAGGACCGTGAATTTTCTTAAATGTTATCGAAAGAGATTTCGTCTTTATTTTCTTTAAAGACATTCCAAGACTGACATTTGGCAACGAACTGGAGAGAAGAAAACCAAAAAATCAGGCGGAGGGGGGTGTAGAATTTCTAAAAGACGAGAAAGAATTGGTAAATTCTAAGGCGAAGATTCGGAAATTCCAAGGAATTTTTTTGGAGCTCCGGGGGTGGGGGTGGGGGGAATGTGTGGAAGAGAAATTCCAACAAGAATTCAATATTTCATTCTTTTGCGATTTTAGAGGAAAACTCAAAGATTGATGTCTCATGGAAAATGGAATCGGTAAACCGGGTTCAAATCCCGTTCACGTCTGTGAGACATTCATTAGGAAAGGCATGAACCTATCTGGTCCCTGCATCAGTAAAATAGAAGAGTAACCGAAACTTTCTCGCCTTGAATTGGAAACCACACCGAAAAGGTAATGGCCATTTCCACCCTCTCTCTCTCTCTTTCAGAAAACCAGCCTTTTCTCTCTTCTTCCCCTCCCTTATTATTTCATTAAATCTATCTATCTATCTCCAAATACAAATATACCAGTATTTATCCCTACAACTGTGTGTCTTTATTCGAATACACACACGCGGGGAACACTCCCAACAACTCAACAGTATCTATTCCTTCCGTTCTTTCTCGTTTTCTATCTATCTGTCTATCTATCTGTCTATTACTTACCGTCTGTCGCGTCGTCTATCTATCTATCTTTCTATCCATCATTTTTTATCATAATATTCCGAACTGATTTCTTTTGTAGGTGACGTGCAGGAATGTTAATAATTTAAGAAAGAATCAGAAGGAAATTTTTGTTGGTTGTGCGTCTCCCTGCGTCTCGAACAAATAAATAAACTTTCAGATGCAATTAAAAACGAGGCATGTGCAATTTAAGAAACAATGCAACATTTATATACAATTTAACAATATACAGATTGAATAATCAGTGTGTGTCGTGTGTACAAAATGTGTGTGTAATTGTTCGATTCGTGAATGTCTCTTTGTTGATATTGTTCGTTAGTTCGTTGTCTTTTTTGTTTGTGAAAAAATATCGAGACCACAGATTAACCGCGATTTCGGCCTTTCCTTGTACCTCCGACCAGTTCATTTCCAACTAGAGATCAGGACCGAACCAGACGCCGAATATCTTGATCGGCCCATCCGTCCAGAGGAAAGGTCCGGGAAGAGAAACTCCCTTCCACGCACGCAACCGCAAGCCCACAGACTTATCGCGGTTGATCTTAGCCCCTGTCACCATCTCATACCCAGTGATCTCTTTGCTGACTTCGGCAATCTCTGCTCTGCTCGACACAAGAGCCGAAACGTCGTCAGCATAGGCAGAATACCTGGCTGAGGTGGTAGCCCCAGGCAGCGAAATTCCGCGCAGGACCGGATTCGCCTTTAACTTGCGAAGGAATGGTTCCAACGCAAGAACGTAAAGCAGAGGCGAAAGCGGACAACCTTGACGAATGGAGCGAGACAATATGAAAGGCTTCGATCTTTACCCCATTCACTTCCACCAGCGCACCGGGGTCGCATACAAATGTCGGATCCAGGAGCGAAAGTCGGCTCAAGGAAACCGGCCGCCGAAAGGACAGCCTCCAGAAACCGATGGTCAACCCTATCGAAGGCCTTTGACTGATCTAAATTGATCAGCGCGGCTTCACTGTCGACTTGTTCTAAGATCAAGCGTACCATATGAAGGTTATCCTGAATAGTCCTGCCTTCACAGCACAAGTCTGTTCAGGGGGCCAATCAGACGAGACAGGACAAGCTGCAAACGGTTGGCTAAGATCTTCGCCAAAATGTCAGTATTTAACATCGTTAAAGGGCGAAAGTTCCCTAACCCATCCCCACTGTTCTTGTCCTTACGCAGCAATTTTTGATCTCACCCTGGTGAAGCGTTGAGGTAAAGACCCCTGCTTCATCCAGTGGTTGAAAATCAGTTCCAGCAAAGGAACAAAAACGGGCGACAGCCACAAGCACACTTCGTAGGGAAGACCATCTAGTCCCGGAGACTTATCCAAGCCAACCTGCTTCAGCGCTTCCCCAGATTTCCGACTCTGTTATGGGACCCTCGCACTAGCCGCTTCCAGCTGCCTCAAGGCAGGGAAAGTCAGCCAAATAGGCGTCGAACTGAGCAGAGCTCAGACCGGGCTCCTTGGTAAAAAGATCCTGAAAGTAAAGCCGAAAGGCCTCGCATATGCCCGCGCTTGTAGTCACGGTCCGCTTATCCGGCAATGTGACGCACGCTATATGTCGCTTATCCGCGTTCCGATTTTCCTCTGCACGCAATTCAGCGGCCATATTCGTCGCCTCAGAAGACATTCTTTTTAGCCTAGCCCTAACTACCAGAGCTTGATCCTTCTTGATAAGCAAGGAGGACAACTCTGCCTTAGCTAAGACTATGTCCCCACTAACACGGGATTTAACAGCCCGATCGACCTTTTCTTCTAAAGCCGTTTGCGCCGCTAATCTATCTAGATTGAGTCGACGACTAAAATCGGCAGCAAACGTTCTAATTTTGATTTTTAATTTTCCCCACCAGGCGTTACCCACAACCGCCCCCGTCATTTCCTCTGAATCATTAGTAGCAGCTGGTCCCGGAAATCCTGCTCACCAAAAAGTGAACAGTTAAATTTCCAGTAACCAGCCCATCCAAACCTTAGGTTTATCTAAGTTTACACGGACCCGGACAAGCCTATGATCCGTATAAACTATATAATGGAAACTTGGACACACTAAGAGCCCTACGTCGACTCTCCCTAACTAACACTGGTCCAGGTAGCTCGCAAGCGAGCCAGGATCCGAGTTGCCACTAGTTGTCCAAGTCCAAGCTACCTCCTGAGGGTGCCTATTCCGGTACTTATCGACAAGATCAAACCTGCCGATAAAGTCCCGAAATGCCCCTTCACATCAGGATTGTTAGTACCGGTTTTTTACCTATACGATCTATATCGGGGTCAAGGACGGCATTCCAATCCCCCGCTAAAAACTACCCGACGAGAAGTCGTCAAAACGGCTCGATCTGCTGAAACAAATCAGGCCGCTCAGCATGAACATTGGGCGCATAAACCCCAATGAGACGTAAAGCCTTATGTTTTTTATAGTAACATCCAGCACGCAAAGCCTGCCCGCCGGATCTGCGAAGACAAGGGAACATGCAGCCTTCAAAGACTTGCTCACTAGCCAAGAGACACCCCTCGAACGACCATCAAAACATGCTGAATAAAGGGCGAACCCTTAGACAGTATATCCTCATGGTCATGAGAAAAAAATGGGTCTCTTGCACACAACAAACATTCACCCCTGGAGGCGAAAAGGTCACGAGAGAGCCTCGCCCTGCGAGACTCGGACCTCAGGCCCCGCACATTTAAAGTAGCTAACCAGAGAGCCATCGAGAAATCCGATTAGGGTTGTTTACCAGCATTAAACATGGCCGAGAAGGATACCGACAGCCTCTCCCATAGACCCATGGCCCATTTCAGTATTGATGGTACCGTCTTGGGAGATACCGCCGATTTCCCAGGGGAAAGTTAATTTTAGTGCTCTATAAAGGGAGGGGTGAAACGAAAACCAGGACCCTCCTGCACAAAATTGCTTCAATTTCTTTTAACTTGTCACTTTCCGTGATGGCGATGGGCGGGGTCATGTTGAAAGAAGTCATAGCCTCATTCAACATGGCCCAAATCTGTTTAGCCCCAGTCTCAGCTCTAATTACAGTTAAGACTCTTAGCGCTTTTGGAAAGTTCTTTGGGTCATCAATATCTTTATCTCCGAATTGCTTAATAGAAAGCAGGTACTTCAAGTTGGTAATCTTATTACCGTAATCCTTCGCCTTTTCTGCTTGTAAAGGTGAAATCTTACAAACTTCAGAGCCTAAATTATAAATAGGCTTTTTTTTTTTTCCTTTTTCCGTGGAATCTGGGGCAGGGGCTTCTCAGTCTTTTAGACGGCGGAGGCATTGTAGGCGATTTAGTAGGAGAAGGACTGGGGTGTTGCAAAGGCGTAGAGGGATGTCTAAATGGGCTGGGGTCTCGACTGAGAGGAATTTGGGACTGGGCAGAAGAGGAAGGGGAAGCAAATGGGCTTCACTCTACAAAAGAGAGGTTGAGGACGGGAGAAGGTGTTGGGTCGGCGGATGTAGAGGGAGGATTTCTTTTGGAAGGGGGACTTTGGTGGATGCGATGTAGAGGGCTGTGAAGACTGTTTAGATGGAGACGATTTTTTCCTTTGTTGGTCTAGCTTAACTTTCAGCTCCCTAATCTTTTTCAGTTTTGCTGTATCCAGGATCGTATTTCTTTTTTTTTGATCTTCAAGGGTCAAAATAGAGAGACCGGGACAGCGCCCTTCTGTTGTCAGAGGGAGTGGCACTGTAAGTGTCTTTTAGTCCCCAGGGCTTCAGGGACTGAAGCCCCTTTTTCTGACGCTTCCCTCTGGCCCTGCCGACTACCTGCCATTCCCCTTTTCCTTCTCCTCAACCACACTTGCAGTAGAAGAGGGCTCTTCGGGGGAATGGGGCTTTGCTGAGGACCCAACTGGGGTACAACCGCTCCGGTCCTGGTAGTCGACGTGCCCATTACAGGCGTGACGGATTTAGAAGACTCGGTCAGAGGGGGAGTTTGGTCGATTGGGACCTGAGATCCAGAGGCCTTCTTCTCTGGACAGGAAGAGGAGAGGTGACCAGTCACTCCACACTTCCAGCAAACTGGTTTACGGCCGATCACGATGATCGGCAGCCTCAGGTCACCAACGTCAAGACAGTTGGGGATAGATTGCAAAGGCTTTTGATTTAGCATCATCTCAAAGCTCCATCCCCCGGTCAGGCTATCACAAGAAGCACCCAGAATCTCGCCATATTGGGACAGGAATGCCGCCAGGTGCTCCCCGAGAACCTGAGGAGGGACCTCGTATACCGCTACCCTGGTCCTTCGCCGGCCCTCAGGTCCCGAGTTGAAGCTCTTATGCAGTCTTCGGCGGTGGGCAGCAGCACGTCCCACATTGAAAAATTCTTACCCTTAACTATTCGGAGGGGCTTAAACCCCAGGGACTCCAGTGATTTGTACACTGTGTCTTTAGTCGAACGACAAATCTTGCGAGAACGCTTGTCGACGACAAAAACTGACACTATTCTTTTTTCGACTCTCTTTAGTTCTACTGGATCCTGCAAAATCCCACCTTCCACCACAAGGTGTGCGTAACCCTTGGCACGATCCAAGAACTCCGCGATGTCGATTATGCATTTTGGAGGGGACTTCCAACAAGAGGGCGCTTGCCCGGCCTCTGCATTAGTAGTTGTGTTGTCCTTATCTTGGTCATTGTTACTGCTCTTAACAGCCTCCATATTTTTGGAGGCTTTTTTTAAAGCATCCACCATTTCCTCATTTGTAGGAGTTCTAGGCAGGTCAGGATATTCCTCCTTATTATTTTTATCCGGGGGATCTTTCTTTGGATTAAAAAGGTGTTTCCTAACGTTACGTCTAAAAGAAGCAATTTTAGGCTTCTTTTTCAAAATTAAAAATGAAGGCACTTTTTTTTTCTTCTTATCCATTTTTAAAACAGAGAAGGGGAGGGGAAAGGGGGAGATGGGTGGGAAATAATTAAATAAATTTATGGACGAGAGGAAAAGAAATAAATTAAAAAAAATTAAACACACTCAACCAAAAAAAAATTGCATGACAGGAATAAAACACGGTTCACTTAAACGTATAAAGAATACAATAAAGAACAAAATATCGCCTAAAGGCGAAACAATAAAAGAAAAAACACGTAAAAGAAAATAAACAAAATTAAAAACGTTAAACAATAAAAAAAACAGAAAAACTTCGACAAAAGCCGAAGCTAAAATAAAATCAAAATGGCCGACGTCAACAAAAAATTACGAAACAAAAACACAAAGCTAGTTACAAAAATCAAAATGGCCGACCCTAAGCGAGTCGAACCAATTAACAAAAGAAAATAAACAAATAAATTGGACAATACAACGATTATAAACAAAAAACACGTAAAAAGTAAAAAGTCAGAAAGAAACAATTAAATAAATAAATAAATTAATTAAAACGAAACACAGAATAAATTAAAGAAAATGAAAATTAAAAAAAGAAAAAAAGAGCAAAAATTAAAGGGGATAGAAATGAGAATTAAAAACAAAAAAAAAACTGCGGGAATTACAGGGGTAAAAAAACGAAAAATCAAAAAGGAAAAGAAAAACGAGCAAAAAATTAATGGGAGTAAAATTTAAAATCGAATAGGAAAACTAGAATAAAAAGAAAAAAATAAGGCTGGGGTGGGGGGAAATAAAATGGAGAAAAGAAAGAAAAAATCAAAAAACTTTTTTCAATAAGGACGCAAAAATGTAAAAATAAAATAAACAAACTTAACGAAAATGAAGTTCTAAATACCAAACGGGTAAATTTCAAGCGATAAAGAGGAGTCAGCACCGGTCAAAAAATGACGACAAAAAGTCAAGGGTAATTCGCGAGACTGACTGACTGGGGCTGTCTGTGTTTGTTTATATATCTTTCTGGTTGAGGTTTTTTTGATCGTAGGCGTACGATGTGGACTGAACTTTCGTTAGGTTGGAAAGGTAAGGATATTGGATGAGTCCACAATACCTCCCCCAAGATTAATGCCATGAACAATAGGCATTAATATCTAATATAAGTCCGAAATTTTGTTGGCCAATGGACATGGCTGCCAGATTTTGTGCGAGTAGACTGTGTTGATGTAGACTTTATCTGTTGTCGTTGTCTGCGTATTTGGTTGATTCTGTTGTTGTCGTTTTTGGTGTTGTTCGATCGACGTCATCGCACTGTAGGTATGCTGGTTTAAGTCGATGCTGACAGTGTTTTGCTTACCAGCGATGTCTATAGTGAAGTATTTTGGTGTTCTGGATATCACCAGATGTGAACCTGTGTAATTCGGCGTTAACGGTTTGCGTACTGCGTCTCGACGCAGGAAAACGTATTCTGTAGAATGTAAGTCCGTCGGCAGGTAGAATGGCTTTTTACACACACGTGTGGGCGTATATATTATGCCTGTCATTTTTTTCTTCAGATCGGCCACAAATAATTAGTAGGAGTTGAATTCGTTACGTTATGAAAAATTTGTCCTGGTAGGGTCGTTGGTTTTCCGAACACTAGCTCGGCACTAGTGCATTTAAGGTCTAGTTTAATTGTATTGCGTAGCGCAAGCATTACAAATGGTAGCTTGTCTACCCACGTACGAGCGCTGGTAGAAGCTGTTAATGCATACTTGAGCTGTCGGTGGAATCGTTCTACTAGCCCATTGCTGCAGGGATGGTATGCCGTAGTAGAGATATGCTTGATACCCAATAGATTGACAAATTCGGTAAATAGAGTCGATTGGAATTGGGGTCCTCTGTCGGTTGTAATAACCGCAGGGCATCCGAATATGGAGATCCAATACTGGAAAATGGCATTAGATACTGCTACTGCTTCTGTCGTTATCGTAGTTAGCGGTACCGCTACCGGCCACCGCGTGAAGCGATCTATAATCGTCAAGATGTATTCGTGTCCGTTTATTCTGTCAAGCGGACCCACTAAATCGGCATGTATATGGGTAAATCGACCATCAGGGGCCGCAAAATTTGACAATGGCGCTCTAGTGTGGCGATTTATCTCCGTTGCCTGGCATGGCACGTGCGGGACCACTGTTTTACGTCCGAGGCCATACCGGGCCAGACGAATCTGTCGGCTATGGTCCGCAGCGTGGCCTTCGCTCCAGGGTGAGCTGGTGAATGGAAGTAGTCGAAATCAGTCTTTCTCCTCGATGGAGGTAGGTAGGGTCGAGGATTACCTGTAGAAACATCGCAATACACGAGCTTGTTAGTAAAAGGTAGTGGACGTTTTTCTATTTTTAGCGAGCTATCTGCTTGTACTGACGGGAGTGTATCGTCATTCATTTGTTCACTAGCAAGCGTGTCAAATTCGAGTGTATGTGATTGTATTGCGTCGAGTGTAGGTCTAGATAGTGCGTCCGCCACAGTATTGTGTTGACCCTTTACGTATCGAATATTTGATGTGAATTGGCAAATATAGTCTAAATGTCGAATATCCCTCGGGTTTAACTTGTCAGCTTTTGCGTGCAATGCGTACGTCAATGGTTTGTGGTCCGTAAGAATTGTAAAATGTCTTCCCTCGAGTATGTGTCGGTAGTGACGTATTGCTAAATATATTGCGAGTAATTCCCTCAAGAAAGTGCTATATTTTCTCTGTGTAGTATTCAACTTTAGCGAGAAAAAAGATAGGGGTGTTTCTATTCCATCTGTAGTTTGATGTAGTACGGCACCAATCGTGTCGGCTGATGCATCAGTCGTCAAAGTGAGATTGGATTTTTCTGACGAATTGATGTACGTTAACTTAGTACATTTTTGTAATGCTTCCTTTGCGTCCTGAAAAGATTGTACTTCCTCTTTTGATAGCGAAATCGGAGAGTTCTTTTTTTTGCACAGTTTGGAATAAACTGTTGATAATAATTTACCATCCCCAAAAATCTCCTGAACTGCTTCAACGTAGAAGGTGGGGGGGGGGAATCATTGATTGTTGCTATTTTTTGGTCCAAGGGGGACAATCCCTGCTGTTAAATAATATGTCCGAGAAAAGTTAATTTCGGCACCGCAAAAAACACACTTGTCTATGTTCAGTTTTATGTTGTAGTCCTTTCAAAACAGCGTTTAGATGCTCACGATGTTCTGCATGTGTTCTACTTGCTATTAGTACGTCATCAATATATGCGTACGTGTAAGGCATCCCGCGTAATACCTCATCAATTAGCCTTTGAAAAGATTGTGCCGCGTTACGCAACCCGAAAGGCATTCTTGTGAACTCGAAAAGTCCAAAAGGGGTAGTAATGGCAGTTTTTTGAATATCGCGTTCTTCGATAGGAATCTGATAATACGCTTTTTTTAGATCAAGCTTAGTAAAAACAGTGGCACCTTCCAGTGATAGGGCGAAATCTTTTATATCTGGTATCGGATATTTATCCGGAACAGTCTGGGCGTTTAATAATCTATAATCGCCGCACGGACGCCAACTAACTGAGTCAGCTTTAGTGACCACATGCAGAGGACTGACGGGCGGATAACGCCAAGCTTAATCATATTATTAAATTCGTCACGGGCAATTTTCAATTGGGTAGGATGAAGTCTGCGTGGTTGAGAATGCACTAGGGGACCTGCGGTCTTGATACTATGTGTGGCATGGTGTTTTACAGTTTCGTTGTGTGATGACGTTGATAGTAGTGATTGGTACTGACGTATTATCTTGTCGTAGCCATTGGCTGTTGGTATAATAGTCGTCAGACGGATTGTTGAGTATTTTGAGATAAAACCGCAGCGTCGAATATTTGTGCTCGTGTCTGTTAAGGTCTGTGATGCTAGTTCAATTGACAGTTTGTAATGCGTCAGGAAATCTGCTCTCAAAATTGGCATTGAGACATCTGCGATAATGAAGGTCCAAGTGAGTTCCCTTCTAAGACCTATGTCCAGTGTTAAAGTTCGTTCACCGTATGTATCGATAGGTGTGCCATTAGCGGCTTGTAACTTAAAAGTCGTGTTCTTGGCTAAGATTAGTTTGTCGCAATTCTTTTGAGGTAGGACGCTTATCTGAGCACCGGTATCGATTAAAAAATTCAACCCGCTCGTTTTGTCATGAATGTAGAAGAGACGATTAGACTTGAAATGGCTGACATCCAACGTCTCTACTGGGTGCCAGTGTGTCCGTTTCCCGCCTGATTATTGGGGAATGACTTCCTATATGAACAAGGTTGTCTATATTTTTTTGCGCGCGTTCCAAAGTTCTCGTGGTACCAACAATTTTTGTGTTGATAGCGATCTCGTCGTTGTTGATATTTATGTCGAGACGTTGATCTGAAATTATGTTTGTTGTGCTTCGTATAATTATCGCGTCGGCTTGTATGTGATTTCTGTAGGTCACGTAACTGTATCGATAATTCCTTTAGTTCCGAAGTTAATTTCTGTATCTGCCGGTTAACATCTGGCACAAGGCCATCCACCGTCTCCGTTGCGGAAATGTGTTTTATCGGTGTAGTGTCGACTACTTTATCAGCTATTGTTGCAAGCTTTTGAATATCCATGTCGTCTGCTAAAGCGGCTAAAATTCGTACTACATCTGTCGGTAGTTTATCTAGCCACATTTGGCGGAATACTGTTGTTGATATGTCGTTATCACCCAACAGTTGTTGCAGTCGTCGTAAGAGTTGAGATGGTTTTGCATCTCCAATCGCAACGTTCGATAACAGGTCTTGTATCTTTTTTTCTTCTGAAAAACCAGATCTGTGTAATATCGCTTGCTTGAGAGTTTCGTAAGGTTTTTCTACAGGTAAAGAGGTTAATATATCGGCAAATTCAGCCGCTACCTTTGCAGGTAATTTCTCCACCACTGCCGCGAATTTCGATTGTTGTGAGGTTATATGCCTGGCCTGGAATATTGCATCCAGCTGTAAAAACCAGGTTTGCACATTCGCATTAAAAAACAGGCATTTGTTGTCGATGGTTTTATTATATGAACGCCGGAATCATCAGTTTGTTATTTATGGCGAGCTTTTTTTTTTAGAATGTCGTGGTCGTCAATTTTGTTTTCAGAACGTCGGGTTGACCAAGTTTGTTAGTGACGTCGGGGCGACCATTTTTTTTGTTGATGACGAGTTTCTTCTTTTCTTTTTCTTTTGAATGTCGATTGTTACCAATTTTTTTTTAGGTGTTCAACTCACGTTGGATCCCCAGTTTTGTTGGATAGGATTATGTTAGCAAGTTCGCTAATCTTGTTGCGTATTCGACTCACGTCGGGCGGTCACCAATTTTGTAGGTGACGTGCAGGAATGTTAATAATTTAAGAAAGAATCAGAAGGAAATTTTTGTTGGTTGTGCGTCTCACTGCGTCCCGAACAAATAAATAAATAAACTTTCAGATGCAATTAAAAACGAGGCATGTGCAATTTAAGAAACAAAACAACATTTATATACAATTTAACAATATACAGATTGAATAATCAGTGTGTGTCGTGTGTACAAAATGTGTGTGTAATTGTTCGATTCGTGAATGTCTCTTTGTGGATATTGTTCGTTAGTTCGTCGTCTTTTTTGTTTGTGTCAAATATCGTAATTATGAATAATAAGAGTTTTTGGAAAGAGTTTCTGACAGTGGTCTACCTTTAATCGTATTTGATGTTTACTTATTTTATAGTAGTGAATTTAATTCACTGTACATAAGTTGAGAAAAGTGTTCACAGAGTCGATCGTTGAATGTTCGAATGTGAGTCAGTAAATGATTTCGTACGTAGCAAAATTATTGTTTAGAGCGGCGTGGAGTATATTGGCAATTACTCTGCGAATTCGCGAGACTGACTGACTGGGGCTGTCCGTGTTTGTGTATATATCTTTTTGGTTTTGGTTTCAAAGAAGTGGCTCACTTGGTTTTGGCGCAATTTCTGTTTTGCGCGTGATTAAAAAGCTTATCAGAAACACATTGGATGCATCATACTAGGCTTTAAATTCATTTTAGACACGTTCTCAGATTATTGTAGGTACCACCACAGAAAACGTGATACCTAAGGTTTATTTAATATTTAAAAATGAAAAATCTGTCTTGAAGATATTATTTTAGTTTTAATTTCAATTTAATAGGCTAAATTTAATATTTCCAATAACCAAAATATTTTGCTGTATTTGAAAATGAATTTACATTGACTAGAATAATTTTTCTGTTTTTTTAAGTTATTTTTTAATAAAATACATGATTAGCGCCGTTTTCTTATTGTCTTTCGTATCAATTTAATTCTCTCTAGGTTCTAAAAATATAAAATATACTTCTTTCTTAAAATCTATTTGAGGAATATTATTTGATTGAAAGTAAAATTCATTTGATTTGAAAATGTCCATGCTCCCCCCTCTCTCTCTCTCTCTTTCATAACGTCCTTTCCTTCTCTCTCGTCTTTCTCCCTTCCTACCCTTCAATACATTCCCTCCCTTATTATCTCATGAAACCTTTCTATCGGTCGATCTTTTTAGCTCTCAGTCAGATTCTCTTTCTATTTACATGAAAAGGAGAAAATATCCACCCTCTCTCTCTCTCTCTCTCTCTCTCTCTCTTTCATAACGTCCTTTCCTTCTCTCTCTTCTTTCTCCCTTCCTACCCTTCAATACATTCCCTCCCTTATTATCTCATGAAACCTTTCTATCGGTCGATCTTTTTAGCTCTCAGTCAGATTCTCTTTCTATTTACATGAAAAGGAGAAAATATCCACCCTCCCTCTCTCTCTCTCTCTCTCTCTCTCTCTCTTTCATAACGTCCTTTCCTTCTCTCTCTTCTTTCTCCCTTCCTACCCTTCAATACATTCCCTCCCTTATTATCTCATGAAACCTTTCTATCGGTCGATCTTTTTTAGCTCTCAGTCAGATTCTCTTTCTATTTACATGAAAAGGAGAAAAATATCCTCTCTCTCTCTCTCTCTCTCTTTCTAACGTCCTTTCCTCTCTCTCTTCTTCCCTTCCTACCCTTTCTTTCTCCCTTATTATCTCATGAAACCTTTCTATTTTTTGAGCTCTCAAAGGTGAAAAAAAAATATCCTCTCTCTCTCTCTCTCTCTCTCTCTCTCTTTCCCTAACGTCCATTTCCTTCTCTCTCTTCTTTCTCCCTTCCTACCCTTCAATACATTCCCTCCTTATTATCTCATGAAACCTTTCTATCGGTCGATCTTTTTAGCTCTCAGTCAGATTCTCTTTCTATTTACATGAAAAGGAGAAAATATCCACCTCTCTCTCTCTCTCTCTCTCTCTCTCTCTTTTATAACGTCCTTTCTTTCTCTCTCTTTCTCCTTCCTACCCTTCAATACATTCCCCTCCTTATTATCTCATGAAACATTTCTATCGGTCGATCTTTTTAGCTCTCAGTCAGATTCTCTTTCTATTTACATGAAAAGGAGAAAATATCCACTCTCTCTCTCTCTCTCTCTCTCTCTCTCTCTCTCTCTCTCTCTCTTTTATAACGTCCTTTTTCCTTCTCTCTCTTCTTTCTCCTTCCTACCCTTCAATACATTCCCTCCCTTATTATCTCATGAAACCTTTCTATCGGTCGATCTTTTTAGCTCTCAGTCAGATTCTCTTTCTATTTACATGAAAAGGAGAAAATATCCACTCTCTCTCTCTCTCTCTCTCTCTCTCTTTTATAACGTCCATTCCTTCTCTCTCTTCTTTCTCCCTTCCTACCCTTCAATACATTCCCTCCCTTATTATCTCATGAAACCTTTCTATCGGTCGATCTTTTTAGCTCTCAGTCAGATTCTCTTTCTATTTACATGAAAAGGAGAAAATATCCACTCTCTCTCTCTCTCTCTCTCTCTCTCTTTTATAACGTCCATTCCTTCTCTCTCTTCTTTCTCCTTCCTACCCTTCAATACATTTCCCTCCCTTATTATCTCATGAAACCTTTCTATCGGTCGATCTTTTTTAGCTCTCAGTCAGATTCTCTTTCTATTTACATGAAAAGGAGAAAAAATCCTCTCTCTCCTCCTCTCTCTCTCTCTCTCTCTCTCTCTCTCTTTTATAACGTCCATTCCTTCTCTCTCTTCTTTCTCCTTCCCTACCCTTCAATACATTTCCCTCCTTATTATCTCATGAAACCTTTCTATCGGTCGATCTTTTTAGCTCTCAGTCAGATTCTCTTTCTATTTACATGAAAAGGAGAAAATATCCACCCTCCCTCTCTCTCTCTCTTTTATAACGTCCATTCCTTCTCTCTCTTCTTTCTCCCTTCCTACCCTTCAATACATTCCCTCCCTTATTATCTCATGAAACCTTTCTATCGGTCGATCTTTTTAGCTCTCAGTCAGATTCTCTTTCTATTTACATGAAAAAAGAAAAAATATCCTCTCTCTCTCTCTCTCTCTCTCTCTCTTTTCATAACGTCCATTCCTTCTCTCTTCTTTCTTTC
Organism: Acanthosepion pharaonis; assembly: GCA_903632075.3. Lineage (NCBI taxonomy): Eukaryota > Metazoa > Mollusca > Cephalopoda > Sepiida > Sepiidae > Acanthosepion > Acanthosepion pharaonis. Next base: position 71,197 of record CAHIKZ030003739.1, read on the forward strand.
TCCTTCCTACCCTTCAATACATTCCTCCCTTATTATCTCATGAAACCTTTCTATCGGTCGATCTTTTTTAGCTCTCAGTCAGATTCTCTTTCTATTTACATGAAAAGGAGAAAATATCCACTCTCTCTCTCTCTCTCTCTCTCTCTCTCTTTTATAACGTCCATTCCTTCTCTCTCTTCTTTCTCCCTTCCTACCCTTCAATACATTCCCTCCCTTATTATCTCATGAAACCTTTCTATCGGTCGATCTTTTTAGCTCTCAGTCAGATTCTCTTTCTATTTACATGAAAAGGAGAAAATATCCACTCTCTCTCTCTCTCTCTCTCTCTCTCTCTTTCATAACGTCCATTCCTTCTCTCTCTTCTTTCTCCCTTCCTACCCTTCAATACATTCCCTCCCTTATTATCTCATGAAACCTTTCTATCGGTCGATCTTTTTAGCTCTCAGTCAGATTCTCTTTCTATTTACATGAAAAGGAAAAATCCTCTCTCCCTCTCTCTCTCTCTCTCTCTCTCTCTCTCTTTTATAACGTCCATTCCTTCTCTCTCTTCTTTCTCCCTTCCTACCCTTCAATACATTCCCTCCCTTATTATCTCATGAAACCTTTCTATCGGTCGATCTTTTTAGCTCTCAGTCAGATTCTCTTTCTATTTACATGAAAAGGAGAAAATATCCACTCTCTCTCTCTCTCTCTCTCTCTCTCTTTTATAACGTCCATTCCTTCTCTCTCTTCTTTCTCCTTCCTACCCTTCAATACATTTCCTCCCTTATTATCTCATGAAACCTTTCTATCGGACGATCTTTTTTAGCTCTCAGTCAGATTCTCTTTCTATTTACATGAAAAGGAGAAAATATCCTCCCTCTCTCTCTCTCTCTCTCTCTCTCTTTTATAACGTCCATTCCTTCTCTCTCTTCTTTCTCCTTCCTACCCTTCAATACATTCCCTCCTTATTATCTCATGAAACCTTTCTATCGGACGATCTTTTTAGCTCTCAGTCAGATTCTCTTTCTATTTACATGAAAAGGAGAAAATATCCACCCTCTCTCTCTCTCTCTCTCTCTCTCTTTTATAACGTCCATTCCTTCTCTCTTCTTTCTCCTTCCTACCCTTCAATACATTCCCTCCCTTATTATCTCATGAAACCTTTCTATCGGTCGATCTTTTTAGCTCTCAGTCAGATTCTCTTTCTATTTACATGAAAAGGAGAAAATATCCACTCTCTCTCTCTCTCTCTCTCTCTCTCTTTTATAACGTCCATTCCTTCTCTCTCTCTTTCTCCTTCCCCTACCCTTCAATACATTCCT
>CAHIKZ030003739.1:75000-87500 GCA_903632075.3 Acanthosepion pharaonis
CATGAAACCTTTCTATCGGACGATCTTTTTAGCTCTCAGTCAGATTCTCTTTCTATTTACATGAAAAGGAGAAAATATCCACCCTCTCTCTCTCTCTCTCTCTCTCTCTCTTTTATAACGTCCATTCCTTCTCTCTCTTCTTTTCTCCTTCCTACCCTTCAATACATTTCCCTCCCTTATTATCTCATGAAACCTTTCTATCGGTCGATCTTTTTAGCTCTCAGTCAGATTCTCTTTCTATTTACATGAAAAGGAGAAAATATCCACTCTCTCTCTCTCTCTCTCTCTCTCTCTCTCTTTTATAACGTCCATTCCTTCTCTCTCTTCTTTCTCCCTTCCTACCCTTCAATACATTCCCTCCCTTATTATCTCATGAAACCTTTCTATCGGTCGATCTTTTTAGCTCTCAGTCAGATTCTCTTTCTATTTACATGAAAAGGAGAAAATATCACCTCTCTCTCTCTCTCTCTCTCTCTCTCTTTTATAACGTTTTTCCTTCTCTCTCTTCTTTCTCCTTCCTACCCTTCAATACATTTCCCTCCCTTATTATCTCATGAAACCTTTCTATCGGACTTTTTTTGGCTCTCAGTCAGATTCTCTTTCTATTTACATGAAAAAGGAAAATATCCACCTCTCTCTCTCTCTCTCTCTCTCTCTCTTTTATAACGTCCTTTTCCTTCTCTCTCTTCTTTCTCCTTCCTACCCTTCAATACTTTTCCCTCCTTATTATCTTGAAACCTTTCTATCGGTCGATCTTTTTTAGCTCTCAGTCAGATTCTCTTTCTATTTACATGAAAAGGAGAAAATATCCCCTGTTCTCTCTCTCTCTCTCTCTCTCTCTCTCTCTTTATAACGTCCTTTTCCTTCTCTCTCTTCTTTCTCCTTCCTACCCTTCAATACATTCCCTCCCTTATTATCTCATGAAACCTTTCTATCGGTCGATCTTTTTTGGCTCTCAGTCAGATTCTCTTTCTATTTACATGAAAAGGAGAAAATATCCTTCTCTCTCTCTCTCTCTCTCTCTCTCTCTTTCATAACGTCCATTCCTTCTCTCTCTTCTTTCTCCTTCCTACCCTTCAATACATTTCCCTCCCTTATTATCTCCTTGAAACCTTTCTATCGGTCGATCTTTTTAGCTCTCAGTCAGATTCTCTTTCTATTTACATGAAAAAAATCCACTCTCTCTCTCCTCTCTCTCTCTTTCTCTCTCTCTCTCTCTTTCTCCTTCCGTCCTTTCATTCTTCTCTCTCTTCTTTTCTCCTGTCCTTCAATACATTTCCCTCCTTATTATCTCTTTCTCTCTCTCTTCTATCGGACTTTCCTTTCTTCTCTTTTAGCTCTCAGTCAAATTCTCTTTCTTGAAACCTTTTATCATGAAAGCTCTCAGTCAAAAATCCCTCTCTCTCTCTCTCTCTCTCTCTCTCTCTCTCTTTTTTTAACGTCCATTTCCTTCTCTCTCTTCTTTCTCCTTCCTACCCTTCATTACATTTTCCTCCCTTATTATCTCTTGAAACCTTTCTATCGGTCGATCTTTTTAGCTCTCAGTCAGATTCTCTTTCTATTTACATGAAAAGGAAAAAATATCCTCTCTCTCTCTCTCTCTCTCTCTCTCTCTTTTCATAACGTCCATTTCCTTCTCTCTTCTTTCTCCCTTCCTACCCTTCAATACATTTCCCTCCCTTATTATCTCTTGAAACCTTTCTATCTTTCGATCTTTTTTCTCTCTCAGTCAGATTCTCTTTCTTTTTACATGAAAAGGGAAAATATCCACTCTCTCTCTCTCTCTCTCTCTCTCTCTTTTATAACGTCCTTTCCATTCTCTCTTCTTTCTCCTTCCTACCCTTCAATACATTCCCTCCTTATTATATTTGAAACCTTTCTATCTTCGATCTTTTTAGCTCTCAGTCAGATTCTCTTTCTATTTACATGAAAAAGGAGAAAATATCCACTCTCTCTCTCTCTCTCTCTCTCTCTCTCTTTCATAACTTCTTTTTCTTCTCTCTCTTCTTTTCTTTTTCCTTTTCTCTCCCTTCAATACATTTCTCCTTATTATCTCTTTCTCTCTTTCTATCGGTCGATCTTTTTAGCTCTCAGTCAGATTCTCTTTCTTTTTACATGAAAGGAAAAATATCTCTCTCTCTCTCTCTCTCTCTCTCTCTCTTTTATAACGTCCATTCCTTCTCTCTCTTCTTTCTCCTTCCTACCCTTCAATACATTTCCTCCCTTATTATCTCATGAAACCTTTCTATCGGTCGATCTTTTTGGCTCTCAGTCAGATTCTCTTTTTCTATTTACATGAACTTGAATCCCTCTCCTTTCTCTCTCTCTCTCTCTCTCTTCATAACATCTTTCTCTCTCTCTCTCTCTTCTTCACCCTTCTTTTCCTCCCTTATTATCTCCATTCGATCTTTTTCTCTCTCTTCTTTCTCCCTTCCTACCCTCTTCTTTCTACGTCATCCTTTCCTCCCTTATCCTTCTCTCCCTTCAAATTTCCTTTCTCTATGAAATCTTTCTATTAGTCGATCTTTTGGCTCTCAGTCAGATTCTCTTTCTATTTACATGAAAAGGAAAAAATATCCTCTCTCTCTCTCTCTCTCTCTCTCTCTTTATAACGTCCATTCCTTCTCTCTCTCTCTTTCCCTTCTACCCTTCAATACATTTCCCTCCTTATTATCTCTTGAAACCTTTCTATCGGTCGATCTTTTTGGCTCTCAGTCAGATTCTCTTTCTATTTACATGAAAAGAGAAAATATCCTCTCTCTCTCTCTCTCTCTCTCTCTCTTTTATAACGTCCATTCCTTCTCTCTCTTCTTTCTCCCTTCCTACCCTTCTTTACATTTCCTCTCTCTTTATCTCATTTGAAACCTTTCTATCGGACGATCTTTTAGCTCTCAGTCAGATTCTCTTTCTATTTACATGAAAAGGAGAAAATATCCTCTCTCTCTCTCTCTCTCTCTCTCTCTTTATAACGTCCATTTCCTTCTCTCTCTTCTTTCTCCCTTCCTACCCTTCAATACATTTCCCTCCTTATTATCTCTTTGAAACCTTTCTATCGGTCGATCTTTTTTGCTCTCAGTCAGATTCTCTTTCTATTTACATGAAAAGGAAAAAATATCTCTCTCTCTCTCTCTCTCTCTCTCTCTTTTTTAACGTCCATTCCTTCTCTCTCTCTTTCTCCTTCTAACCCTTCAATACATTCCCTCCCTTCTCTCATGAAACCTTTCTATCTCTTCTTTAGCTCTCAGTTCAGATTCTCTCTTTTTACATGAAAAGGAAAAAAATATCTTTTCTCTCTCTCTCTCTCTCTCTCTCTCTTCTTTCTTCTCTTGTCCTTTCTTCTCTCTCTTCTTCTTTCTCCTTTCCTACCCTTCTTTTCTTTCTCTCCTTTTTATCTTCTCTTCTTTCTCTCTCTCTCTTTTCTTTTTAGCTCTCAGAATTCTCTTTCTTTTCTCTGAAAAAAAAATCCTCTCTCTCTCTCTCTCTCTCTCTCTCTCTTTCTCTTTTTTTAACGTCCATTCCTTCTCTCTTCTTCTCTCTTCCTTCCTTCCTTCAATACATTTCCCCTCCCTTATTATCTCTTGAAACCTTTCTATCGGTCATCTTTTTAGCTCTCAGTCAGATTCTCTTTCTATTTACATGAAAAGGAGAAAATATCTCACCCTCTCTCTCTCTCTCTCTCTCTCTCTCTTTTATAACGTCCATTTCCTTCTCTCTCTTCTTTTCTCCTTTCTCCCTTCAATACATTCTCCTCCTTATTATCTCATGAAAACCTTTTCTATCGGTTTCTCTCTTTTGGCTCTCAGTCAAATTCTCTTTCTATTTTTCTTTGAAAAGAGAAAATATTTCCTCTCTCTCTCTCTCTCTCTCTCTCTCTCTTTTCTCTTTCCATTCCTTCTCTCTTCTTTCTCCCTTCCTACCCTTCAATACTTTTCCTCCCTTATTATCTCATGAAACCTTTCTATCGGTCGATCTTTTTTAGCTCTCAGTCAGATTCTCTTTCTATTTACATGAAAAGGGAAAATATCCTCTCTCTCTCTCTCTCTCTCTCTCTCTCTTTTATAACGTCCATTCCTCTCTCTCTTCTTTCTCCTTTTCTCTCCCTTCAATCTCTTTCTTTCCCTTCCTTTCTTCTCTCTCTTGAAACCTTTCTATCGGTCTCTTTTTAGCTCTCAGTCAGATTCTCTTTCTATTTTCATGAAAAGGAGAAAATATCCTCTCTCTCTCTCTCTCTCTCTCTCTCTCTTTTCTCTCAAATAACGTCTCATTTCTTCTCTCTCTTCTTTCTCTCTTCCTTCCTCTCTTTCTCTTCTCTCTCATTTCCTCTCTTTTATTTCTCCTTTTAAAAACCTCTTTCTATCGGAAAATCTTTTTAGCTCTCAGTCAGATTCTCTTTCTCTCTTTTAAATCTCTCTTTCTCCTCTCTCTTCTCTCTCTCTCTCTCTCTCTCTCTTTTATAACGTCCATTCCTTCTCTCTCTTTTTCTATTTTCCTAAAAAATTCATTCTCCTCCCTGTTTATCTGGTTTGAAACCTTTCTATCGGTCGATCTTTTTAGCTCTCAGTCTCAGATTCTCTTTCTTTCTATTTACATGAAAAGGAAAAAATATCTTCTCTCTCTCTCTCTCTCTCTCTCTCTCTCTTTTATAACGTCCATTCCTTCTCTCTCTTCTTTCTCCCTTCCTACCCTTCAATACTTTTCCCTCCCTTATTATCTCATGAAACCTTTCTATCGGTCGATCTTTTTAGCTCTCAGTCAGATTCTCTTTCTATTTACATGAAAAGGAGAAAATATCCACCCTCTCTCTCCCTCTCTCTCTCTCTCTCTTTCTTACGTCATTCCTTTCTCTCTCTTCTTTCTCCTTCCTCCCCTTCTTTACATTCCTCCCTTCTTTCTCCTTTGAAACCTTTCTATCTTTATCTTTTTTGGCTCTCAGTCAGATTCTCTTTCTATTTACATGAAAAGAAAAAATCTTCCCTCTCTCTCTCTCTCTCTCTCTCTCTTTTTAACGTCCATTCCTTCTCTCTCTTCTTTTCTTCTCTCCCTTTTTTTCTTCCCTCCCTTCCTATTATCTCATCCTTTCTATTCTTTCTTCTTTTTTTCTCTTCTTCTTTCTCTTTCTTTTTTTGAAAAAGAGAAAATATTATTCTCTCTCTCTCTCTCTCTCTCTCTTTTTCTTTCTCTTTTCTTTTCTTTCTCTCTCTCTTCATTTTCCTTTTTTTATTGAAACCTTGAAAAGGTCTCTTTTTCTTTCTCTTCAATTCTCTTTCTATTTCTGAAAAGGAAATCTCTTCTCTCTCTTTCTCTCTCTCTCTCTCTCTTTTTCTCTCTCCTTCTCTCTCTTCTTCTCTCCCTTCTCCATTTCCTTTCCCTCCTTATTATCTTTCTGAAACCTTTCTATCGGTCGATCTTTTTTAGCTCTCAGTCAGATTCTCTTTCTATTTACATGAAAAGGAGAAAATATCACCTCTCTCTCTCTCTCTCTCTCTCTCTCTCTCTCTCTTTCTAACGTCCATTTCCTTCTCTCTCTTCTTTCTCCTTCTTACCCTTCTTTCTTACATTTCCCTCCTTATTATCTCTTGAAACCTTTCTATCGGTCTTTTTTCTTTAAGCTCTTTTTCAGATTCTCTTTTCTATTTACATGAAAAGGAGAAAATATCTCTCTCTCTCTCTCTCTCTCTCTCTCTCTTTTTTTCTTTAATAACTCTCTTTTTTGGCTTCCTTTCCTCTTTCTCTTTCATTTCTCTTTTTCTCTTCCATTCCTTCTCTCTCTCTTCTTTCTTTTCCTTTTCTCCCTTTTCTCTTCTCTCTTTATTTCTCATCTCCCTTTTCTATCTTTTCTTCAATATCTTTTAGCTCTCAGTCAGATTCTCTTTCTATTTACATTTTTTCTCCATCCTCTCTCTCTCTCTCTCTCTCTCTTTTCTCTCTTCGTCCATTCCTTCTCTCTCTTCTTTCTCCTTCCTACCCTTTCTTTACATTTCCCTTCTTATCTTTCTGAAACCTTTCTATCGGTCGATCTTTTTGGCTCTCAGTCAATTCTCTTTCTATTTACATGAAAAGGAAAAAATATCTTTTCTCTCTCTCTCTCTCTCTTTCTCTCTCTCTCTCTTTCCTTTCTCCATTTCCTTCTCTTCTTCTCTCCCTTTCCTTCTTCCCATTTCCTCCCTTATTCTCTCTTGAAAACCTTTCTATCTTTCGATCTTTTTGGCTCTCAGTCTTTTTCTCTTTCTCTTTTTTTTCTCCTTTTTTTTCTCCTCTCTCTCCTCTCTCTCTCTCTCTCTCTCTTTTTTTTAACGTTCTTTCCTTCTTTCTCTTTCTTTCTTTTTCCCTTTTCTTTCTTACTTTTCCTCCTTATTATCTCTTCTCTTTCTCTTCAGTCTCTTCTTTTTAGCTCTCAGTCAAATTCTCTTTCTTTCTTGAAAAGAGAAAATATCCTCTCTCTCTCTCTCTCTCTCTCTCTCTCTTTCTTTCCTCCATTCTCTTTCTCTCTTCTTTTTCTCTCTTCCTACCTTTCAATACTTTTCCTCCTTTTTCTCCTTGAAACCTTTCTATCGGTCGATCTTTTTTTCTCTCTCAGTCCATTCTCTTTCTCTTTCCATGAAAAGGAAAAAATCTCTTTCTCTCTCTCTCTCTCTCTCTCTCTCTTTTCTCTCGTCATTCCTTCTCTCTCTTTTCTCCTTTCCTACCCTTCTGTTTCATTTCTCCTCCCTTCTTATCTCATTCCTTTTTCTATCGGTCGATCTTTTTAGCTCTCAGTCAATTCTCTTTCTTTTTTTCTTTCTCTTTCTTTCTCTTCTCTCTTCTCTCTCTCTCTCTCTCTCTCTTTTTTAACGTCCATTCCTTCTCTCTCTTCTTTCTCCCTTCTACCCTTTTCCATTTCCCTCCTTATTATCTCTTGAAACCTTTCTATCGGTCTTAATCTTTTTTCTTCTCTCAGTCAATTCTCTTTCTTCCACATTTTCTCTTCTTTTTCTCCTTGTTCTCTCTCTCTCTCTCTCTCTCTCTCTCTCTCTTTTAACGTCCATTCCTTTCTCTCTTCTTTCTCCCTTCCTTCCCTTTTTTTTCACATTCCCTCCTTATTATCTCTCTTTTCTTCCTTTCTATCTTCGATCTTTTTAGCTCTTTCAGATTCTCTTTCTTCTTTTCTCTTTCTCTCCTCTCTCTCTCTCTCTTCTCTCTCTCTCTTTCTTTCTCTTCCTTCTCTCTCTTTTTCTTCTTTCTCTTTTTCATCCATTTCTTTCCTTATTTTCTCATTTTCTCTTTCTCTTTCTTTCTCTTTTTCCTCTTTCAGATTCTCTTTCTTCTTTTCTTCATGAAAGGAATAAAATCCTTTTTCTCTCTCTCTCTCTCTTTCTCTCTCTCTTTCATTTTCTCCTTTCCTCTTCTCTCTTCTTTCTCTTCCTTCTTCCCTTTTTCTTTTTTTCTTCCTCTCTCTTTATCTCTTGAAAACCTTTCTTATCTCTTTTTATCTTTTTTTTTCTCTCTCAGTCAGATTCTCTTTTCTATTTTTCATGAAAGGAGAAAATATCTTCTCTCTTCTCTCTCTCTCTCTCTCTCTTTTTTTTAACGTCCATTTCCTTTCTCTCTTCTTTCTCCTTCCTCCCTTCTCTCTTTTTCCCTCCTTATTATCTCTTGAAACCTTTCTATCGGTCGATCTTTTGGCTCTCAGTCAGATTCTCTTTCTATTTTGAAAAGGAGAAAATATCCTCTCTCTCTCTCTCTCTCTCTCTCTCTCTTTTTTCTTTTTTTTTTTTCTCTTCTTTCTTTTTCTCCCTTCTTTTCTTTTCATTTTCCCTTCTTATTTCTTGAAACCTTTCTTTTCGGTCGATCTTTTTAGCTCTCAGTTTTTCTCTTTTCTATTTTCCCTCTTTCCTTTCTTTTGAAAATATCCTTTCTCTCTCTCTCTCTCTCTCTCTCTCTTTTTTCTTTTTCTTCTTCCTTCTTTTCTCTTCTTTTCTCTTTTTTTCTACCTTTCTTTTTTCATTTTCTCCTTATTCTCTCTTGAAACCTTTCTTTTCATTTCTTTTGGCTCTCAGTCAGATTCTCTTTCTATTTCTCATCTTTCTTTTTATCCTCTCTCTCTCTCTCTCTCTCTCTCTCTCTTTCATTTTTTCCATTCCTTCTCTCTCTTCTTTCTCCCTTCCTCCCCCTTTTTTCATTCCCTTTCTTTTTTCTCATGAAACCTTTCTATCAGTCGATCTTTTTTAGCTCTCAGTCTTTCTCTTTCTTATTTACATGAAAAGGAAAAATCTCTCTCTTTCTCTCTCTCTCTCTCTCTCTCTCTCTTTTTTTTTTCGTCCTTTCCTTCTCTCTCTTCTTTCTCCTTCTTACCTTTCAATTCTTTTCCCTTTTTTCTTTCTCATTGAAACCTTTCTATCGGTCTTCTTTTTGGCTCTATTTTCAATTCTCTTTTCTATTTCTCATTTAAAAATATCTTTTTTTCTCTCTCTCTCTCTCTCTCTCTTTCTTTCTTTTCCATTCCTTTTCTCTCTCTCTTCTTTCTCCTTCCTCCCCCTTTTTTTCCTTTCCTCCCTTATTATCTCTTGAAACCTTTCTATCGGACGATCTTTTTAGCTCTCAGTCAGATTCTCTTTCTATTTACATGAAAGGAGGAAAATATCTTTTCTCTCCTCTCTCTTCTCTCTCTCTCTCTTTCTCTCTTTCTCATTTCCTTCTCTCTCTTCTTTCTCCCTTCCTTCCCTTTTCTCTTTTCCTCCTTATTATCTCCTTGAAACCTTTCTATCTTTCTTTTTTTTTTTCCTCTCAGTTCTTTCTCTTTCTATTTTCTTAAGAGAAAAATATATCTTCTCTCTCTCTCTCTCTCTCTCTTTCTTTCTTTCTTTTTCCATTCCCTTCTCTCTCTTCTTTCTCCTTCCTGCCCTTCTTCTTTCATTTCCCTCCCTTATCAATCTTCTTGAAACCTTTCTATCTCGTCTTTTTTAGCTCTCAGTCAAGATTCTCTTTCTATTTACATTTTTTTTTTTCTTTTCTCTCTCTCTCTCTCTCTCTCTCTCTTTTTCTTCTTTTTTCGTCCATTTCCTTCTCTCTCTTCTTTTTCCCTTCCTACCCTTCTTTCTTTTTTTTCCCTCCTTCTTTATCTCTTGAAACCTTTCTTTCGGTCGATCTTTTTTTCTCTCAGTCAATTTTCTTTCTTATTTTCTTGAAAAGAAAAATTTATCTCTCTCTCTCTCTTTCTCTCTCTCTCTCTCTCTTTTTCTTCTTTCTCCATTCCTTCTCTCTCTTCTTTCTCCTTTTCCTACCCTTCAATTTCCTCTCTCTTCTTTTTCCTCTTGAAACCTTTCTATCGGTCTCTCTTTTCTCTCTTTCAGATTCTCTTTCTATTTACATGAAAAGGGAAAATATCCACTCTCTCTCTCTCTCTCTCTCTCTCTCTTTCTTTTTTCCAATTCCTTCTCTCTCTTTTTCTCTCTTTCCTACCCTTCTTTCTTTTCCCTCCTTATTAGAATTGAAACCTTTCTATCGGTTCGATTTTTTTTAGCTCTTCAGATTCTCTTTCTATTCCATGAAAAGGAGAAAATATTTCTCTCTCTCTCTTCTCTCTCTCTCTCTCTCTCTTTTTTTAACGTTTTTCCTTCTCTCTCTTCTTTCTCCCTTCCTACCCTTCTTTTCATTCCCTCCTTTTATCTTGAAACCTTTCTATCGGTCGATCTTTTTAGCTCTTCTTTTCTCTTTTCTCTTTCTATTTACAAAAAAGGAAAAAATCTTTTCTCCTCCCTCTCTTTTTCTCTCTCTCTCTCTCTTTTCTCTCTCTTTTTTTTCTCTCTTCTTTCTCTCTTTTCTCCCTTCTCTTTTTTTTCCTTTTTTTTTTATTTCTCTTTCTTTCTTTTATCTTTCTTTTTTTTCTCTCTTTCAGATTCTCTTTCTATTTTCATTTTCTTTCTTTTTTTATCCTTCTCTCTCTCTCTCTCTCTCTCTTCTCTTTTTTCTTCTCTTTCCTTCTCTCTCTTCTTTCTCCTTTCCTCCTTCTTTTCTCTTTCTTGAATTATTTCCTTTTTTCTTCTCTCCTCTTCTTTCTATTTTCTTCTCTTTTTTTTCTCTCTCTCTTTTCTCTTTCTATTTCTTCTTTCTTTTTTCTTCTTTTCTCTCTCTCTCTCTCTCTCTCTCTTTTTTTCTTCCATTCCTCTCTCTCTTCTTTCTCCCTTCCTACCCTTCAATTCTTTCCTCCTTTTTCTCATTCTTTCTTTCTATCGGTCGATCTTTTTTTCTCTTTGATTCTCTTTCTATTTCATGAAAAGGAGAAAATATCTTCCTCTCTCTCTCTCTCTCTCTCTCTCTTTTTTTTTTCGTCCTTTTCTTCCTTCTCTCTCTTTCTTTCTCTTCTTTCCTCCCTTCTCTCTCTTTTTTCTCTTTTTCTCTTCCTCTTCTTTTCTATCTTTCCTCTTTTTGGCTCTCAGTCAGATTCTCTTCTTTATTTTCTCATGAAAAGAAAATATTTCTCTCTCTCTCTCTCTCTCTCTCTCTCTCTCTTCTTTTTCTTTCCTTTTTCTTCTCTCTTTTTCTCCTTCCCCTTTCTTTTCATTCCCTCCTTTTTCTTCTTCTTGAAACCCTTTCTGTTTCGATCTTTTTAGCTCTCAGTTATTCTCTTTCTTTTACATGAAAAGGAGAAAATATCCACTCTCTCTCTCTCTCTCTCTCTCTCTCTTTTTAACTTTCCTTTCCTTCTCTCTCTTCTTCTTTCTCCTTAAATACCCTTCAATTTTTCCTCCTTTTTATCTTTCTCCTTTCTATCGGTCTATCTTTTTAGCTCTCAGTCAGATTCTCTTTTTATTTACTGAAAAGGAGAAAATATTCTTTCTCTCTCTCTCTCTCTCTCTTTCTTTTTTTCTCTTTCCTCTCTCTCTCTTCTTTCTCTCTTCCTTTTTTTATCTTTCATTCCCTCCTTATTATCTCTCTCTTTCTTTCTATCGGTCTCTTCTTTTTAGCTCTCAGTCTTTTTCTCTTTCTATCTTTCATTCTTTGGAAAATATTCTTCTCTCTCTCTCTCTCTCTCTCTCTTTTCTTTCTTTTTCTTTTTCCTTTTCTCTCTCTTCTTTCTCTTCATTTCCTCTCCCCTTCTTTTCATTTCCCTCTCTTATTATCTCTTGAAACCTTTCTTTCGGTCTTCTCTCTCTTCTTCTCTCTCCTCTTCTTTTCTCTTTCTTTCTTCTCTCTCTTTCTCTCTCTCTCTCTCCTCTCTCTCTCTTTTTTTATTTTCTTTTCTCTTTCTTTCTTCTTTCTCTCTTCCTTCCTTCTTTCTCTTTTTCTTTCTCCTCTCTTTCTTTCTTTTATTTTTTCTATTCTTCTTTCTTTCCTCTCTCTTTCTTTCTTCTCTTTTTTTTTCTTTTTCTTTCTTTTCCTTTTCTTTCTTTCTCTCTCTCTTTTTATCTTTTTTTTCTTCTTTTCTCTCTTTCTCTTTTCTCTTTCTTTTCCTCCTTATTCTCTCTCTTCTTTCTGACTTTTCTTTTTCTTTCTTTCTCTTCAGTCTTTTTCTCTTTCTATTTCTTCTTTTTCTTCCTTTTCTCTTTCTTTCTCTCTTCTCTCTTTCTCTTTTTCTTTTTTTCCTTTCTCTCTTCTTTCTCCCTTCCTTCCTTTTTTTCTCTTTTCCCTCCTTATTATCTCATCTTTCTTTCTATCGGTCCCATCTTTTTTCTCAGTTTCTCTCTATTTTCTTTTACTTTCTTTATCTTCTCTCTCTCTCTCTCTCTCTCTCTCTTTTCTTTTCCATTCCTTCTCTCTCTTCTTTCTTCTTTTCCTCCCTCTTCAATAATTCATTTCCTCCCTCTTCTTTCTCTTTAAACCTTTCTTTCTTTCTCTTTTTTTTGGCTCTCTTCTTTCTCTTTCTATTTACATGAAAAGGAAAAAATATCCTCTCTCTCTCTCTCTCTCTCTCTCTCTTTCATAACGTCCATTCCTTCTCTCTCTTCTTTCTCCTTCCTTCCCTTTTTTCATTCCCTCCTTATTTCTCTCTTTCTCCCAAATTTTCGATCTTTTTAGCTCTCATTCAGTCTTTCTCTTTCTATTTTCATCCTGTCTGTATTTGAAAAAATATCCTCTCTCTCTCTCTCTCTCTCTCTCTCTTTTTATAACTCTTCCATTCCTTTCTCTCTTCTTTCTCCTTCCTACCCTTCAATCATTTCCCTTTTTTATCTCTTCTTTCTTTTTTCATGTCATTTTTTTCTCTCTCAGTCATTATTCTCTTTCTATTTACATGAAAAGGAGAAAATATCTTTCTCTCTCTCTCTCTCTTTCTCTCTCTCTCTTTCTAACGTCTCATTTCTTTCTCTCTTCTTTTTCCCTTCCTACCCTTCTTACATTTCCTCCTTATTATCTCCTTCAAAACCTTTCTATCTTTCGTTTTTTTTTTTAGCTCTCTCAGATTCTCTTTCTATTTGAAAACATTTTCTTTCTTTTTTTCTCTTCTCTCTTCTTTCTCTCTTTCTTCTCTCTCTCTCTTTCTCTCTCTCCATTCCTCTAATTTTCTTTTCTCCTTTCTATCTTTT
>CAHIKZ030003739.1:97500-109062 GCA_903632075.3 Acanthosepion pharaonis
ATTTCAATTTTCTCCCTTTCTTTTCTTTTTCAATTTTTGCTCTCAGTCAAATTCTCTTTCTTCTTAAAAAACTTTTTGGAATTTTTCTCTCTTTTTCTCTTTCTTTTCTTTCTTCTCTCTTTGGGTAAAATAATTTTTTCTTTTTTTTCCTTTCTTCTCTCTTTTTTTTCTCTCAGTTTTCTTTTTTATTCTTTTCAAATCTTCCTCTCTCTTCTCCTTCTTTCTTTTTTTTTCTTTTCCTTTTCTTCTTTAAATTTCCGAAACCCTTTTTTTCCTCCTTTTTTTTTTTTTTCTCTCAGCAAATTTCTCTCAAATATTCTCTTTCTATTTTCATTTTTGACGGAAAATATCCTTTCTTTCTCTCTCTCTCTCTCTCTCTCTTCTTTTCGTTTTTTTCTTCTCTATTTTTTCCTTTTTTTTTTTTTCAATTTCTCTCTTCTCTTTTTCTCTTCCACTTCAAATCGGATCTCTTTTGGCTCTTTATTCAATTTCTTTCTATTTTCATAAAAAAAAAAAATCTCTCTCTCTCTCTTTCTCTTTCTCTCTCTCTTTTTTGGTCCTTTCCTTCTCTCTCTTTTCTCCCTTCCTACCCTTCTTTACATTCCTCTCAAATTATCTCTATGAAACCTTTCTATCTCTTAATCTTTTTCTTTCTTTTTCTTTCTCTTTCTATTTACATTTTGGAAAATAGTTTTCTCTCTTTTGGATCTCTCTCTCTCTCTCTTTTGCCTTTTTTTTCCTTCTCTCTCTTCTTTCTCCTTCCTCATTTCAATACATTCCCTCCTTTTATCTCCTTTCTTTTCTCCTTTTTTTCTTTTTCTCTCAGTCCTTTCTCTTTCTATTTCTTCTCTTTCCTCTCCTTCCTCTCTCTCTCTCTCTCTCTCTCTCTCTCTCTTTTATAATTTCCATTCCTGTTTCTCTCTTCTTTTTCAGGTTCCTTCCTACCCTTCTCTCTTTCCCTCCTTATTATCTCATGAAACCTTTCTCTTTTCTTTACCATTTTTTAGCTCTCAGTCAGATTCTCTTTCTATTTACATGAAAAGGAGAAAATATCCTCTCTCTCTCTCTCTCTCTCTCTCTCTTTTATAACGTCCATTCCTTCTCTCTCTTCTTTTCCCTTCCTACCCTTCAATTTTTCCCTCCTTATTATCTCCTTGAAACCTTTCTATATTCCAATCTTTTTGCTCTCAGTCAGATTCTCTTTCTATTTACATGAAAAGGAAAAATATCCTCTCTCTCTCTCTCTCTCTCTCTCTCTTTTTTTCCTTTTCCTTCTTTCTCTTCTTCTCATTCCCTTCCTACCCTTCAATACATTCAACCTTATTATCTCTTCAAACCTTTCTATCGGACGATTTTTTTTAGCTCTCAGTTTGATTCTCTTTTATTTACATATTTAAATTTTTCCATATCTCTCTCTCTCTCTTTCTCTCTCTCTCTCTCTTTTCTATAACGTCCATTCCTTCTCTCTCTTCTTTCTCCCTTCCTACCCTTCCTTTCATTCCCTCCTTATTATCTCATTCTCTCCTTTCTATCATTAAATCTTTTTTTGGCTCTCAGTCTGGATTCTCTTTCTATTTCCATTTCTGGGTTTGAAAATAATAACGTTTCTCTCTTTCTCTATTTCTCTCTTCTCTCCGTTTTTTCATAACATCCATTCCTTCTCTCTCTTGTTTTTCTATTTCCTACCCTCTCTTTACATTTTCCTCCTTATTATCTCTTGAAACCTTTCTATCGGTTTATCTTTTTGGCTCTCAGTCAGATTCTCTTTCTATTTACATGAAAGGAAAATATCCTCTCTCTCTCTCTCTCTCTCTCTCTCTCTTTTTCATAACGTCCATTTCCTCTCTCTCTCTTCTTTCTCCCTTCCTCCCTTCAATACATTTCCTCCTTATTATCTCTTGAAACCTTTCTATCGGACAATCTTTTTTAGCTCTCAGTCAGATTCTCTTTCTATTTACATGAAAAGGAGAAAATATCCACTCTCTCTCTCTTTCTCTCTCTCTCTTTTCATAACGTCCATTTCCTTCTCTCTCTTCTTTCTCCTTCCCTACCCTTCAATACATTTCCCTCCTTATTATCTCTCTTGAAACCTTTCTATCAGTCGTCTTTTGGCTCTTTAATTCTCTTTCTATTTATTTGAAAAGGAAAATATCCTCTCTCTCTCTCTCTCTCTCTCTCTCTCTCTTTCTAACCTCCATTCCTTCTCTCTCTTCTTTCTCCTTTCTACCCTTCAATACATTTCCCTCCTTATTATCTTTCAAAACCTTTCTATCGGTCGATCTTTTTGGCTCTCAGTCAGATTCTCTTTCTATTTACATGAAAAGGAGAAAATATCCTCTCTCTCTCTCTCTCTCTCTCTCTCTCTTTCATAACGTTTCCTTCTCTTCTTCTTTCCCTTCCTACCCTTCAATACATTTCCTCCTTATTATCTCTTGAAACCTTTCTATCGGACGATCTTTTTGGCTCTCAGTCAGATTCTCTTTCTATTTACATGAAATGAAAGAAAATATCCTCTCTCTCTCTCTCTCTCTCTCTCTCTTTTCATAACGTCCATTCCTTCTCTCTCTCTTTCTCCCTTCCTGGATGAACCCTTCAATACATTTCCTCCCTTATTATCTCATGAAACCTTTCTATCGGTCATCTTTTTGGCTCTCAGTCAGATTCTCTTTCTATTTTCATGAAAAGGAGAAAATCCACTCTCTCTCTCTCCTCTCTCTCTCTCTTCTTTATAACGTCCATTCCTTCTCTCTCTTCTTTCTCCTTCCTACCCTTCAATACATTTCCCTCTCCTTATTATCTCCTGAAACCTTTCTATCGGTCGATCTTTTTTAGCTCTCAGTCAGATTCTCTTTCTATTTACATGAAAGAAAAATATCCTCTCTCTCTCTCTCTCTCTCTCTTTTCTTAACGTCCATTCCTTCTCTCTCTTCTTTCTCCCTTCCTACCCTTCAATACATTTCCTCCTTATTATCTCATGAAACCTTTCTATCGGACAATCTTTTTGGCTCTCAGTCAGATTCTCTTTTCTATTTACATGAAAAGGAGAAAATATCCTCCCTCTCTCTCTCTCTCTCTCTCTCTCTCTCTTTCATAACGTCCTTTTCCTTCTCTCTCTTCTTTCTCCCTTCCCTACCCTTCAATACATTTCCTCCCTTATCTCTCCTTGAAACCTTTCTATCGGACGGGTCTTTTTAGCTCTCAGTCTGATTCTCTTTCTCCTTATATGAATTTAAAAATATCTCTCTCTCTCTCTCTCTCTCTCTCTCTCTCTTTCTTAACGTCCTTTCCTTCTCTCTCTTCTTTCTCCTTCCTACCCTTCATCCATTTCCTCCTTATTATCTTTTGAAACCTTTCTATCGGTCGATCTTTTTAGCTCTGTTTAAAGTCAAACAAAACACAATGAAACCAACCCCTCTATTAATGCTAATTCTAACCACCCCAAAGCCATTGTGAAATAGATTCCTTACCGTTAACACTAGGATTAATCGATTATCATCCAACATAAATATCTTTAATGAAAACACAAAATTGTATGAATATGCTCTCCAAAAAATTGGTGTTAAAAATAAATTTTCTTAATTAACCCTTTTAAGTAACACCAAGATAATTGAAATGAAACGTCGACACATAAAAACTTTAAACTGTCAAATAATAACAACGTACAGTATTTTCTAAAATTAAGCTTTTTCAAAAGTAAATATCCTTCTAAGGAAGATGTTCAATTGGAAAACGATTAAGATTAGCTACTCTTGTACCAACAGCCTTTATAAAATTATTAACTCATGCAATAACTAAATTTTAAGGAATTTCTATGAGACCAACAACAATCTTTGTATGGAACCCTTTTTTAGTTGTAGATCAAGAGATAATTGTCTAGTAGAGTGCAAAGTCTGGTTTATATATCAAGTGACCATTTCCCCTCAAAAGAAAATATGGAAAATAAAAAAGTTTACATTGGAATTTCCGTGGGGGAATGGAAACGAATATTTTATACATAAGCACTCATTTTCTAACTTGAAATTCAAACATAAGTAACTCTTTCCAAAAAATTTTAGGAATTGAAGGGTGAAAACTGAAACCCACAGATAGTTTAAAAATTATAGGTTCTGTACCAAACTCCGTATAGTCTTAAGGATAAGTGTAATTTATGATTAGAATAAAAAAATTAAAATAATAAAATACAATAATCAAATCCAACTGTTGAATCAGAGAAATCAAAAGTGTTAAAAAGTCAGCATAAAACAAATTCAAATTCCCATTTTAGTTTCTCGTTAATTAGCTACCCAAAATCATTCCTCTAACACATAAAATGTCGAGGCGAAAACCCAAAACTAATTCTATTTCCCATATTGGAATTATTTCTGATTTTAGAAAAAACAAAATCTATTTTCTTTCCGGTAATCGATTGTTTTTTGTAAAATCTCAGGAAATTTCTGGCTCATTTTACTTCCGGTTTTATAAATGGACTTTTTTGTCTTTTCAGATTTTGAACTTTGACCTTTTTTTTCTTTTCTTTCTTTTCAGATTTGATTTTTATCTTCAGAAGAAACTTTCAAAATGGCGTCCAATGTAACTGAAGAAGAGACATTCAATGCTCGAAAATGCGACCAATTTTTGGACTTGGAATCGAAGACGTTGCCATGTCTTCATTCTTTCTGTGGGTCGTGCATGAAGATAATTCTTGAAGGAAAAGGCCTGTGTTCCCAGTGCCTACAGTCTGTGACAGGTGACGAATTGAGACTGGCACCATTTTTGAAATGAAGTCTCTGAGGTGTCGTCAGCTGGAATCCAGAAAGAATAGTGGTGAATTTGTACTTCGAAGAATGGGGCAGAATCGACCGGCCAGATTTAGGGTGCCAGGAATGCGAGAGAATTCTTGTTAAGGGACTGCGAGGGGTCCACCCAGACACAGAGACCAAGACATGTCAGGTGTATCAGTGGAGTCCATCCGGATCATCATGACGGACGAATATCGACCTTTCCCACCAATCAGGACGCCTTCTGCAAGCGGTGTAGATGTGCCTCTGCAAAAATGTTACAAGGATCACATGACCGCTTCATCCGCTGTCGGTGAGGAAGGAGGCGTGAAAGAAAAACAGCCCCCACCCTGGGCGGGAACCCGACAGTTCAGTCAAATCCTGAAGACGAACAAGCAGACGGAGCGATCCATTGACCAACTATCAAGGGATTGCGATTCTAGCTCTCAAAACTCTTCGATAATTTTGAGGGCATACGTTGAAGGCACGGCTCAAGTTGGGAGGCTGTGCGATAATATGAAATTGATGGCGTTAGAACTGGGGTAAATGGTGCCGCTCCTCAAGGGCAGAAAGAGCTTTTGGGGAAGGTAAAAGATCGGCAGCAAACCTTGGGACATTTGTTGAGGACATATATTCAATAATAATATTTAATAATTTATAGATATGACAGATATTTTGTGCGTATGTAAAAACCAACTAAAAAAACAAAAATGTAAAAACAAACTTAAACACACACGAACTCACACACATCATCAGACAGACACACACGACACGTGCTGTTTTTTTTTTTTGTGTGTGTGTGTGTGGTTTTTGTGTGTCTTTACCTTGTGGGTAATCGACTCAGTGTAATGGTATACAAGCTTGTCTCGTGGAACTATTTTTTTTAATGTGGTGACTATTCAATCTTCACCTGACTATCGAAAAGTTACGACTTGTACAGCATAAATGCCATGCATCGTAAATCATGCCAAACCGTGACATATCTAGGATCAAGTAAATGCAATCGGACAGTCGATTTTTTTATACAATATGATATATTCACAATCATTCAAATTATTGTTGATTCTTGCTTGAATATTCCTATAAATATACGTAAAATATTTTTTGCCTATGTATTGCTTTTTAATTACGTTTACTTATTGGTTTATAGTGTTATCTTTAACAAGTTAATAATTTTTACAATACGTCTTTCTTTCTTCTTCTTCTTCTTCTTCTTCTTCTTCTTCTTCTCCTTCTTCTTCTCTACCATATTTTTTCTTTGTACCACTCAAATTAGATGGTTAGGAAATGAGGTTATTGTCCGGGATTACATAGCCGGAGTAAGAGGCATATATCATGAGTATATGTTGGATCCATAATGGCTGACTCTAAGCCTAAAGAGGTTAAGATTTTAGTAAGCGCTCAGTTAAATCGACTCCCAAGAGGATGCTTTCCTATCACTACAAACTTAACCTGTCCATGTCTAGGGTTAATAGGTATCTCCCCGCACGCATAATAAATCTGTGCCCTCTAAGATGTCGAGTGTTTTACGAGCCTTGTACAGGGTGAACATTATTTTAATTTTTTTTTTAAATCAGTTGAAGCACCATTCCAGGAGCCTTTTCCACAAGAACGTAACAGTTCTAGGGAAAAAAGAAAACTGTCTGAGTGGAAGGGAATTATTAGTCTAAATATTGTTAGTAGTAGTAATTGAAGAATATCAGTACTGGTGTTGTATTTTTATTGCTGCTGCTGTTGTTTTTCTTCTGTCTCTAGCGTTGTATATATATATATATATATATATATATATATATATATATATATATATATATATATATATATAGAGAGAGAGAGAGGGAGGGAGGGGGGAGGAGGAGAGAAATAGAGTGAGGAGGAACTAAATTTTCGTCTTCAGGCAAAATATTACGGTGTCGAGAGGCTGATTTGAAGAGAGAGTGCCTTTTACATTTAGAACCGAGGGCAAAACAAACTTTCTCTACTCATTCCATTTCTTGAGGCGATGTTATGTCCTATCATAACACTGGCAATTACACGACTGCTAAGATCATAAAATTTTCGAAGACTTGAAGGCTAACGTAAAAGCTTGTAACAAACATGTCAATTTTATACCAACTCAACTGTTACTTTGCTTCTTCTGTCTCACTGAAAATACAAAAAAAAAAAAAAACAACCAATTAACTAAAAAAAAAAAATCGCACAATGTTCGTTCGTCACAACAAAAAATACGTTTACTTCAGAAATAGGTTCTACTCGCTCACAAATAGCAATATAAAACATATAAATGCCGTAATACATCACTTCTCACACTGTCTCGAACGGTAGCATGAAATAAGAATGAAAAATTGTGATAACTCATCATTAATAGACACGCTGTTATGATTTCAATGGACAAGTGATCAGACAGTGTTGCATAGAGATGTGTATGCACACACTGGAAGCAAAATTGAACAAATTTCACCAGTTACTAATATCCAAAATATTTAGATACCAAATGAATGTATGTTAAACCTTTTTTTTTTAAATTTCCGTGTTGTTATAAAAATCAATTTTTAGCCAGTCATACTTAGAAGTTCCTTGCCATGTCTTGGGGTGTTTTTTTTTTATTTTAATACTGCCTTTTTATTTTTTTCTCTTCTCCGGGTATACAAACTCTAACACACTGCTTATTTTCCGATGTTATCGAACAGCTTTCAAACTGCTTCTATCCTTACTACTGGAATATTCACTGTGACTACCACTATCACATATGTTGCAAGATGGCTTAGTATAATTTCGTATCTACGTACATTAAGGCTTACGGCCATATATACGTTGAGACACCGGTTCCTGTATGAGCAACGAAGTTAAGCAACTTCGATCCTTGTCAGTACCTAGATGGGTGACAGTTTAGGAATAACAGATGCTTTAAAACTTGGATGTGAGTATGGTGTGATGGATAATGACTTACAATTTTTAATCCGATAGCTAAGTTCGAATTCGAGTTGGGTTTGTTATATTCACTTTCGCACTAATACCTTTGGGAAGCACATGAATGCACATCTTCTCCCCCAACTATGGATTAATTAGTTAAACATCTCCAGCTAAAACATTTTAGTAATAATTAAATCATGATCTAGAATGGTGATCATATATTTTATCATTCTAAGTACAAATTTTCCACCAGTGACGAATGATAAGGATATTTTTTACCCTGGAAATATAGATAAAGATTACATCTAAAACAACCTGGCCACAAGTGAATAGATATGATGATTATATTTCTTCGTTCTAAAATCTGAAACTTCATAATTATAAAAACGACCCTTCCACCACAAGTAATGTCAGTAGAGTAACAGTAGTAAAATGAACGTAGAAGTATCTTCTTCGCTCCGTAAAATCCCACAGTTTACTGTCTCAAACTCTACCCTTAACAACAAAACTCTCGGAACAAGCAAAAAATAAATAAGCACATATTTTTAAAGAAACAAAAGAGAAAATAACATTGAGAATATTTTTAAGACACACAATACCCATATTTTAACTGACATCACTAAAAGAAAAATTCACATTCTTGTCGTTAATGTCAACACGTGTCTCAAAGGTTTATTATTGTTGTTAACGTTGCCCGTTTTATGCATTTTATTATCAGTATAAAAGAGAAATAGAATCCTCTATCAACTACTATAGCAACAGGGTAACATACATTAAAAACTACTATACATCAACCCCGTCACACATTATTATCTCAAAAACAAAATTCTATCAATATAAAATTATTTATTGGCATTAAATAATCTGAAAAGGGTAGACAATCCGTAGAAAACAAAGCTATCAAAGTACATTAAAAATGTTTGTCCCCGATTATATGTAATGTTTTGTTTTTTCTTCCTTAATCTAGATTGGTTGTGTTGATAATAGTAATGGTAAATGTTGCCTTTTCCACAAACGAAATATTTGTCATTTCTTAATTGAACAGTTGGTTTTATGGTCGTAATTTATAAAACCTTATTCTTCACATTTTCATGAAATTAATCTTCTAAATTCTCCAGTTATATATTTTTTTTTAAACACAGGTTCGATTGTATTTATGCTATTTACATTCTTCGGATTGTTTCCTCAGCTTTGTTGCCATATTCACGGCGTTTCGACCGTTATATGCTCTGGCCTTCTTCGGGTAATTAAAATTTGGAACTGAACCGTTTGTTTGATCCACCGGGGTAGATTGTTCTAGTTCCACGTGCCGTGCTTCTTCCGGACGTCTAGGTATCAGTTAACTCAAATCTCCAAGTTTTTACTCCCCCTCAGCTGTAGCCATGTATTGATCTCGTATCTCTTTGGGACCAGTCACTGGATTCAAACAACGATTTAATCCATTGGGCTGCGTATCCTTGAATAAGGCAACGAGGCTGAGGACAATAGCCCGAAGAGTTAAGGAATATCTCATCCCAGAAATATAGACAGATATAGATTGGATTTTGTTTATGATTTTGGAGTAAAAACATATTTTTGACATATTTTGCTTGTTTGTTTCTTTTCTTTTTTCCGCTTCTATTGTAGGAAGATTTTTGCATTTAATAAAGCATTTCTCTTGTGATTGAGCAGGACCAATATACAGGGCTTGATGAATGGTCATTTTCTTTGCGATTTATAGGGAATATGCGAGCAGTTTAATGAAAATCTGTTGGGAGTAAGTAATCGGAGAACCGAGTTCGAATCCAAGTTGTGTTTGTTATATTTACGCACCAATCACTCTCCTGCAACTCCTGTTATGGGCTTGGAAATATCATTTTTATTCTCAATTTCAATTTCCACCTATCATCCGGCTCACACACCACCCTTGCCTTTTGAACAGAAGTAGACTTTTATCACTTGGTTCCTGTTTAAGATTGGTTTTTCAGTTCCTTCTAAAGTCTCATTCTCTTTTACAGAATCCTTTTGGTATTATCGCCCTGCAAGAGTTGATTTGAGTAAAGAATAAACATTTACTAGCAAACGCTGTGCTGTCTTAGGCTAACGTTCTTGGCTGACATAAACTGGAAAGACTCTATTGAATCCATTGCTAGGTTAACTGCCAGAAGGTTTGGTTCACTCTGTAGAGCTAGACATTTTTCCTTTCCAGTGTCTATCATACATATCTGATATTTATCTAGAAATCCTTCATAAAGTCCCGAGAAGAATTAGCAATATTTTTGGTACCAATTTAAAGTTGCGGTTCCAGTCACGTTCCCACCATCGTAAGGTTGTCTCCCTTTGTCTTTTCTGTAAATACTTTCCTGGTCATTTTTCTGGTGATCTCATCCTTATGTTGTCTAGATTCTTCGAATATAAGTGCAATACTAGACAGGTGACGAGTTCTTACCAAATTGCAGTTGATCTGGCGTGATGTATTCGTAAAATCTATGCTAACATTTTCTTTTGTCACTTCTCGTTGAACTTCCTTCCGGGTCCAAGGTTTTCAGCCAACTTTAATCTGCATAAATATAAATGCAATGTCAATTGCAATATGCTCTGCTTCTGATTGTTCTTACTCTATTCCCGTTCCTTACTAATCTTTCTCTTTCTAACTCACACACACCCAGTGACACCTTTTGTTTCTGCAGAATTATTGCTTTGCTGGGGTTTATTGGAATTTTTGGGTACTAGTGAGCCAGCCAAAATGAGCTGACATATTTTATAGTTCAGCAATGGAAGGGTTAACCAATCAGAAGGCTCAAAATATTAAATGCGACGTGTATAAAGGCGGCCATTTTTTTTCCTGAATATGCACTTCCAGCCTTTGACATCGAAGACTGAAGAATTACGGAACAGCTGCTGGTGGTATTGGTGATATAGCCAGATCCAGTAGAGTGTCCGGCACCCTTACTCGATGGTCAAATTTTGATGACGTCCCTGCATAGTTTCCTCGATCTCACTAATGCGACAATATCTCATCCTTATATATTGAATTTTTATCGAAAATGAATAACCTTATTTCGAAGATCCCAAGGGAAGAAATTAAAGGCGTCAAGGTTTAACGATCGTGGTCCTGCTGGCTTCGCTGTTTTAAGATGATGCGAATAGGAACTTCTCATTGCATTTCTGTTTGAACGTCCATTTCAAATAAGCTCTAATTACTTCTCACACATTGTTTATATTTTTAATCTTTACAACAAAGTTTAAGTTCAAATGTTCGTCAACAGTTAAAGCTGAAAGAAAGAAAGAAAAAATCATTAGACATTTAAATTCACCCTTAAAATCGGTCCAAATTTGGAACACCTTTTATATTTAAATTCGATCACAGCTTGGATTAAGGAGAAAACAAAAAGAGATATTTTTAGGACAAGAACAATATGGTTTTTGTTAAAGATGCTGGAATTGAAAATTATATATTATTATGAAATTATAATTATATATAATATATTAAATTATAATTATATATTCGAAATGATTTCTGTGAGGAATGCAATTATATTTCAGAT
The DNA here is from genome assembly GCA_903632075.3 of Acanthosepion pharaonis. Lineage (NCBI taxonomy): Eukaryota > Metazoa > Mollusca > Cephalopoda > Sepiida > Sepiidae > Acanthosepion > Acanthosepion pharaonis. The sequence goes on from CAHIKZ030003739.1 coordinate 108,695, forward strand.
AGATTAAAAAGCATTTTATAAGGTACGGTATATCGATGTTTAAATGCAAGAAAAAACTATTTATATTAGAATGACGGTCGAATAATCCCTGAACTGAAAATGAAGAGGACTGCCTCCATATGGATGAAAAAACCGAAAACAGCTCTAATAAAGCTTACGGGTTTATTAAAATTCAAAGCAGACGAGATCCTATCAGAATTTATTATATGTTTAAGGCATGACACAGAAAGAAAAAAAAAAAGAAAGAATGGAAGAATACGATAGAAAGAAAAAGAAAAGAATGGAAAGAGAATGAGATGAGGAAAAACTGAGGTAGGAAAAGAGAAAGAAGGCGATAAAATTGAAAAAAGAAAAGGGAAAAAATAGAA
>CAHIKZ030003740.1:0-67086 GCA_903632075.3 Acanthosepion pharaonis
TACCTTTTTAAATGTTTCATATTCTCTTAATTTGGAAGAAAAAAATTTTTTGTTTAAAGGTTTTCAAAATAACAAAATAAAAAAACCATTAAAACATGATTAACAATAAAAAAAAAAGAACAAAAAAACCCCAAATTTCTTTTTTTCCCCATATCTCTTCTTTGATGAATTTAAAAAAAAGTTTTTATTTTTTCATCTTTTATATAAATATGTATAAAAAGGGCAAAAATGGGGAGGGATGGAAACTTGCCCCAAAATTTTCTATTTTTCGATGAGAGTGAAAGAGGCGCAATCAACAAACAGTGAATGAATAAATACTACAAAAGCAATTATGGTTAAAAAAATTTTTATACTCAGTTTTGTAAACCGAAAATTTTTTTTTACAGTTTTTCCCATTATTTGAGACCAAAACAACCCGACTTCATCTGACAGCCTGACATCCATGGGGAGAAACTGACGGGTTACATTCAAGGGTCAAAGTCAAACAACATGTCACTTTTAAATCAAACCCAAAAACATCAAAACCCTTGTGGGTGAAAAAATTAATTTTCACCCTGAGTCCTCTCTCACAGATGGGACAAAACTGTCTTTAATTCCAATGGAAAAGTGTTTGATAACTGTATTCCTTGTTCCCAATTTAAAAATCACAGTTAGAATCCACCATACCCCCAAAATTTAGAAAACCCCCCTTTGTATTCCATTGGGGGAAAAAAATTTTTGGGACCCTGTCTGAGACTTTAAAATCAATCATAACCCACAACAACCCAAAAAGTCTAAATTAACCATTTTTTCCCCCCCCATCTGTTAAAATTTCCTCTTACTTGTAACCTGCTACCCCAAGTGGCCTCCCCCCGTCGTTCCCCAGGATGAATCTCACAGTAAAAAAAAAACAAAAAAACCCCCCATGAAATTTTTTTTTTTTTTAAAAACTTTAAATTTTGACTGTCCCCATTTGCATACATTTTTTAATGATTACATTAAACTTTTTTAATAATCTTAGCAACATTCAACAAAATATGACAACCAAATGATACAAATTTCAATCTAGAATGCACTAATGTCAACTTGTAGTCATTTTTATAAATAAAATGAAAATCAGGCATAAATTTTTGCAGTGATCTAATAGATTCTTTTGAAGAATGAACAGTGTTACCAAGATGTTTTTGAGATATTACAAACAAGGACAAGCAAAAATAAAAGATTCCTTGAAGGACCTAACAACCTGACTTGTTTGTATGTAAACAGGCAACTATTTCGATATATAGCAATTTCTTTAATGCAATTAAAATAGCTAATTGAAATTTAAAAAAAACAAAACAAAACTATCACAGAACCTATTTGATTGAAAACCAAAAATATCCTGGTTTTAGTGCATTCCACACACTGATATTAATAACACTAGGCCATCTGTCCATTTTTATAAACTGGACTATTTCTTTAAAAAATAAAAACACTTTTAGCACAGTTTGCTCTTCCTCAGTGAATTAAATACAATGGATGATATAAAAATGTGCACAGTGCACCACTCAAACTTCTAAATGCCCATCTAGTATTTTGTTCATTGCTCCTCCTTCATAACTCCAAATGTCCCCACCCTTGGGGACAGTATGGGTTCTGCTGGGGGCAATATTAGCCTAGGACCATAAATTGGTCATTCTATTCATGTACAGTTTAAGCCACTTTTGAGCCAATGATTTTTCAGCATTTCTTCATATTTTACAATCTTCTTTGCAAGATAAAAAAAATGTTTGGTATTACATTAACAAAGAATGATGCCATCATTTTTCTACCACTTGGATACATATGGGTTCTCTTGTCATTGCAGTTTTACTGACACTAATAGGTAACACATACATGGAAAAGCAGAAGGCACTTGGTCTATGGCTTTTAATATGTGGATTCAGTGCTCATTATTTACCAATTTACAACAAAGCTGGTTAAGAGAAACAGATTTTGGCAAACAAGTCCTTGCTTCTTATTAAACTTATTTCTCTTCCATAAATTCCTACTTTCTTAGGCTCAATTTTTTTACCTAATTTCAAAACAATGGGATAGTTGAAATTAAAATTTCCCTAATATGCAAATGATGGCACTGGGAACAAGTGTTAATACAATATTCGTTCATTCTAAGTTTTGTAAGACACATTACAACACTGAAGAGGTCACGAAACAGCATGTCATTCTTCTTTTATGCATACAAAAGATGTCAAAACAAGGAAGCAAATGTAATGGCCATAAAATAACGAGTTTTATTTGCAGAAAGAAATAGATTCACATAAATTTACAAAATCATATTCATCTTAAAACAAAAAAAAAAAAAAGTTTCTTTTGGTAGTGATTGTTGAATTTAAAAACCAAAATGACAAACAAACAAGAAAAAGTTAGCAAGAAAGGAGGGGAATATTTTATTAAAGCAATATTCAGTGTTCAATCTGCTGAAAAAAAAAAAAACGTCTATCAAATAAGGAATGTTTTGGTTTATTTTTTTTTTTTTTTTTAAATTTTAGAAAATTTTTGTAATTAATGTCAATTATTTCTTTTTTTTTTTTGCAACACAATTTTTTCTTTCTATTTATTTTACAGTTTATGCACACATCATATTTACAAATTTATATCTCTCAAGTTAAAATGCTTTTTGGAAGCCAAGCAAAATTTTTGCCAACAGGGTTAGATTAAAAATCATTAACCAACAACAGATTGCTTCTATCTAGACCATACTTTAGCCAACAGCTGTGAAGCTGGTGATTTTCTATTACACAATTGTCCAATAATTTATCTCATCTTCACCATATCAAGCAGAACTTAACTATAGAGTCACTCTCAGATGTTGGGCATCCCAGTCCAATTGAAAATTTAATTCCTAACAGTGACATTTAATAATATATGATGTGGGAATATGCACTAATATATATATATATATATATATATATAAAACATTTCAAGATAAAATTTATCAATGCCTCAATATATGGGAATGAATTATTCATATATAATATATATGCATACATACATACGTACACTAGGAATAAATTTAAAAACACATGCACAGTTTTAAAAATGACAAAAATTACAAATTCTTTCCAAATTTTCCAAAATATTTTTTACACTAAAAATGCATCAACACCAAAAAGTCAAAAAAAAAAAGATACTTTAAAGTTCAAATCATTGTTTTTTGTTTTTTGTTTTTTCTCCCAACAAAGTTTTAAGTACTTACAATTAACAGACCAAACAGGAAAAGGAAAAAAAGGATAAATGGTAGATATATAAAACATGCAAGAATGTATTCTAATCTGAAACAAAATTTGTTTTCTAATAGGAAATAAAAAAAAATTGTTTAGAGGCAACAAACTAAAAAAAAATAAAATTTATTTATTTACAGCAGTCAGAAAAATTAATCATCAGAATAATGTATATCAATAAGGTCTCAAGTTTTATATATATTTTAAATTAATTTTAGACTTATAAAATCAAGTAGACATATAGATAAAATTTATTTTGTTGGATCTTATGAATAGTTCCCATGCCTTTTGATATATATGAAAATATATATATAGTTATATATATATATAGTTATTATATATATATATTTCCAACAGAAAATAGACCAGAAAGATAACCCATGAATAAAATATTTATGGGATATTTTTTTTATCACTCCATAGCATTTAAAAAAAAAAATAGAACATAGAAATTTAATTATTAATTTTTTTTTTTTTTAAATTTTTAGAAATATTTAGGCTTTTAAGTCCAAACTAAAAAAAAAAAATGAATATTTTTACTTCTTATCATATAAAATTATATATATATATATAAATTCAAAAAATATTTACATCCAACCAAAATGGATTTTCTAGAAGAAAAAAATTTGTTGCCATTTAAATATTAATTGTGACATTATTGACAACATTTAAAAATAATAAAAGGCTGAAATTTTATATTATCACACCTTATTATCATATATATATTTTTATTTATAAAAACCCCATCTTTTGAAAAGAGTGCCAGTTTCTATAAATTTTGAGCAGTCAAACAAAAAAATGAAATGAGTTTAAGTTTTGGTAAAATTATAGATATTTGAAGATTTAAAAAACAATTTCATGTTAACATTTTAAAAATTACATTGTTTTAAAAAACATAAAAATTAAAAAATAAAAATAAAAATAAAATATACATTTTAAAGAAATTAACCTGGATAACCAAAAAAAAAAAAAAAGACATGAGGTATGATTGAAAATTTACATTAACAACAGTGATTGATGACTAATTTTTCCATCCCAATTTATATCAGCCCTTTGGAGAGGAAGGAATTGCCATTGAAAAATTCTTGAATGTCAGAATAAAAAAAAGAAAGAAAGAAACAGTGGGGAGGTCTCTTTCTAGTTCCAAGATGGCACCATGGAGAAAATTTTTTTTCATCATTAGCCAACATACACTTGATATAATTTGCTATATGACTCTTTCATTTAGATGAATAAATATTTTATAACTGAAAAAAAAAAATCCACATATAAGATAAACAATTCAAAAAAACAATACATTGTGTTTAAAAATTAACAATTTACCAGAAATTCTATGAAAAAAAAAAAAAAAAAGTTAATTTTATTTATATATATTTATAAATATATAAATCATGATAAATAATATATATATTTTTTTGTCATATGTTAATTTGATTTTTTTTTTTTTTTCAACATGATAAAAAATTTAGACATGGAATTTTTAAGTTTGCACAAATGTTTTTTTGTTTTTTTTTGGTTTTTATAAACATTATTAAAAAATCAAATTCATACAGTAAACAATGATGAATATATTGGTTTTTTAATACAGAATCTTCCATAAGCTTAAATTCTGAAATGGAAAATAAATGAAATATCAGAAAAAAAGATAGGATAGATGTAGTTTCTTACCAAAAAACTTATATTGTTTTCATAATTCACAGTAGTACATAATTATTTTCCAAAACCCTAGTGATTTATGAATAGTATATTTAAAAAATAATGTTATGTTTATACATTTTATCTACTTTTACATTGTTTAATTTTTTATGGAATGAATTCATCATTTTTTCCAAAACTTTTTGTTATAGGACTTGGGAATATATATATACAAATATATATAAATTTTATATATGATATTAGTAAAATTATAAAAATGAAAAGTAAAAAACAATAAATTATTATAAGTCCAGATTTCATCTTTTACCCAAATCATTTCATTTAGTAAATTTAATTCAAGAATTTTTTTTTTTATTGAATTTGATCTCTAGGAAGGTTGCCATGGAATCATCATTGACCCCATCCTATGTTTTTTTTTTTTAATTTAAAAAAAAAATTTTAAACCTTTATTCAAAAAATATATGAAAATTTTATTTTAAATCAGTATTTTTTTTTAAAAACAAATAAAAAATATTTAGTGAATCTATAAATATCCAAGATCGATTTTAAAAAATTTTTCTTTTTCAGGTCAAATATTTTCTCTTTGGACCATTAAAAAAATTAATTTAAAATTATTAATCTGACAGATTCTTTCTTTTTTTATTTTAGTGAATAGTCTATATATTTTCTTTTCATTTTATTGAAATTAATTATTATATCAATTTTTTGTCTTTTTGCCTGAATATTTGAAAATCTTTAAAAAGAAAAAAATGCACTTTACATGATTTTTTAAAAAAAAAAATTATATTTAAAATTTTTTTTTTCAAAATCGTGAATTTTGAAAAAATAAAAAAAATTAGATTTTTTGCCCATAATCTGTCTATTTGATTTAAAATTTGAATATAAAAAAAATTTTATATGGATGAACAGGAAAAAATCAATTAATAAATAACAAAAATGAATATTTTTCAATTTTAGACAATGGGAAAGTCAATTTTTTTAATTTTCCAAAAAACTGTAAAAAAAACAATTTGTTTTTCATGAAAAAATTAATTTTTTAAAAATTAAAAAAATTAAAATAAAAGGTTTGTTTAATTTGTTAAAATTGAAAACAAATTTTTAAAATAAATGGCTATATATATAGCCTTTTTTTTTTTTTTTTTTAGATATAAAACCAAAAATTTTTATTCATATATTTTAATTTCCTAAATATTCAATTGTTTTCAAATTGTCTATTTTAATTTAAAAGAGAAATCAAAATAAAATTTGAGACAAAATATAGAATTTCTCTTTTGGTAATTTGAAATTTTGTTTTCATAATATAAATTGAAATTGAAAGGATTCAAGAAGAAGAAGTAGATTGACATTTATTTAAATTTTTGAAGAATAGTTATCAGGGAAGCAATAAATGGAAGGGAGTTCCACAGGGAAGTGAAAAAAAAGAAACTGTTGGAGTAGAAGTGGTGGTTACATTTAACTATTTCAACAGTAAAAGGGTGGGACCTAGATGCCAATCTAGTAGCATGCTTAAATTCATGTAGTCTGGGCACCAGAAAAAAAAAAAGCTTGTCAGAGCAGTTTCCATGAAAATATTTGTAGAAAAGACAGAGGTAAGCCACGTCATGTCTATGAGAAAGTGACTGAAGTTGAGATGCCAAGTCAGGATAGATTACATTGAAGATCCTTCTTTGGATTTTGTCAAGAACATTGAAGTAAACAGCAGGAGCACTAGACCAGATATGGCAACAGTATTCAATGCATGGATGAAAAGTAGATTTATAAATGTGCAAGATAGACTCTGATGAGAAAAACCTTCTGGCATGACGTAACCAACTTTCCTTGCAGTAAATGCAGTTATTGATTCGATGTAGTTGTTCCACTTCAAGTCAGTTTGAAAAAATGAGGCCAAGAAGGTGCAGTGTGTTGCTCTTCATGGAGTCTAGCATCAGCCATGCTGATGGCAGGCAGGAAAGTTTTCTCTATGGTGGTTAAATGAGAGCAGTTTTAGTTTGGGAGGCATTAAAATTTACAAGCCATTTCCTGCCCCAGTTAACCACTGATTGGAGGTCCTTTTCAAGAGCAGCAGCCAGGTTAACTTTATCAGCTCTGATGGATTTGCTATTGAGACAGGATAGTGTCATCTGCATAAATGCCTACTTGGGAACTGATGACATCAGGAAGATCATTGATGAAGATCAGAAACAGTGTAGGACACAGGATAGAACCTTAGGGGACACCCATGTTCGTGTGAAAGGATCTGGAAGTGAGCCCATTCAAAACAACCTTCACTTCATGATTTGATAGGAATGATTGGATTAAATCAAACAATTGTCCTCTAATACTGTAGCCCTGGAGCTTATATAGAAGACCAGCATGCCAAACCCTGTCAAAACCTTCAAGATATCTAGAGCCACAGCTCAAGCTTTTTGCCATTATTATCAAGAGCTTGATATACATATTCAGTGATGGATGCCATTAGCACATCATCAGTGTAGACCTGGCAAAATGGAAGCCATATTGTTTGTCAGAGAGTAGGTCATGAGAGGTAAGATGCTTAATCACTTCAGCATTGATTAAAGCCTTGAATACTTTTGCAAAAAAGCAGTAGGAGACTAATAGGGCAATAGTTAGAGGGGTCAGAAGGTTCTCAAGAATTCTTAAAAACAAGAACTACAGAGGAGTGCTTCCAACAAGCTGAAAAGCAAGAAGCAGCAAGGCAATAGTTGTAGAGTTTGGAGAGAATTGGAGCCAGCTTGGAAGCATATTTCTTTAGGACAATGGTTGGGATCTGGTCACCTCCACTTACCTTGCGGGAATCTAATTTAGAAATGATGTCTGAGACTAGTGATGGGGTTATACGCATATCACTCAGTAGAGCCTCAGTTCTAGGGGTGAAAATCAGGTGTGGGTACTCCAAATGAGTTGAAGGTTGAGTTGGAAGAGAATTTCCAAGTAAAACATTCAACCTTTTCTGCTATAGATGTCAGGACTCTGAATTGATTGAAAAGAGGAGGGACTGAGGATTTTCTGTTGTTCATCACACTCTTTCAGAGCTGCCAATAGTCTCTATAACCGAACTTGTGAGATGCTATACATTGTTTCATTCTATCAGCATACAGTAAAAAACTTTCTTTGAGGACACACTTGCACTCATTACAAGCAGAGACAAAAAGATGTCTGTTGCAATCAGACATGTTGCTCTGGTACAGCAGAAAGAAGAAGTGATTCCTGTGGGCTATATAGCTGAGCATGCAGGTGAGAACCAAGGAGATGAATGCAGTTTAATTTGGTATTTCCTTGCTGGAATGAAAGCATTGATGCTGGCTTTCACCCAGGAGGAGACCTCAGATGCATTTTTGAACAGGATGATAAAAAAACTTCATTCAAGGGACATCATGAAGGAAATCATGGAATGAGTCCCAATCTGCTCGTTGATAACAGAAAGATATTCTGTTGGTAGGAGGTTCTTGGCTGGTGGGGGAGTGGAAAGAGATGTTTACAGACACTACTGCATGATCAGAGTTGCCAAGAGGGCAGAAGCTGCAGTAGTATGACAAGAGTCAGGGATAGAAAAAAAAAAAAAAAGAAAAAAGATGTGTCCATCAGGGTTACTGGGGAAAGGAAATATGGGAAGTCAACCACTGCATGTGAGAGATTGAGTGATTGAGAAGTTAAGGATTTGGATGCCAGTGAGGTCAGTGACAGCGTGTTTAAGCCACCTGGCATGGTGGACATTAAAGTCACCAAACACAAATATATTTGCAAATGGGTGTAGGGAGATGGCCTTGTCTATATTATCAGAAATACTATCTAGCATGCAACAGTCATGAGAGGAAGGGGAATGGTAGAGAAAGAAGAGATAGCTGACTGAGTTAAGTAGAGAGAGATGGAGACACATGTAAGAATGGTCTGGAGATTCAAGAGAGAGTTCCATAGCCAGCAGGAGATGTTCACAGATATAAACTCCCAGGCTATGCATATGGACATCAGAGTCCTTTCTAAAGAGAGGAAGGTAACCAGGAATTGAGAAATCACAGGAGAGGATTGAGGAGTTAAGATTAGTCTTGCAGAGAGCTTGGATGTCTGGAGACTTGTCAATGAGGAACGATTCTACACTGCAGATGTTGGTACAAATACCATGAATATTGGAGAAAGAAAGGTTAAAGGGGTTTAGTTTTTTTTTTTTTTTCTTGAGCTGGTTTAGTTTTATATCTTTGGTTGTTTATAGTCATGATGTGTTATTTTGGTAAGGAAAAGGCCTAGGGTAGTAGTAGCAGTTGGTCATCTAATGTAACATGTGCAGGAAGGAACTGGTGCAGACTGCAACATAGTGTGGCCTTTGAGGTTGCCCTACTGGAGGTGCTTGCAGGGACACCTTTCCATGCATAACATGGCACTGCAAAAGAACCCTGATATTATGCAACTGTTGATCAGAGCAGCCTCTCAAGATATTATGCAAGAGTTTGGGCTCCTAATTTACCAGTTCAGGAACAACAACCAGAAAAAACTACCAACCTGGTACCCTCAGAATGAAGAGACATTGCCACCATCCACACATATCACAAAAAAAAAAAAATGAACCACATATTAAGGCCTTATTAAAAAAAAAGGAAAGGAACTTGGGAAACTTCTTCCTAAACAGGAAACAAGGGATGAACCTCAACACCTGTTCAAGAGAATGGAAGGAGTATGGACTGGGCAATAGGAAAGCCTATCTACTACTAAAAAAAAAAAAAGAAAAAAAAAGTTAAAACTTAAGTTGAGAAAAAAAAAAATGAGAAATTAAAAAAAGAGTTAAATTGGCAGATTTATACATAAAAATATAAAAAAACGTTACAAGACAAATTTTTTAAAGGAAATACTTAAAATTTTTTTTACAACAAGAGAATGGACATATGATTTTTATATGTGAATAGTTAACTGATGTTTTTATCAGAATGACATGTTTAACTGACATTAAAAAATAGGTGGAAACAGGATTTTTTTGGGGGGTTTTGTTTTAGAATCATATTTATTTAGCAGGAGGGTGGGACAATAGAAAAACAAACAATGACCATTAAATATTAAGATTAGTTATAGTCAAGATGATGAACAATTCAAACATGAAATTTAAAAAAAGATTTTTATTGGAATTATGATGTTTGCTCAAGGATTAATTTTTTTAAAATGTTAAGTTTATGAAACAAAAATTGTTTAAATATCTTCCATGAAAACTTATTACATTTATCCTCCACAGTTCAAGAGTTATTTTTTATATATATAAATACATATTTAGCTATAAATTTATTTTTTAAAAAAGTTTTTATCAATCATGTGTTAGATTATGAATATCATATTACAAAATAAATATGACGAAAAATGTCTTTAAAAACTATAGACTAAAAAATTGACAAAAATTTTTAATAATATTTTCATTTGACTGAAGTACATCAAGGACAAGACATGTATATACATCTCCAAACAAGAAGTTTAAGTTTTTTTGATTTTTTTAGTTATATATAAAATTTTTGTGAAAATTTTGACTAAAAGGGAATGCAATTAATATTTTTATTTAATTTTTTTTAAATCATGGATTTTTTAAATATTCAATTTTAAATGAAAAAAAAAACACTTAAAAACAATTTTTTTTCAAAAAATTTAAAATCTTGTCTATATAATGATTTTTGGATAAAAACCTTTTGCTGCAAAAATATATATATATATATATATATATGTGTGTGTGTGTGTTTTAACATATGATAATTTATTTTAGAAGTTTTCAATATGAAGGATAAAGCATATGTAAAAATAAGAGTCAACACTGTGGTTACACCAAGTGCCAACTGTCTGAAAATTTGCTTTTATACAAATTTTCAGGCCAAAATTGTATATATATATAAATATCATATATATGTATATATGTTCATAAATATGGGATATTATGTGTAGAAAATATTTTTTTCAAGTATTTTCAGTTTATTGCATTAATCCTTTTGACAGGAATTTTTACAGAAATAAATTTTAAATTATTCTAAAAAAATTAAAAAAGAAAAAAAAAAATCAAAGGCCAAATTAGCAGTTTTATAGCTATGCAAAACATGGCAGAAATCATTTTAAATTAAGAAATTTATTATTCAGGGTATTTTGTATGTATTTATTAATTATTTTACTATTGACTTTATTAAATTTAAATAATTTTTATATAAAAAATATACAATTCATTTATTTGTTATTTCAGAATTATTTATTTACATAATTCATTTTATTAAAATTTTTTTTTTTTGGGAGGGTGGTTATCTTATTTGTTTAGTTTAAATGTGAACTTGAATTAAAGAACATATTACATTATCAGTGTTGTAAATATATTTTAATTTTAATTTTTTAATTTTTCAAAGTTTACAAGGTATTTGTTAAATTAGTTCTTGATTATTTAATAATAGTAAAATTTATTTTAATGTCTGCCTTTAAAATTAAAAAACATCAAATCATTTATTTCCTATTTGTGTTGGTAATTAAATATGATTATAGCCATTTTTTTTCATATTCCAAACAAAGTTTAAAGTTTAGATTTTTTTTTTTAATTTACTTTTTGCAAATATATTTATTTTCTAGATATTATTTTTCTTTTTATTTTTATATTTATATATATTTACATTCATAATTGTAGATAGTAATGGATAGATTTTTGAAAAGAAAAAAAAAAATGAAGCCAATTCAAATTCCAGTTGAATTCATTTTCACTTACAAATACCCTTGGGAAAGGTATTTCATCCTTTTCTCCCCCCAGCTATTTTTAAAACAAGGACAGACTGGGTTCTATAGCCCTGGATGGCAACTGGTCTAACAGAAAGAAATGGCAACTTACTTATGCAAAAAAAAATCTGCCTATTCAGTCATGTATTAAAAAATTAACATGATCGAAATTAAAAGTATATATTCACAGAATTTTTAACTGATATGTATAAAAGGATTTATTTTAACATATTTACTAAAAAAAAGCGATTTTGTGTTCATAGTTTCCTTTTTCCAAGATTCTTTAGTTATTACAAAACAAATATTTTTTTTTTTTGTTAACTGCTATTTTATGATACACACACAATATATATATATATAAAAGAATACATTTAACAGGAAGTCAGACAAAAAAAAAAAATCAAATTTTACAGTCTTATTTTAACATTTATGTACAAGATCAAAATGTCCAAAAATGCAATTCAAAAAACTTGATTACCAAAAAATAAATTTAGAGACAAAAAAATTCATTTGTTGCTATTTATATCTGAAAATAATTTAAAATTTTCTTGATCACTCAAGTGAAACAATTTTTTAAAAAATTTTTCATGGTCCAAGAGAATAAAAAAAAAAAATCCAACTGAAGAGAAAATAATTTTTAGATAATTTTAAATTCACAAAGTTTTTTGGATCGACCATCAACCGATGAATGCTGGAGGGTATATCGTCCTGGGTATGATGATAAACTACATCCAGCAGCAAGGCCTCTGAATGGAAGATTTTGAGAAGCAGGAAAACACCTCTTAATTGCTGTTGTCCTCAGATCCACTGTTTAATAACCCAGGGGTTATTTTTATTAGGGTCCCCCAAATAGTTGAACCCTAAAAAAAAAAATTTATAAAAAAAAATATTTGGCAATTCATTTTTCATTTTAATAAAATTTATCAGCATTACAATTTGTAAGGAAAAAAACTAATTTTACAATACGTTTTAGCTAAATTATGATAACAATAACAAAGATAGGAAAAAAATAGTTTTGTGCAAATAATGATCTGTCAATAATTGAAAACTTGCCAAAAAAAAAAAGCAATCAAAAATTTAAAAAATTGTTATCTCATGATGATTTCCATTCTAACATTATAATGCAATATTAGACTCAGATTCTCAGCTCTTGAACAAGATTTTCCTCATTAATATACTTCTGGTATGGAATAAAAGCATTAGTTTAAATTTATAAAAAAAAGGTTAAAAAAAAAAAGAATTTTTTAAAGAAAAACAAACCTCAAGAATATGAATACTCTCCTACCAGTTTTTTTTTTGCTTAAAAATAAGATTTACATTTGACTAAATTTTATAAAATCTAATTTTATATAAAAAAAAAAAAAAGCTTCTTTCAGAACAATTTGGAAAAGATATTTAGCTAAGTTTCATAACTTTTTATAATCATTTTTTAAAAATATGCAAAATAAAAAGTATCTTTAAAATAAAATATCTTTATTTTTTAAAAAAATTTTTTTTCAACACAAAATTTTTATTTCATAACAATTATAAAAATGTTAGAGGCCAAAACCACTCACCTCAAACTTTCTACTAAAACTGAGAATTAAATTCATCCTCAATCTTTGAGCTGTATCATTTATCAAAAATAATTGCAATCACTAATCTTTGAATCAAAGCAATTTGTAATTTTTTCCCAATAAACATTAGATTCTAAAACCTTTATATAAGTCTTATATACAGAAAAAGTCTATAGATCTCAATCCAGAAATTAAGTATAAAGAAAAAAAACAGAATATGTAAATTTAAAGAATGAATACATACTAGGCCACAAAAATCTCCTAAGCCAGACAAGCATAGAAATGAATACAATATAGGAACCAGTAATATGGAGTGCTAGAGAAAAGCAATAACAACAAAAATTTCGATATGAATTCTGGTAAAAAAATCATTACCAAACATTGAGTTTATAAGTCACAAAAATTCATACATTAATGTCCTCGTGGATCCAGTGACTTACTGCAGTGGTAAACAAAAACTTGGAGAGTTGAGTTAAAGGGAGATAACCGAGACATCTGGACGAGGCATGGCATGTGACACTAGAACAATCTACCTTGGTGGACGAAATAAAGGGTTCAGTTCAAAATTCCATTCACTTGAAGAACAGGAACAGCCAAAATGTTGTGAATATGGCAATAAAGATGAGGACAACAGTCCAAACAATGTAAATAATTATAGTACCTCATCTCAAATAAAAAAAACTGAAAAACTATTGAAAATCAAAACAGAAAAATGCTTACAGTTGAATAATATATATATATATATATATATATATATATATATATATATATATACACACACACAGGGTGCGATGAGTAAATTGTTGCTGTTATATTTTTAATTTCATGACTGCACAGTATAGTAGGGTCAGTTGAACACCGACTGTGAGAAAAAGAGTCCCATGATGCAATTCACTCTGCCAGAAATTTGGGAACAGCATGCTGTACTGCTTGGAAGTTCCAATACACACATTTCAGAGTGTTTGGGTGTCACACTGAGGACAGTGCTGAGGATTCAGAAAGAGTTGGATGAGTATTGGCAATTACGAAGGTACAGCAGTGTTAGGGTGCAGTTAAGCGAGAGAGCAATAAAACTCATGTAGCACCAAAGATGAACTAAAGGCAAGGATTATGTCAGCATTCAGCAACTTAAACAAAGAGACCGTCCAGAAGAGTTGCTAGAGATTCCGAAGTCGTCTGGAAGCTGTGGTTGAAGCCAATGCTGATTTTATTGAATAAATTTACTCAATTAGTATTTCAAGATATTTTTATGTAATTTTGGTAAATATATCTGTTAAAATGAGTGTTGTTTTCATTTTTGCATAATTTAGAAATGACAATTTATCCATCGCACCCTCTGTATGTGTGTGTGTGTGTATATATATATATATATATATATATATATATATATATATATATATATATATTTTGTGTGTTATTTATTTTACAAGAGGATCTGATAAAAATTATAGAATCAGAAATTTTTTAAACTGTCTCTCCACCCCACTTTTTAATATCTGAATAAGCTCCTCACCAACACACATTTTGTGTGCTTGTTTGTCTAGTTTTGTATCAAAACGAAATTAATATTTTATTGAAGATTATCCTAAATGCAGAACAATTATAATTTCTAAGCTGAGGTGCTGGTAGCAGAAGTAATATATTCCCATCTCCACCTACCTTTCTCCATTGTTTGTGTCCTACTTTATGAACCGATAGATCATAAAGAGTAATGAATGCTGACTTGCACAGAACATGTTGGTATTAACCAACTAATATTGGTAAAATTTTTAGGATATGATATTTATATAAGTACCGCCACAGATTTGCAAAAAAATGAGCGTACCATGACAAAAAAAAAATGCCCCAAACTTAATAACTTTATCATCAAAATGTTATTAAGAGGAAAAACCAAAGGATTTCTTTATTATTAAATTACTTTTATCCATTTTAAAATGTTTGAAATTTTATTTACAATTCTTGTTTTCTTGCATCAATGTGTGTAAGGGGGTACCAAAGATTAGTATATGAAATTTTAGTGTCTAATTTACAGTAAAAATCACATTGATTTGAAAATTCTTGCAAAAATCATAGATTTTCATGAAACTTTCAGGACTTATTCACAAGTGAATGAAATTAATTTAGAAATGCTTCTTTTTTATAAAATTTTGGTAAAAACATTTTTTTACATCTGTTACCATCCACTTCATTTTTGTACAGCTTAAGTGTTTATATTATTAGGCTGTCACACATGAAATGGTGCACTTTGTAGGAAATGAATAAAACACTTCTGAAATATTAAATAATTTATTTAGTAGAAATAGGTACCATGTTGATGAATGACTGTTCTCCAATGTACTTTTAAATTCTTGATCCCATCTTTAAAAAATTCTCATTTGATGTGATAAACAATTCAAATGCTTCGATAAAACTCTTCCTTATTGGAGAATGTTTTATTGTGTATGAAAAGCTCATAATACTTAAATAAGTGATAATCAGGAGAGATATCAGGTGAATATGGAGGATGAAGCAAAATTTCATAATTCAGGCTATGCAGCTTTTGGAAAAGTTGATTGAGAAGAGTGTGTAAATAAACAAAATTGGACCATCCCTATTCACAAGTTTAGTATGTTTCTTTTTCAATTTTTCATGCATACACTCAATTTCTTCACAATACAAAATTGCTGTTATTGTTTTTCCTTGAAGCAAGAATGAATAATAAATAACTTCTCTGAAAGACCACCATACAGTAACTATTAACTTTTTAGGGTGCAGTGGAGGTATGGTGGAGTAGTGGATAGTGGCTCAGATTGAGGAATAGGAGAGCTGAGTTCGAATTCCACTCAAAGCCATTACATTCACTTACATGCTAATACCCTTGGGAAAGGTATGACTCATCTTCTCCACTCAGCTATGAGTAAATAGCAGGACAGACTGGGTTCTATAGCCTTGGGTGGCAATTGTTCTACCGCAGAAAGAAATAGCAACCAACTGAGTGAAAAAAATCTGCCTTGTCAGTCATGTATTGAAAGATACATAATTGTCTAAGCATGTATCACGCATGGCACATAACTGAGTGACTGGAGGTTTTAGGTATTGTTCTGGTGATTCACTTGCATCTAACCACTGGCCCACTCTCTTACTGTTGTCAAAGAATATCCATTTTTCATTGCATGTAAGGAATGTATGTGAAAATGGTTCTTTTTCCCAGTTTATACTCATACAGTAAGATTACTTAACATTGTTTCATTGTAATAATTTTCATTGGGCTTATGAGTAACAATATATTGAAAGAAAAAGACTGGTCAAGATTTTTTAATATACTAAGGAGGTCAAGATTTTTTAATATACTTCGTTAGACCACTAGAAAAACAACCAACCAAAAAACATGTCATTTCATGTGTGACAAGAGTTATATACAGAACTCCTTGAAGAATTCAAATTAATTTTTTTTTTTTGGGGGGGGGGAACCGGACCTCCAGTTACCAAATATCTGCTCTGAATTGTAAAATAAAAATGCAATAAAACTAAGACATTAATTAAAAAAGTATTTTTTAAGTGCTTTTATAAATAAAATATTACAGACACTATTGAACAAAAAATTTTCAATGAATAATGAATTTTTACAATTGTTTTCATTATTTTTTTTTAAATAATTTATAAAGTTTTAAATCTTAAATTTCTGTATTAATTTATTAGGTGATATTGCTATTAAGTAAAAAATATGTTTTTTAATCATAAATAGAAAAGATTAATACAATTCAGTGACCCCCAATATTTTAAAAAGAATTTTGAATTTTTTATTATACGTATAAATGTGCAGATTTTTGTAAATACGGACGTCTATACCCAACAGTATCAAAAAAAAAAAAAAAAAAAAAAAAAAAGAAGATAACTATAGTAAATTTAAAGCCAAAGTACCTAAAATTCAATAAAACATTATGGTGAATATTTTCTTAAATTTTAAAGATTACTGGCTAGTTAAAAAGTTCTATAAAAAAGGCACTCGTTATATTCCTCAAGTAATTTTTACAGATATGTCCCCCATAGAAAAAAGTTAAATAAACTTCTAGCTGTCAGTACCTTAAATAAAAACCTATTGCTGTGTTAAAAAACACATTTCTGTAATATTTTAAACTAAAAGTAATTAATATATGTTTCAAATCAGATTAATTAGACTTTAAATCATTTCTAAAGTTTTGGAAAAGTATATTTTATTTTTAAAAGATTTTTTTAAACATTGTGCTGACAGATGGTCCTAAAAAAAAAAAAAAAAAAAAAAAAAAAAAACTTATAATCAAATTAATTTTAAAAAACAGCAAAGTATTTTGGTTATTGGAAATATTAAATTTAATCTATTAGTTTGAAATTAAAATAAAAGCTTCAAGAAAGAATTCTCATTTTTAAAAATTCATTGTAAACCTTAGGTATGGCATTTCTTTGGGGGTAACTATATATTATAGGAGTAATATATCCTCAGAATTTCAGTTTGTGATATCTATTTACATTTAAAATCCTGAAAATTTGTTTTTTTTTCATGTGGTGTCAGGTTTTATTATGAAAAGTACAACATATTTTTTATTTATAAATACACCCAAAAGATATCAGCCATAGAAACATCTGATTAACTTGATACCCCAGATATTTGAAAAAAATAAATAAAAATATTTTACAAGATGGGATCCATGTTTTTCTATGACATCAGTTTTTCAGATATTGATTTTTAAAAACTTTCCTAATGTTTCAACTTAACATTCCTTGTAGTATTTGTTACTTCCTGCAGATCTTTACAAGGCTGGATTATTTTGATAACTTTATATATCTGTTAGCTTTAGTATGATAGTAGTTACAAGACAAACAAAGACCTATACAGAAAGAGTCACACAGTTCATTATTATATATGATGTAAGTGCATATAAAATGAAATAAGAGACTACTTAAATTTCAGTCATTTGAAATTCAGTCTTTATCCTATTACAGTGTTCAATGACGACTTTGTCATTCTATGACAATAGAAAAATCTGATGGATTTGAGAAATGCAATTTGACTTAAAAAAAAAAATAAATAAATAAAATAAATAAATAAATAAAAAAAAAATTAAAAAATTGATCATTTTTATTTTTAGTAACTCACACCAGGCATCCCACATATAGCAACTGAGACAGTGAAATCTGAAGGTACATTGGAATAGAAAAAGATATACAGTGTAACCCGGATATAAGAGAAACCCGGATATAAGAGAGATTTTCTCTGGTCCCAAATTAGAGCCTGTGTTAATGTATATAAAATAGACCAAACCCGGATATAAGAGAAACCCGGATATAAGAGAGATTTTCTCTGGTCCCAAATTAGAGCCTGTGTTAATGTATATAAAATAGACCAAACACGGATATAAGAGAAACCCGGATATAAGAGAGATTTTCTCTGGTCCCAAATTAGAGCCTGTGTTAATGTATATAAAATAGACCAAACACGGATATAAGAGAAACCCGGATATAAGAGATTTTCTCTGGTCCCAAATTAGAGCCTGTGTTAATGTATATAAAATAGACCAAACACGGATATAAGAGAAACCCGGATATAAAGAGATTTTCTCTGGTCCCAAATTAGAGCCTGTGTTAATGTATATAAAATAGACCAAACCCGGATATAAGAGAAACCCGGATATAAGAGAGATTTTCTCTAGTCCCAAATTAGAGCCTGTGTTAATGTATATAAAATAGACCAAACCCGGATATAAGAGAGATTTTCTCTGGTCCTAAATTAGAGCCTGTGTTAATGTATATAAAATAGACCAAACCCGGATATAAGAGAGATTTTCTCTGGTCCCAAATTAGAGCCTGTGTTAATGTATATAAAATAGACCAAACCCGGATATAAGAGACGACTTCTCTGGTCCCGACAACTCTCTTATATTGGGGTTACACTGTATTACAAAAACTAAGCAAAATACTAAGAGGAAAATTTTGTCAGAAAGTAAGAGTGCTGAACTGCTACGTAATATCAATCCTCCTGTATGTTAGTGAATGCTGGACAATTTCCTCACTGATAAAAAAGAAATCTGGAAGCAACAGAAATGTTCTACAGAAGGATACTGAACATACCATGAATGGAGCATATAAGTAATAAAGACATCTTAAGGAAAATAAAAACCCAAAGGACACTTAGAATCAGAAAGAGACGGCTGGAATTTCTTGGAAATATGAGAAAAAAAAGGCAAGAAGAACTTAAAACACACAAGACATATCAAAGGCAAAAGAGACAGCGGGAGGCAGCAGGCCACTTACCTGACCAGCTTGGGTGAATGGATAACAGACTGGGGTGGAGGTTGAGAGAAATGTTAAAAAACAAATATTACTAAAAGTTACAAAGGATAGATCACCCACATCCTGAAGGGACATAGCACATAGAGGAACCCAAATCCACATGGGGTAAAAGGAACAGAATGGAAGTTTTTCTAAAAAGGTCAGTAGGTCAAATAGTCGGTGGGGGGGGGCATTAGTTCCATTGCTATTGGTACCAACTTAAGATAAAAAGTGCAAAAAGAAACATTTTGAATTCTCTTTTTATCAAACTGTCTTATTTTTTTGATATTTACACACACCCAATGTAATGTCACTGGCCTTGACTTGACATTCCAGCTGCACTCACTTTTCCACCACCATAATGTAGCTTCCCTCTGCCTTTTCTATAAATACTTTACTTAAATGTTCTGATGATCTCTCCTCTGTGGTACCTAGTCTTTATAAATTTAAGCACAGTACTAGAGTGGCAGCAAGATTTCATCATTTTACAGTTAAAATGGCTAAATGTAACTAAGTTTTATGCTAACAGTTTCTTTTCTCGTACTTCTCACTTGTGGAACTCTTCTGATTTTTTGCTTTCCAGTCAAGTTTGATCCTCAAAAATTTAAATATAATGTCAATCATTAAGTTGTCTTCTTAATTTCAGTTCTTTTATTGTTCTTGCTCCTTTGTTTTCTTGCTTTTTTGTCGGGGTTGTTCAATTTAAATCAATTTTACAAAAATCTTTATTTAAAGCAAAAGATTTAGAAATAAAAGTTATGTTTTCATATAATTTCATGAAGGAATAAAAGTGTTAAACATCTTGAATCAAACATTTAATTATCAACTGAATAATTTTAATTTTTTGCTATAAGATAAAATTTTAACCATTAACAAATTTTAAAATTCACCATGAGTGGTTTTTGCATCCATGGATTTAAAAAGAAAGAAAAGTTTTGTAGTCTTTATCTGTACCCAGACAGTTTCTCAATTTGGAATGCATCAGTTCATAGGATGAGAAAAATTGTTCAATGCCAGACAGGAGTTGCTTAACTGCAGAAAGTATATCACTGCTCAACACACTTGCATGTGAATCTCACCATTCAATAGCAGAGACCAGCTTGCTTATAAAATTTGCAAATTTAAATGCCTGGAACGAAGGAAACCTTCCTTACAATTTCATAATAATGGGAATGAGCATGGGATATTTTTCATTTGCATACTCCATTGCAATATTAACTTCCTCCTTGCCTAATGATTTTCCTTGAAGATAAGGATGAACCATGTTGGCAAGAAGGTAAGCTATGGTGATGACTTGGTTGTACCTTTTTGTACCTTTTTTTTTTCCACCATTTCTATCAGTATTTTTTTGTTCATGAGCTTTTTCAAAAATCTTGAACAATTCTTTCCAAATATCCACTGCTTCATCAATGGTATATGTGCCACTTGGTAATTTGTCAGAATCAAAAAGTAATACTTGAATTTATTTATAAATGAATATTTAATATCAATAAACATTTTTCTATGCCAGATTTTTCTGTTTGCATGATAATGTTGTAGCGATTGCTGTGTTTTTCCACACCCACATTTTATTTGCCTGAGATTAGCTAATAAATCACTACTACTTTTACATAGGACAATTTAGCCATCGCAGTCGTTTCTTTGAATCCTTCGGTTTTATGCTTGCTTGCTTGTTATGAATGTAGTGATTGGTTAATTTTTAACCAATCACATATTTTAGTGCAAGATTAAGTTTTCCTGCATTGCCATGGGAGCCTACCCTTTTTCCATAAAAGAGGTGACTTTTTCACAAGTCATCAGTAAGATCCAGTAAAATTCACCTGTCCATGATCTCGCTCATAACATTTCAAACGCACACACAGACACAGAATTTCGTAATATAAACTTACATTTCTCTCTGTGAATTACTCAAGCTCAACCAACCAGGATTTTATAACACAACACATTTTTGATCAAGTGTATTCTTGTGTTATCTATTCTAACAAACAGAATCAATTACAAATCAAAATACAATTAAAGGGAGACAACTTCTTTTCCTTAATCTATCTATTGAATACAATTTTATTGCATGTTTTTTCTTGTATGTTATTTCAATATATACTTGTTGATTCACAATTTGGAGTTTTTGTTGTTTACTTGAATCTTGTACGCTGAAAGTATAATAATATAAATAATATTGGTCTATCTACAAATGGACACCTTTACAATTGGTAACACCAATGTTCCAAAAATAAATCTTTCAACCAATGCACCCTTACACTGTTATTCTACACTGTACAGTAAAAAAAAAAATAAACAATTGTATAGGAAATTTAATATTAAATTTTAAATTTGACCTTTTAAAAATGTTTAAAAATTGTTTTCAAAATTGATTGCTTTATATATATATTTGTTCAGTGTGATATTCATATTAAAGCATTTATTATTTATTTAATAAACAGATTAGAAACTAAAAGAAACTTTCCCCCACCCCTAGCAAAAACTTGTACTTTTTTTCCTACATTTGAAAAAAAGTACCTATCAGAAATCTTTCATGGGAAGAAAATTGCATATTAGAATAATTTTTCAATGATATAGTTCATGGGGAAATTTTATAAGATTTTATTTTGAATGTTTGGCATAATTTAGCCAATGTTCTTTTAGCTGGAAATTGTGCCACAAGTTAAAAACAAAAGAAAAAAACAAAAAAATGGTACTGGAAAGTATATGATAGAGAAATTCTATTGATAGGTACTTTTCCATATGGTTTTCTTCCTGCTGAGCAGATTTTTGGCAATTAGCACCCAATAGATTTAAGTAATAAAAAATGAGAAACTATAATACCTGGAAAAAAAACAAAAACAATACAGACAGGAATTGAAAAACCCAGATCTAAGTTTAAAACAATACTGGCTGGCAGTGTTGCTAATAAACTACTCAAAGAATTAAAAGATTATGAACAAATCACTCATACATAGCTGATGATCACCATATCAATCTGTTATTTTAAAATGATGTAAGAATAAAATAGGTGTATGACTTTACATGGAAAAAATGTAGATTTTTAAATTGGGAAAAAGTCAGACAGATATAACCAAATATTGTTAATTTGGCAATCCTAAATGGAGACATTCCATGTCAAATCAACAAGGGTCTGACTATCACCGACACAGATTTTTTCAAATTTGATACACTTATAGAGCTTCATGATAGAAATTAAAGGGTATATATTTACATCTCTAGGTCAAAGAGTTCTGAAGATATGACCCTTACCAAAATTTTGGAAAATAGTCAAAGTTTAAATATCAATATCTGTTATTTTTTCACCTAGAAATCTAAATCATATATATATATATATATATATATATATATATATATATATATATATATATATATATATATATATATATAAGGTGGTCTATTTAATTTATTGTTTAAAGATCAAATAAAATGATTTGACCCCTTTGACAAAAATGTATCTTTAATTTTTTAAAATTTGACAACAAATTTGTTTCCTTTATGGCAAGATATGTACAAAATGTTGTGAACTTTTGGCTGCAGCCTGAGTTGGGCCAAATTGAAAGTGGCAGATTTGTGCATCCACTATAAGCTAACATTTTCATATCTCCCAATATGATTAAGTTGTATACCTTTAGAATGCTCTTTGAATGAAATCTACTCTCTGATTCTTCAATCCGAGTCACTATCCACTACCACAAACACACATATATATATATATATATATATATATATGGCATGTTGAAGTAATAGCAGCTCGGATTGAGGAATTGGAGAGCCAAGTTTGAATTCCATTTGAATCCATGACATTCACTTAAGTGCCAATAACCTTGGGAAAGGTATGAATCCTTTTCTCCCCCCAGCTATGGGCAAATAGCAGGACAGACTGGGTTCTATAGCCTTGGATGGCAACTGGTCTAGGAGAAGGATAACTCTGAATTCAAAACCTGCAGAGGGTCGTTTGAGGACCTTGTGGCAGTTAGTGCACTAGGTCTCTGTATTTGGCTCTTCAGAAAGTGTGGTTGGGTTTGCACAAAACCTTCACCACTATAATCAAATCACATGTGAAAGTTGTCTGGCTATCGGTGACTAGGAACTGAGGTGCCTGGCCCTCTTACATCATAAAAGAGTCCCGTGGTAGGTGTGGGTCAACAGCCAGTGTCAATCAACAATGGGAGAGTCCACATACATATATATGTGTGTGTGTGTGTGTGTGTGTGTGTGTGTGTGTGTGTATATATATATATATATATATATATATATATATATACACACACACACACACAACACTCTAGCAGGATGAATTATTCTCCTGATTTCTTTTCTGTCATATGCAGGGCTATGACGAGGCTACATTTAGATATCTTGGAGTCTATTATTATTAATATGCAATGTCCTGCCCTTTGTAGACAGAGGGATATGAAATTCAGGTTGGTCCTATTCGGAGAGATTACTACTTAACCTAGAAAATAATTAGTACTCATAAGGTGTTTTTTTTCTCTTCCTTTAAGTTTTCCCCTTATATTACATCTTGGTAATCTATTGTTTTAACATTGGTCATTGATAATAATTTTTCTTAACTTCTTTGTTTTATACTGCCGATGATTATTTTTCTGAAGAAGTGTTGGACGAAAGGCACCTTAAATACCCCCATTTTTTTCTTAAACAAGATACTTTTGTATCTATTTTAACAATAAAATGGGAAATATGATCCTTATATTTAAATCAATATATATACATAAATGTAGATATGTAATTTGTATATATTTGTGTATGTGTGTATGTATATAAGTATATATTTAAGATGTATGTGTTTTTTATGTATATGTCTTTGTATAATTGTATGTTTTACTTGATATCTTTGTATGCATGTAAGTATATGTATGTATATGCATTTATATATTTAAGTTTTTCATTTACTTTGCATAATTTTCCATCAGAATAAGGTTACTAAACAAATTTACCAAGCAACATTATTTTTATATTTTTTAATTTTCATATTTTACTTTTTATTTCTTTATTTTTTATCTGATTAATATTATTATTATTATTAGTAGTAGTATGTATTCTGATTACTAACATTAGATATATATTTTTTCTGTACCATTTATAATTTTTAAAGTTTTTAAATTTTAGATTTAAATTTATTTTTTAACCTTTATATAACAGTTGTTAATATTATTAATTTGTATACATTTCCTTTTAAATTTTTTATTCTTATAATCTTAATAATCTTTAATATATTGTCCTGTGTTACCTATAAATTGTATTAATCAAGATTAATAATATATTCCTACTTTGTTATGTGTTAACTATAAATTGTATTGATGTGTTTTTCGAGTGTCACCGCGATAAGCCTACATATGATAATTCACTCTTTCTTCTTCCTCGCTCCCATTTCACACTTTCTTTCTTTCTTCTTCCTCCCCCCTCCCTTGCTTTACAATCTCTTTTCTTTCCTTTTCCTGTCTAAAGACTTATTTAAGAGGTCAAATTGTCTGGCTTCTTGAATGAGTACACTTGAACCTATGTAACTTTATTAAGATGGATTTAAACACAACCCTATCCCTACCTTCCATTTCTAATTTAGATCATTCTATGGTCCTCCCCCACCCACCCTCTCTGTCACCTGTCTAAAACTATTCCTCAAAAACTTATATTAAAAATGAAAGAAATCAAATTCCTTTGTAACTAAAGATGTGATCTGATGAACCAGGAAAAATATATTTTCTGGGAAAATAAATTATAGTCATGGAACCTTAAGGTTGTCTCTTTAAATTTAATATTTCTCTGTTGTCACATTGAGCTCTCTGGATTACACCCTCTTTAGAATTATCCATATGGATTGCCAAACTCTTCATTACCTTACTATATATATATATATATATATATATATATATATATATATACACAGGTTCTCTGAGAGGAATGCTTTATTAAACCAAAGATCTGAGCTAATGGTGAATTGTAAACACAGTCTACCTTTTACCTTACAATTCAGTTAGACTTGGAATTTGATAATGCTTTTTCTTAGATTTTAGTTGAACTGTGTTGCACCATATGGCTTATCTTTCTATTTACAAGATTAATTTGAATTAATATAATTTTGTATTAATCTCCTGGTAGTATTAGTAACATCTTGTATGGATGCATTGGTATCCGGTTGGTATTTTTGACACTTTGCATTGATTGGTTATTGTTATTAACATCTTATATAGAGAATCTTTAGTCAATTATATATAGAAAACTCACAAAGCATATAACTTGTTTAACATTTTGTTAAATTACCATTCCATCACATTTTTTTTTAGGAAATGACACCATCTAGTGTGTAAAATCTGTATCCATTATCATTTGCTCCTGTTTAATATCTGTGCTGCCATTAACTGCCAATCTATGGGTCATGACCCATTTATGGAAAATAATTTTTGCTTTTTTTTTTTTTTTTGTAAAGGAGGTTGTATTTTGCTTTTAACTCTAAATAAATCGTTCACTCACCAGTAATTTACAATCACATGATGGGATGAATTTGATATGCATCGAAACACAACTGCAATTGTGTAGCAATTTTGACATATTTTTCGATGTAGTATCCTAAAATAAATAATATTGCTTTACTTTGTATTTAGCTCTTTTAAATTAAATATTACGACATTTGAATTGTACTCTACTCGTTCTCATCTTTTATATATATATATATATATATATATATATATATATATATATATATATATATACACACACACATATGTACATATGTGTATGTGTGTGTGCATACACACACACAAAAAAAAAAAAAGCATAATTTTTTTTTTTTTTTTAACTTAATATAAAAATAATGAAAATGAGAAAATTGACAGACATTAGCCGATACCTTCTGATGAGTGGATCAAATGATTACACAAAATATTGTCTACAAAATTCTAGAGTAGAGGTGCTAAATATAACATCAAGTAAGTGACAAATTTTATATTTGTATTAATCCTATGTACATACATATATAATGGAGGGAAACAAATATTTGTACACATACAAATTTTTAATTTATTGTATTTCCAACTAATGACTAAACATACTTTTCATATAATTAACTGTACACAGATGCATAATAATTAAATATGCACAGAAAACAGAAAAAAATATGATTTAATAGAAATAAATCCCATTTATCCATTTTAATGGGTGAAAATATTCATGCAATGCCAAAACGAATACTAATACTTTGTAGAATAGCTATTATTCACTTCTACAGTAACCAACCTCTTCTTGTAGTTCTCAATGATTTGCTATTTTTAGTTCATAATTTGTTCCATTCTTCTACAATTCTGGCTATTCTACAAAGTATTAAATGAAGATTTAAAGATTTATATGCACGTGGTCGAGTGGTTAGAACGTTTGCATTCTGATCATGAGACCCAGGTTTGAATCACACAATGGTCAATTTGTCAGGAAACAAACTTCCAGATGTTATTGGACTGGAGGGGTCAATCCCAGCATGCAGCAACTTTGGAAAGTGCCTGAAAACCATACCACGAGTTGACCCAATCCTTGTGAGTGAAATTGGGTAGATGGAACCCTTGGGGGTCATTGATAGTTGTGCTAGCACAAAGTCACAAGTCATTGTGGCCGAGGGCTTGAGGGTGCAGGCTTTGTTCAAATTGTTGTTCACGCTATGTAACACACTCTTTCCCAGAAACTGTAACTAAGGTCTGCTCAGCATAGTTGCTGTATAAAACACAGGTGGGCTCTGTGGGGATTGAATAAACACATATGCACCTGAGCAAGCATTTGGGATTGGCTAGCCGCCCTAGTATACAGGGTGTATCCTCGAATACGAGTAGCCATATATATATATATATATATATATATATATATATATATATACACACATACATACATACATACATACACATTTTCCAGCTTATTAGCTGGAAAATTTATTTATTTTTTTTTTTTGCTGCATTTTATTTCAACCTTTCATTGTAAATCTTATGTATTTGGAGATAAACCTGCAAGCCATATTAAGATGGGGGTGCTGAAAAGTTCTCATCATGGCCCCACTTCCTAAAATTAAAATTCTGATATTTGGGTAAGTGGCTTGGACCATAAACTTTTCTGTGTTCTTCATGTATGCACTGTACTATGTGAGATTTAAATGTCTGCTTTATTTTTTTTTAAGTGAAGGAAAAAAAATAAGCCTATATAGTAAATAGGAACATACCAATTTATACTTACTGGTTATAAACAGTATTGATAATATATATAATTAACAGCCCTATTTTGTTGTCAATCTTGTCTCAATTACTGACTAGACAATTTTAAAAAAAAAAAAATATTTAAAGCTAAGAGAGAAAGCCATAGAATCTGCACACAGAGATGATAAAAGCTGAAACCATGATTAAAACATACCACCAAAATAGGGGATTTACTCCCATTCTTAAAAAAAAATTGCCAAAAATCAGAATTATCCAATTTAAATGACATCTTCAGTACTTAATGAATTGTATACTGATAGCTTTTTTTTTTTTTTAAACTTAAAACATTATTTTTTTTCAGATTGGACAGAAAAAAAAATCTACACTCAATATTTATTTAAAGCAAACAAATTACTTGTTTTTTTTTTTTTAATTTTAGCAACTGCTAGATTTTTTGTATGGATGTTCAAAAGGGAAATAATGCTGAATTGTTGCTTTTGACGGACTAGTCTTTTTGTTGGAAGACTAGTCAGTAATAGGATATGTAATAATTCAATAACTCTTAAATACAGTACAATTTTATATATATATATATATATATCATTGTGTGCAATTAAATATTTTAATGTAGCAATGAATTAAACTCAACATCATTTCACTAGTTTTTAATTAATTTATTTTTTATTTTTCTAACGTAATATAAAAACAAAGTTAATCATTCTACTAAGTTTCATAGAGTAGAAAAATTATTTCTTTAAACTATTGGTTATACAAGCTTAAAGATAAATTATTTTTAAATATAAATACCAATTTTTCATTAATAGCATTGCACAAAGTATTTCTTTATTTTTATTTTTTATATATTTTTTGTGCATTTTGGATTACAAAAGAAAACTACTGTTTTTGACCTATGACATCACGGGCTACCATGCATAAAAATAAACATTAATTTCATTATTTTTTTAGCAAAAAGTAAAAATTACATTTACAAAATTCAGTTAATTAATCCTTAAATTCATTAACTGAATTTGAAACATGTGTAGGACAAATATTGAATTTATAAATTTGTTGTTTACATTTTGTTAAATTTTTACATAATGCCAGTAAGATGCAAGAGGTTAGTGGGAATGAAAGAGAATGAGAATACTTTAGGAGAACTGGAAACCCAATCAACCCAACTGGAAACAAAAGACAAACAACTTCTACTCTTGTTCAAAAGACTGGGAAGGAGTGTGAACTGAATGATAAGCTATCTACTATTTAGTTTTAATACAAAGCTGCATGTAGAGGAAATCTAGTGTGAATCAAATTCATTAGTAATAATCTTAAAATCAAGTTTCCTAACTATTATAATGCACTCACCAACTTCAAATAGTTGGTGGCAAAATACAACTGTGATCATTTCATTAGCCTCCACCTCAACTCGACAGAATTTAGTGTCACTATACTGTCATAATTATTAGAGTGAATAAAATTTTTGGCTTATTTGTTTAAATCCTATTTGTGATATTATAGGCTGTTACATAAAGCAAGAGCTAATTATTATATTAGCTGCAAGTTACATTAAAAGATACACAGAAAAAAGTGATTAACATTTTTAATTGCTTGCTTATCTTACTATTTTTTCTTTTATACTGCTCACTATGAACATGCACTTTTGAGCTAAAATTCTAACACATTATGATAATTTAAATATTTTCTTTGCATAAAATTTTAATTGACAATCTTTAACCTTTCTTTTTACATTTTTTAAACTCTGCTTAAGCAGAAATGATTTTTTTGGTGGCATTGGATTATGACTTAAAGCTGTTTTAAAAAGACAGTCTAATCCCAGTGAGAAGTGAAGAAAGATATAAATTCATACTAAAGTTAACAAGGTTAGAAACTAAATAGGTAAATTTAAAAAATATTATTGGCTAAAAACAGTTTAAATACAAAATGATTAATCTACATAAGAAAAATATCCTTATCCTTTTCTAAAATGCCACAAACTCTTATTCTTATTGCTAAAACTGATATTAAAAATGATTACAATTTTACATAGGTATCTTCCTCAAAAAACAAAAAAAATAAATAAATGAATTAAAAAAAAATGAAAAATCTTTCTTGAAACTTATTTTAGTTTTAATGTCAAGCTAATACATTAAATTTAATACAAAAAATTTTTATTTTTATTATTTGTAAAAAAAAAAAAATTGTTAAAAGGTCTATGTATAATCATCTAGGTTGTTTTTTTGTTTTTTTATACATATCTTGAAAAAAGAGCATTCTTCTGAAAGCCAGATGGTTTGTGTGTTAAAATTTGTGCAAATTTTAAGGCCTATTAGGCTCAAGCAGGTGATACTGTTATGTATTTTGGATTCATTTTTTTTTTGTGTTTTTAATACTTGGAGAAGGGTTTTATACATATTGGCCAGTGAGAAATGAGTTTTTGGAGTCCTTGTGAAATTCTGGCCAGAGCCAGCATGATAGGTTTTTTCAATAAAAAGGACTGCTATCCGGCGATCAGAGGGCTGAGGCAGATCAGAAGAGCAGAGAGAGGAGAGGAGCAGAAAAGTAAAGACTGAGTCACTGACAAGGAAACAAGGCAGGTCGTCAACATCAAAGAAGGCACTAGTTACCATCCAGCTGTAGAGAGACCAAAAGTTCTAGTGAAAATTCTCCTGCGTTTGGACAGCTTAAACCAAAAAGATTTTAAAGAAATTTTTAAGAATGAAGTTAAAAGGGGCCCTTTTTGTTTATCAAAAGGTATTTGAACATATTTTACTGCCTTGTATTGTTTTCTCCTTTTGTCATTTACAAAATACTTGTTTTTCCACTTGCTGTAATTTTCCATCTATTGTTGGTAATCTTTGAAATTGTTATCCTGCCTTTGAGGTGCACAGATGAAAAGTTTTGTGCACTTGTATTGTACTTTTTTCATAATTGTGTAAATTGTAAATAAATGTATTTATCCTTTTGAAATTTTGTGCAGTGGTTGTCTTGATTTAAAACTTTGTGCATCATGTGATCTGAGTTTTGTGTCTGGCACAAGAATTTCAAGTTGGTAGGAAAGTAAAAAATTTTTACACTATTTCCAATAAGCAAAATACTTTGCTCTATTTCAAAACTAATTTAAATTGAATGGAAGGAATCTAAAAAAAAAAAAAAGACTTCAGGCACCATTTTTAGACATCGTTAATTGGAATGTAAATCTTGCAAAAATAAAATATATTTTTCTGACACTTTATATGAGGAAAATTACCTGATGTAAAGTTTAATTAATCTGATTTGAAACATTACTTATTTTTAGTTTAAAATATCACACAAATAACATGGTGGCAGCTGTTATTTAAGCTGTTAACAAATTGACAGCTTCCTGACAGATGGATATTTATTTTTTTTTTTTTTTTTTTTTTACAGAGGCTATATCTGGAAATAATAACTGAAGAATATAACATGAGCACCCTTTTATATAATTTTTAAGCACTCAGTAATCTTAAAAATTTAGGAAAACATTCTATGTAATCTAATGTTTTATTGAATTTTAGATACTTTGGCTTTAAATTTACTATTGGTCTTATTTTCTGATAATCTTGTGTATGAACATCCGTATCTATAAAAATCGGCACATTTCTATAACCATACAAAAAAAAAAAAAAAAAAAAAAAGAAAATTCAAAATTCTTTTTAAAATACTAGGGGACCTTAAATTATAAAAAGCATTTTGATTTAAGATTAGTAAATATAGTTTTTATCTTACTTAATATCCCCTGACCTTACATCATTGAAACAATTTTAAAAGATTTAAAAATGTTATAAATTATTCTAATCAAAATTTAAAAATTGAAAACAAATCTTGTAAAAATTCATTATTGATCAAAAAAAAAAAAAAAAAAAAAATTATTTTTTTTTCCTAAAACAATAGTGTCCTTAATATCTCCATACAAAAAGCTTTTCTAAATAATGTCTTAGTTTTTTAAATTCTATAGTCCACCCACTGACGTTTTTAATCAAATTTCGAACGTTCTAAAAGGATTAAAAATATAATTAAATAATAAGTACATCAGTCTTTCCTCTGGTAAATTTGCTTTTTAATGCCCACACTAAATATCTCTTAAAATTTTCCCAAATCGTCATAATAATTCTGTGTAAATGTACATGCTGAACTAGAATTAACAATTAAATTATGAAGAAGAAAACTATCACTTTGGAGTTATCGACAAGAAAAAAAAAAGAAAAAAAAAAAATCGGACTTCTTGTTGGTCATTCGTCCATTATTACTGCCATACTGTTTAGTAATTTACTGGTGGCGAAACCACAAATTTTGGCCAATTTACTTCTTTTACAGACTTTCAATGCAAAAAATCACTATACACTATCATAAAGCATTTTTTTAATAAGTGTAGTTTTATTTATAACAGAAAGCTTTAAACAAATTCAATAAAACTTTTTTTCTGTAGAATAGCAGTGACAAATTAAAAGAACAAATTAAATAATAGAATGAAGCATTTTTTATATTTTAAACTTGGTAAAGTAGAAACGAAATAAAGGTTGATTGTATTATTTAATTTTTTTTTTAATGTCCCCTTTTCTACACAGAAAGAAGCCAAACACAACCTAACACCTAACCCTAAACTTAACCCATAAACATACAAAATAAAACTACAAAATAAAAAAAATGCTAGAAACGAAATAAGTGTTTATTATACTATTTAATAAATTAATATGTTTTTGTTTTCAATTTGTCCGCTTTCAATTTAAAAAAGAAGCTTTATTGTATTAATTTGTTCTTTAAATTTGTCATTGCTTGCTGTAATGCGTAGTGATTTTTTGCACCGAAAGTCTGTAAAAGAAGTAAATTGGCCAAAATTTGCGCTTGTATCCCGCAGTAAATTACTAAACAGTATGGCAGTAATGGTGGACGAATGACCGACAAGAAGTCCGATTTTTTCTTGACGATAACTCCAAAACAGTAGGGTTTCTTTAAAATTTAATTATTTTAATTGTTAATTCTAGTTCAGCATGTATATTTATACGGAATTATGACGATTTGGGAAAATTTTAAGAGATATTTAGCGCGGGCGTTAAAATGCAAATTTAAAACTCTTAAAGACTAAAAGAAAGAGTAAATAAAGAAAGACCGTGTGAATTCGATCCTCACTAGATGTCGTCTACACTATTGGACTTGTGTCATCATAAGGTGTTGGAATTATATATGATCGTCGTTCCCATTTCAATTTTGGATAGGAAAAGACATTTTTAAGTTTAACTAAAAAGTTAGTTTTGAATTGGCGTAATTTTGAAATACATTTTTTTTATTATAATTTTAAAAAAACATTCGCGAAATACATGACTTTTTTGTTGTCGGTAAAGTAAAATCTGAACATCAAAGTAGAGAGAATAAATGAGTTAAAAAAAAAAAAAAGTTAAAATAAAATTATAATTACTAGAGAAAGTAGAAAGTTATAATGAATGGGAAAACGGGACCATATCAAAAAAAAAAACAAAAAAAAAAACACAAGTAGTAAAAAAACAAAAAAAACAAAACAAAAGTAAACAGTAACTAAAAAAAATCATTGCCTGATTACCGTGAAATAACTTGAAATGAAACGGACATATTGTTTATTTTTATTTGTAAAACTTGAAACAGTTTACGTTTTTTTGTGTGTGTGTGTTTTGTTTAGTTTGGTTTGGATTAGCTATAATGAGGCAAGTTGAGCACAAGTGTGGAAAATTCTGCGAGTTAAAAAAGGCTAACTATCTTCTTACTTTACCCGGTAAAGTAAGAAGATAGTTTTACCCCATATGGCAAGGCAAGGAATATTATTTTTTATAATTCATTGAAACGGGATTTTTGAAGACTTTGTTGCTGTACGCCAAGGCTCAAGGTAGATCTTAAAAATTTTCGTCGATGATTACATATTTCCGTCGAAATTAAATCATTAATCACAACACTGTTGCGATAACAAGAAAGTAATAGTAATGAAACTAAAAAATAACTGTGTAAAAAGGGAAAACATTCTGTTATGAGTTAATTATGCAACAGTTAGTGCAAGAACAATAAACAAGAGAGTAAATGAAAGGCTATACAAATTATTAGGATACTACTTCGATCGCTTCTCTAAGCAACATAGGATTTTCTTTTATCTATTTTCTCCAGAAAATGGAATGGGCTATGTGATTTTATTTATTTATGTAATCAACTGGGCAAAGTAATAAAAAAATAAAATAAAAACAATATACTACATACAATATGGCATTTATTTTCTTTTATAAATTTTGATCTGGAAATGTTTATTCCTGAAAGCAAAACTAAATCGATTATTAATGATAATCAAAAAAATAAACAAAAAAAGCATTTCCCGTTACTGCATGTAAATAATGAACGGTGTTTCTAAATAAATGCATTTTTAGGCTTGATAACCTTAAGTCAAAGTGTAATTTTTTTTAAATAAAATATGTAAGACAGTTACAAAAATAAACAAACACTAAGTGTTGGTATCATCTGTACCATGAATTGGAGCATTTTAAAATCAAACAAGTGCGTGTATTTTTCTAAGTAAAAAAAATAATTAAAATACTGTGTAGTCACTTCAGTAATTTCACTACAGTGTAGTGTTACTGTAGTGTAAAATAGTTTATCGTTTTTTTAACGTAATCTGCAAAGTAAAATCAACAAAGTATTAACAATAACATTAACTAACAACTTTAAAAACGGTATACATTTTATACAACAAAGAACATTTTTCTACACCAAAAGAGAAAAAAAAAATTGACTGAATTTGAAACTCCACCAATGTCATTTTCTTATCTCCAAAGCTGCGCTTCTTTTTGTTTTTAACGGCCTCAAAAAATAATTTTGATTAAGTAGAAGTAAAAAGTAAAAGAAATATAAAGTTACAGACAGTATAACTTTTAAAATAAAAATATTATTATGTTTTTTGTTTGTCTTTCTCATAGTGAATTTTATTTTTTACTCAGAGTGGATCAAACAAAAAATAATGGACCAATATTCAACGAAATTATAAAAAGCAAAAACATGAATTTTAAACTCAAACAGGTTTTTAAAATGATAAAAATAATTAGGTTAGAGCTGAATAGCGTAATAATGTTTACTTTTTTAAAAAATACAGTAAACGAAAGTAATTAGAATTGAAAGTAAACACTGTGTTAAAAAAAACGAAAACAAAAAACTTTTGTTTTTATTATAAAAATTAATGTTACAAAGTAAACTAGTAACACTGTTTTAAAACAGTTCTTTTTAAAAATTTAATTCTATCGCTTACATAAGCTTTAAAAATCATTTAATTAAAAAATAAATAGTGAATGAAATGTAAGGATATAAATTTAAAAAACAAAACGTCTTTCAAAACAAATTTTTTTTTTAGTCATGAAAATTCAACACAGCTTTACGAAAAAAAAACGTTTTAATTATTATTATTTTAGCTTAAAACATACAAAATAAGTTTTTACTTTGGTAGGAGCTTCTTTTTTTCTATTTAACAAAAACAATTCAATATAATTAACTGTTGTTGTTGTTTTTTTTTACCTTCTTATTAGGTAGGATAAAATTATAGGCAAGTCAGTTTCCTCGTCATCGCTGTCTCTAGCATCTGACGAATTACTTGCACGCGAATAACTCATATTCCTTTGTCGTCTCGAACTGGTAGGACCCATGTATACGTCATGGAGTAAATGTCAGAGAGGTCACGATCAATGTTTATATAAGTAAAAGATGCTCCGAGATTTTAGCTTTTAATTTACATGAAGAATCTATTACTCAACAAAACAGTTGCTCGCACTGCACACAACTGCCATGTTGATGTTGTTGTTGACCTTTTTTACTGCAGAACTTTCTATACAAGAAAGCTAAGTAATATTAAAATAAATAATTACATGCTTGAATCAAGAGCACAAATTAGATTGTATTTTTAAAATTAGTTTTAAGATGAGAGAGGTTAAATTTTAAGTTATATATTTATTCTCTTGAAATGCTGCATCAAAATGACATCATATCCGGCAAGTTGCTGGGCAACCATCCAACTTTTTCAAGCTGAGCTAAATTCTTTTACACTGCTTCTTTTTTTCTCGGAATTCTGTAAAAAAAAATACAAATATTGTGCATGTTTTTTTGTCTGTTTTATTATTGTGTTTGTATTTGCAGTGAGGCATTGTAATAATTAATTAGTAGTGAGTTCGAACTTCACTAGGGGTCCCACACTTATGGCCTTCCTGAGTCTGCTTAGTAAGTGTACGTACTGTAGTAAAATGCCTATTGTTATATTTAAATTTTCCAAATAACGTCGCCACTTTTTCGAATATTCTGTTAATTATCATATGCACTGAATTTTTTCTTCACGTGGAGTGATCTGTCTCATGGCTAAAGCAGTTTTGTTCCCACACCTCCCATGTTCCAAAGTCGGTGTTTAAGTAAAAAAAAAAACACTATACTATTTCTATGCTGATTTTCAAGGCAGACATTTTTAGATGACTGGTGTAATTGTAGCGTAATCACACCCTACCCTGCTTGTTGCTGTTGATGATGCGGAGATAGCTTCAAGAAACGATTTTTTTTAAAAATTAGATAATGCAAAAATTGTAAACAGAATAGGTGCCATGCAATTAGGGAGGAAAAAGTATGAAATTGCAACGACCTCGATTCAACCCGTATTATTTTTACTTTACGAATGTGCTAACAAGGAATAAGCAAACCAAACAAGAAGAATAACATTCAACAAGAGAAATGGCTTGATTTTTTATGTATAACATACAATTGTACAGTAATTTAGTGAACTTAGAGATTTAGTTGAAGTATATGTATTTGTTATTTGGAAATGTTCTTTTGACAGGTGAAATGTATTCCTGTGAAGTGTGAAGAATGTTCATTTTTGTGTGAAAGTGATACAGAATCTGTAATTAATAAATCTGTTTAAATTAAACAATCTATAACTATCTATAGTTGAAAGTTCGATAATTAATAATATGGCAGGAGTTATTTACCTTTAAGGCTTTAACTGCTAAATTGTTTTGCTTAAGGCTTTCAAACAAACTTGTTGACTGAGAGGAAATGAAATATATTGAAGTATCTTGCCACTCAAATTCAATCACTGTAGAGGAATGACATTGGTTGAGATGAATTGAGTGAGTATGTTCTGGGAAGCTGAGGTTATGTTGATAAGAAACTTTTAGCTCCAGAAGATGTAACGTAAAATTTCTCACTGGTAAAAACTGATAAGAGTCAAAACTTGTATTATCTCAGATGGCATGTTTGTTGTTGAAGAAAATCTCACTGTTAGAAGTTGATAAGTTTTTGTGTCCTTGTAGTTGAAGGAGTGAATAAAATGAGTTCAGAGATGTGCAATGTTCATACATACATGTGTGCGTGTGTCAGAGCGTCTTTCCATAAGGCTCTTCACTAAACTACATTGTTGTGGTTCTGAGAAAAACAGATTAAAGAGAAAGAATCAAGATGTGTCCAAGTATTTATAATGTATGTCACATGACCAGCTCGAAACACATAGACAGATTTTGGTGGTAAATTAACTTTAACTGTGCGGACATAGACGAAAGCATGATATTGGCATTAATTGACCAATCAGGAGTCAGAGAAGTATTCAAGGCTCTGTGAACCACCTTTGTGTTTAGTTTGTACAAAAATTGACGTCAAAAGAAAGTGGTAGTAGAATGCTAAAAAACTGGTCACTGCAGCACCCTATGAAAGATGTACCAATAGGAATAAATTCATAATACCTTCCCTAGATTGATAAATATCGGAAATATTTTCATTTTCAATATCTGATATATGTTTTAAAGTAGGTAGGCCAAATAACTTTTCTACGAGATTTTGTAGTGACTTTTTTGCAGGTGTGTTTGTTGGTGAAGAAGCTGGTATGCACATTTTGGTGTCTAGTGAAGGTAATGACTGTTCCATCATACAATTCTTTATAGGTAAATCCAAGTATGCTAGTTTTAGTCTGTCTATGGAGACAGTATCTTGTTTACCATTTTTAATAATGGTAAAATATTTTGGGTTCCTTTCTACTACTTGGAAAGGTCTTGAGTAAGTTTGACAGAGGTTTTTTTTACTGCATAATTGTGTAAGAATTTGTATTCACAGTTGTGAAGATCCTTTGGTATGTACAAGTTCTTTCTTTATATTCTCCTAAGTGTGAAAACTAAATCACTCATTCATTGTTTGAAATCATCTACAAAAAATGCAGTTAACTGTATGTGATTGTTTTTTTTACAAAATAGCTTCTGATCGTAATTGATTAAAGCTGTTAACTTCTGCATATCTTTGTGAATTAAGATGGCCTACAGTAAAGATCCCATTCATTACCATAGATTTGCTTGTCAGTTGCTTGGTCTTAATCAATTGGGCATGTCTCCTAGGGGCTGATGCACTGTACATCTCTTCATGTGCAGGAGTAGTGAGGGAGTATCTTGGCTGGGTGTTGAAATAGATCTCATTTTCTTTAAGTTTGAAGGCTGGAGCAATCAAAGCACTTTTTTTTTTTAAAGCATTACACCCCAAGCAAGTTGGGAGTGCCACTAGTACACAAGGGACTACAGGGAGTGTAAGTAAGGGAAAAGACTGGGTAGGGTGGTGTGGTGAGGAAAGGATAAAAAGAACAGAAAAGGAATGGGGATCAAAGCATCAGATGATGTCAATTAAAATTTTTGAAGATTATAGTTATCAGGGAAGCAAGCAAGAGGAAGGGAGTTCCACTGTCAGGAAGTATGAGAGAAGAAGCTGTTGGAGTAGAAGAGGCAATTACATTTAACTGTTTTGACAGTAAAATGGTGGGACTGAAGTGACAAACTAGTAATATGCTTAAATTCATGCAGTCGGGACACCAGTGAAAATAGCTTATCAGAGCAGATGCCATGAAAATATAGAAAAGACAGAGGGAAGTCACATTACATTGATGAGAAAGTGACTGGAATCAAGACCCCAAATCAGGATTGATCATATTGCATATCCATCTTTGGATTGTGTTGAGAACCTTGCGATGAACATCAGGGACACCAGAGCATATGGCAACAATACCCTCAGTTGGAGAGAGTCTGAGCAGTCAGGGTACCAGATCTGAAGGTATTTCTAACTGGGTTATGCATTACTTTTACCAAAACCTGTCACCATATTGTGTAAATTTAACTGTGATGCATGTGCTTAGTATACACTTATCCAATTGGTTTTCATGATGGGTCAAATGGGTTTCATATATTTGCACCTCAGTATCACTTTTTTGGTGTGTTGCTCTCTCTCTCTCTCTCTCTCTCTCTCTAATAAATGTTATAACAAGAGTTTGCTTGTGAAAGAAAGGAATAATAAGCATTAAATTTTCAACATAGTGTATTCATCAGATATTCATGATATATTTATAGTTAGAAAATTGACAAAAATTGTTATATCTTTATCGTTGCTGTTTGTCTGAAAAGTGATTAGGTGTAAGGGTGTTGTCGGTAGTGCAGAGTTGACTGGTTTCTTGGGTTTGTTATAGACAAGCGTATGGTTGCAAGAAAGAAATACGACAACAGCAGAAATAGATTTATGTGGTTTATTTCAACAAGAATGTGTGGGTTTGGGTCTGCTACCTTGTGGTATAGTTCATAAGACGGCTTCGGATCTAGGTCAATCTCTCATAGTAGTTCACACATGTTGACGGTGGTTGACGCTCCCTTGCTGACAGCTGCTTACCGTGACAGGTCAGTTCCCTGGCCACCTGTGGAATGCCTGTTGAACTTCCATGTGACCCCTTTTATAGCGTTTTTTTATGGCTTAACAGGCTCGAAAAATGAAGTGAGTATAATTAGGAGGGAAGCATTTTTATTGGACAAAAAATAGAATGCTTTAAATATTATTTTATTTTTCAACCGGAACACGTGTGTCGGGAACATTTGTAAATGAAGGTAATGGTCATTTTGTGACGGGGTTTTGTCCCGTTCACATCTAGCTCTTGTTCTTGAGTATTTGACTGTAAATCAGCCGAGATATGTTTTATTTTATTTTATAACAGGTTGGTTTGGCCAAGGTCAAAGTTTAGGTCCAGAGTGGATAAACTGTTGGTGGAGGTTTGATGCACACCTTTCTTTAATGTATCAACATCTGTGATGGTCACTGTTGTGATGAGAGAAGCAGCCATGGCAGTAATGGTGACAGCTCATTGGTAGGTGGCCTTTTGGTCTACAACTGTTTTGGTTGTTACAAGAGGCCTGGTTATACCTAGGGTTATCTCTTTTTTCAGTGGGAATGTTCATGATTGGCTATTGTATTATTTTCATTGTGGGGATTTATTTCATGAACCAGATGTAATGCTCAGAACCCATACACAGAAAATTACTTTATTTTGTGTTCTGCCTTCTTGGAACTTACATCTGGCCAACATGCAGAATGAATCAGAAAAGACCTAACTGCAGTGGAGTATAACATAATAAAAGGAAAGTTAAACTTTTTTATTTTTTTTACGGTTGTCATTTATGGTAACTGAAATCTTCCTTGTTTCTTTTCATTTTTTTTACTCATTTAATATAGCTGTTTCAATAGTAATAATTAGATTTTGTACTCGTAAAAAAATCTTTAAATAATAGTAAGAATATTGTGAATTTTCCAGCAAGGTCAACAACAAGTATCAACACTGATACGGCAGTTGTGTGCAACTGTGTTGAGTAATAGATAAATAGTTTCATGTAAATTTAAAGCTAAAATCTCAGGAGGATGTAAACACTGATTGTGAGCTCTCTGACTACTTAGTGTAGAAATAGACTTATACATAGATCCTACCAGTTCGAGACTATAAAGGACTGAATGATTCACATGCAAGTAATTTGGCTGTGATGCATGTGCCTGATATACTCTTATCAGACAAGCATATTGGACCTCAGCAGCAATTTCTTGGCATGCTACTCAATAATAATTTTTTGATTTTTTTGTTACTGCTGCTGTAGTAGAAAGAGAGAAAAAGTTAATATACTGATTAGAAAGGTGCTTTGAGGAAATTTATTGTCATTTTTGGCCTCTGGTAGAATCAACCAGTGAACACTAGTGGAAAATAAGTTTATAAAATGTTAATGTTTAGTTTGGTGGGTTTTTTTTTTTTATAATACAACAAAATGAATTACCAATTATTCTGTACGACTTGATTTTCCAGGATATTCAAATTCTTTCATCGAATTAAAAAAAGAAAAGTTTTTCCTGCATTACATTTCTTCAAATGGCAAAATAAAACATTTGAACACTTAAATGTTGATAGTTTTCATTTTCAGAGAAAAATTACAAAAAGTCTGAAACATCCATTTTATATAATTTTTTGTAAAGTTCACATGCCATTCTATTACTGGTCTTTTTTCTTTTGCTCTCTGTTTGAAGAGAGAAGAAAATGTCAACCAGTTTATTACTCATCTCATTCCTGTGTCATTATTACAATAATCAGTAAATGGGTCTCCAACTGTGATTCTTACATTATTTTAATTAATTGTTCTCGTTCTAAATAAATCCTTTCATTTGTAGAGATTTCACTCCTCACTAACTGGAGATGAAGTAGTTTTTTCTGGGAAAGCAGTTAGTGCATTTGTATAAAAATTAAATTATTTTGTTTTAGTTTAAACCATGTGGAACATTCCTTGCATGTATGGAGTAATTATATATACAAAAATACTCATAAATAACATGAGAAACAGCAAGATGTGGAAACAACAAAACAAGTATTATTACCTGGCTGTTATGTGGGGTTGGAGACATGAGAGAAAGTAATACTGAGTAAGTTGTGAGTTTGGAGTCAAATGTAGATCAAATATGGATCGGAATCTGACAGAATAATAAGATAAGGAATAAAGTGTATAGTCTTTATTGTATGTTTTTTCAAATGTGTGTAATGAGTGCCCAGATAATTTAGTTGGAAAATACAAGAAGTGTCTGGAATTTTCTTACCACAAATTTTTGTTCAGTGTTAAGAGATAAATGTTACTATTATGGCCTGAAAAAGGAAAAGGAGCTTAAATTTTTGTTGATGCATGTGTTGATGGCCTATCCATGTTGCTTGTCTGATAGTGAAAAGCTCATATTTGTGTGTATAGAGGAGAAAAGGAGAGTTAATTCTCATTGGTTTAGAAAAAGTGAATTACTGATAATTATAATTGCTATAATTATTTTATTATAATTATTTTTGACA
Source organism: Acanthosepion pharaonis (assembly GCA_903632075.3). NCBI lineage: Eukaryota > Metazoa > Mollusca > Cephalopoda > Sepiida > Sepiidae > Acanthosepion > Acanthosepion pharaonis. The sequence goes on from CAHIKZ030003740.1 coordinate 41,792, forward strand.
CTATAATTAAATTTTATTTTTTATGGACATGTCACAGTGGTAGTATAATTAATTTTTTTATTTAGGTAATTATTTATGGACATAACAGCCTGCAACTAGTCATTTTTTAAAAATCTGCTATGACAGAAAAGTAACCTACAATAAATTTTTTATTAAGTCCCAAAGGCTTGGAAGACAGAAAAATAAATAATCATAATAGAGACATCATTATAATAAATTAGGATAATATTTTGCATGTAAATAATGATAACTTCTCCTCTTTAATCCTTATTTTTTAATGCTTTTTTTTCTTATGGTTCACCTCAAGAAAAGCCAAAAGCCAACTTATGGTAAAGGACTATTGAGTGGACTATTGTTGTAAAGGAAGGAGGGTAATTTCCCATTTTTATGTTCATAAAATCAAAACAATGTCAAACCAAACTAAAAAGTTTATTTCAGTAAAACATTACAAGATTAGAAATGGTACACACTGCAAACAGATAGTAAAAAGCAAGGAAAATGTTTTACAATCATTAATATCTCACAGATTTATTAGTTTACGTTCCATTTTGCATGTTTGACATGTAAAAAATTTTTTAATCAATCTATGGTGGAAAGACCCCTGAAAACAAGTACAAGAATCTGGCATAGATCGAGCCAGTTTAATGATTGTATGCTCTTCATTGATTACCTGTTGCGCAAAAAGTATTTCGTTTGGATTTACAATGAAATGAGTAGCAGCGGGGTGTTTATGTGTCATGTTTATGGAAATAATTTTAAACAAAACATAAACTTAAATTTAAACAAATTTGATTTTACAAATGTAAAATATAAAATTACAGGAGGGAGTAAGAAGTGCACATGATAGGAAATTCAGGATAAATATCAGTTGAGCCTGAGACTTGAAGAGACGAAGATTATAGTTGTCAGAGAAGCATCCTCTTGAGAGTTTGTTCCACAAAGTATGGATAATTATAGCCTGATACAAGTATTTTTTTTTTTTTTTTAAAAAGACACAATGTTTTCTTTATTTCAATATATACATTTTTAAAGCAATCAATAAATAAAACCAATTTTGCTGGAATATTTAAAATGAAAAATTATTATTATTATTACATGTTTTGCTATTCAGACCTGTGCCATCATCTTAATTATGATACTCTCACTGTTTTGCTTGTTTACTTTCACCTTGGCCTAGTGGATTAAAGTATTGATTAAAACATATTTGGTTCTCTGGCAGTTGTGAGTTCAATAACTAGGTCTGGTCATGCTGAAAAGTCATATACCCTGATTGACTGGAAGAAACAGACAAGTGACACAAACATAAATATAACTAGTGAATATTAACGTCCCCTAAAATACATATAATGGTTATCATTGTGTATTTATTTATTTATATATATTTGTAATCAATTCACCCCAAGCAAGGCAATAATACCACTCAGTTGCAAGGAGCTACTAGGAATGAAAAAGAATGAAAAGATTTTAGAAGGAACCGGAGACCTAATTCTAAACAAGAAATAAACCTCTACTCCTGTTCAAAAGACTGGGGAGGAGCGAGAACCAGATGAAAGGTGGACCTATTTACTCCTATTAAAAAAAAAGTAAATAAACTTTCAGAGTTTAGGCAGAAATGTTAGAAGTATTGAGTTGAAGTAAAATTTATAAGGAACCAGAAACTCAATCCTAAACAGGAAACAAAGAATAAACCTCTACTCCTGTTCAAAAAACCAGGGAGGAATGTGAATTGAACGATAAGTGAATCTATCGGGTATATTTATTTATATATTTCCTGTCTCATCTGTAGTGGAAAGGGAGCTAAATCAACTTAAGTCAGTAAATTCATGACTTCCCTTAGTCATTTTAATAATCTATACAAATAAAATATTTATCTGCATTTAGACAAAATTAGTTCTTGAGCAAAATGAACCATTTAACTAAATAGTTCCTTTATGATGACATCTCTTAGATTACACTCTTATTTGTTCAAGCCTTTCATGTGGGGCACTCAGATACCTTTCTCTTTTAAGTCATTGTCTTGTTTCAAATTTATCTTAAAAAATAGGCTCTGTCATTCTGTTGCTAATTTTTTTGTTCTGAGAGATATTTCCATTTCATTGTTATATTAAACACAAAAATTTTTAACATGAAAAGATATTGAGTGAAAAGTGATTTATGGAATACAAGAAGTAAGCAATGAACCATAGATACCATTGAATGTCTAAAAATGTAGAGAGAAAACTTTAATTAAATGGTTCATTGGCCTCTATTTTAATTCTTTATCTCTGTTTTATTGTTTCATGACTTTTGTTTCATTGCATTTCACTATTAAAACTTTCTAACAATTGCAATCATTTTTGATAGTAAGGCTACATTAAACAGACTGAAAAATCTCTTCCCATGGATTGAATAAAGGTTTCAGTTCAAAATTCTAAAAAGGTTACCAAGTAGAAAGACAGACACCTAAAGAAGGCTGAAGAGTATAACAGCCAAGATAGCAAGCCATATATGGAAATTAAATGATGTTTATATTTTTTATTTCAGAAATAAAATTTTCAAATCTTTTGTGTTGTAATAAAAACCAGAATTGGGTCTAGCCTGTCTGAGTATATTTATTCAGTAATTGTGCTAAAAATAAACTGTTTATTAGGAACACTCACAACAGGGCAGTAGAAATAAACTGATCTGAACAGATCATTGATATTTGATATGCTATACATTTTTGTATCAGATTTAGCTGAGAGATTGAAATGCCTAATGTACTTAGTGTACAATTACTTCACTTAAAGTTATAGTTAGGATGCCGATCGTGCTTCTCAATGATCTTATAATAAATAAAATAAAAGAATTTCTTTTTCTTGGGAGGTACTGGGAGAAGATTGAACATCTATACTCTTATCCTAGATATTAAAAAAGGTGCATATATTAACAAATAAGACTCTAAACAACTACATGAAATTTGAAAGATACAAAGATTTGTTAAAAACATAAAACACTATAAGAAAGTACAATTTTATATAATAAAGCTTGAAAAAAAATTTCCTTTTGTGCATCTTATTTAGAACAAGGCAAGATAACAGAACAAAAATTATAGTAAGTGTAGGCTCTAAAAAATATTTATAATTCTTCAGATCATGAAAAAAAACTTGAGAAGGTGATACAAAAACTGTTAAAAAAGGAAGAAAATACTCTTTAGAGTACCCCCCCCCACACACACACAACAACATTTAATAAAGAAATGAATAAACCTACTTTGGCTTAACCCACAACTCTCTCTGCTGGGACCTTTAATGATATTTTGAAATGTCTTTTGGTTTTCCTTCTGCTTGGCTACTCACTTTCTGCAATGGGGCTTTTAATGATATTTTCGAAATGTCCTTTTCTTTGAGCTTGCTTTTTATTGTTGGCTGCAGTATGGTCAGTGTTTAGTTTTTCTTTGTTCTCCTTCTTTTTCGTCATCATAGAAGTTGTTAGTATAGTCATTGTGAATACCAAAACCTTCTAGACTTTTTGCTCTCCTAGCAACGGCTAGCAATTTTCCCATGAATGCCACAAAATCTTCCACTTTCCCTGCAAACAGCTGGATTCTTTCACATCTGACATCTAAATCCTTTCTGCCACTGACCCATGTTCCTATATATTTTCAGAAGTGAGCCTCAACTTTAAATTTACATGAGCAGAAGCTATCTCTTTTGATTGGACAAAAAATACAAGGAGAATATATTTTTTTTAAATTAGAAAATAATGAATCACCAACAGTCTACCATGAATGTTATTTCTGGTGGCCCTTTTTAGAGCCAATTTTAAACAAAGAAAATTTGAACAATTGTTTAAATACTGTCTGGGTTTCTTTTAATGTACTTGTCTCTAAAGAGTATAAAACAAACTTAGACTATTTAATATTTATTTACTTACACATTTTAATTAATTTTTTTTTTATTTTATATTACTAAAATATGAAACAGAGAAGTGAAATTATTTGGTAGAGATAATTTTTTAAAATGGACTTTTATTTTTGTACATGTTTTGATATAGTTTGTCATCTAAATAATCTATAAAAATATAATTATGTTTTTCTTTGTGATGTTTTGCATTCATCATCTTAAATGAGAAATAGCAAACCAAAGCAATCCATCAGTTGTTTTGTGAAAATAATTTGTCTTGTCTCTTTCTGGTTGTATAGGGAAATGGGCTCACCTGTTCCTAGGGTTTAATAAGGCATAAGTTTTGTTGTTAGTTCAACTAATTCAGCTGTTGCTTCACAGCCTTTTGGTTGAGGTCAATGTGTAGTATCTGTCCTCTTTATTTTATACAGGAGAAGATGCTCGGTCCTGGGAGTTCCAACAAAATGTATGTTTCCGCGTCATTATCTTTTTTTCTTCTTGCTGTTGGTAAATTAACTTCATTTTTTAACCCCTAAGCCCTATGCCACTATACTCAAATTCAAATACGGGTATCTACTAAAAACAATAACGTTTGTTTGGAGTAATAAAAAAAAATGCATAGCCAAAAAAAAAAAAAAAAAAAAAAATTACGAAGAAATGAGCCTTTTTTTTTATTTTTGTTATTCTGGTATAAGGACTTCCTTGTCTAAAAACTTCTGCAAATATATCTTATAAAATAAACATGCAAAAAAAAAAAGAAACAGATTGTTAATCAATCCGAAAATTAGATTTTTTTTAACTTTCTTCTTCACTCAGTAACCCCTGAACAGGCCGAAAAGTAACCATGTAATTTTTTGTTCTTTGAAGTAAAACATAACTATGGGTTAAAAATCTGATTAGCTTTTTTTACCATTACCAGAAAAAAAACAACAGTGAATATACTTAAAAAAAAAAAAAACAAACAAAAAAACATAGACACGTGAATAATATCAACCTAGGTTGCTCTTTTCGACTTTCTTGACTCATTTGGTTAATGCATGTGCTTCGACACCGGTTTGCTTGAAGTCACGTGGCAGACCGAATGGTCTGACGTCACTCCAGCCCATTGAATCTCTGCTGCAGGACGTTTCTACTTACTGCACCTATCATCTCCCCCGCACAAAAACATGAGGATATGGACATCGGAATATATTTTTCAGTAAGTTTTTATATTTATCATTGTATTTAAAAATGAAAATCATTTTCGAATCCAAATAAAAATTCTGTACAGTTACTTTATATAAGAATTCATTTACAGAAATTTTAATTCTCCGGTCTGTCTTTGCCCCTGCAACTCCACGTGAATTTAAAGTGGTTAAAGGTCAATCCCTTTTTTTCATTCAATTATGAATTATTACTCAATTGAATTTATAACTGTAAACTACATAGACCTGATTTCGATTGTCTGACTTGATGTGGTTTATTTACTGTATTTATTACTAATTTAATAATGTTTTACTATCATTTTTTTTTTATTCGTGAGCGAATGTCCTCTAACAAGGGATTTTATCATTTTCAACTCCTCTTTTTTAGTCTTGCTCTTAGAACTTAATTTAACCATCAGTAATGAATATAAAACATCGAATTGTCACTATTATTTTACAATATTCTTAAATTTTTTACCACATAGATTTTAAAATTCCGTTACATAATTTTCTTTCTTTTGTCAATAATAATGTATGATTTTTTGTGCGCAAATTTCAACACTTAATAAATTAATGCTTTTTCTTATTCATTCAACAATCGTACAAAAAGGAATTTTCAAATTTAACTTTAAACAAAACTTAAAACACTTCGATTATTGGTTTCAATACTTTTTTTTAAGCAACCGGCTTCTCTCACCTGTCTCAGATTTTGCAAGGGTGACGTTCATTAAAAATATAAAATGAATGGTCAAAAAAAAAAAAATTCTGACGACCTGTCTAGATTCTGTTCATTGAATACTAACAGGGAAAAGGGTATTTCCTGTAGATAATCGTTACTTCTTTGTTGAAAATAATCGAATTCTTGGATCGTCTTCGCTACGATATCATTGTTGTTTGCACCCAAACTTTATTTTTTACTTCCAACAAGTTATATCCCTAAATGTCCCCCACGATTTTTGATTGCTTCTTTTTCGTTTTTTTTTTTTGTACACACAATTTCTTATTCCAATCACAGAAAAGTAAAGTTGGCAATTTTCGAAGGGTGGCATGTGGGGAGTTAAGAAGAGAATACGTACTAAAAACTGCATGTTTGTTTCCATTTAAAACCTGATTAGAACCAAATACTAATTTTAACCTGAGACTACTATAAATTTATGTACCAATACTAAGTGACTAAGAAAATTGTTTTATTCATTGATTCATGAACAAATGGACGAATTTATGTGGCTTTAACAATCATGCTCATGAGATGTATTTTTTTGCATCAGATTGGAAACTAGTGTTTTTTATTTATTTATTTATTTTTGACAGTACTCTTCAGAATCCGTGAATACTGAATATATAGATGAGAAGTTTTTTGGGTACCTCGACGTGGTGTAATGGTTAGAAAGCTTGTCTTGCTAGAGATCAATTATGACTGAGTTGTTCGATCCTCACTGTGTGCACCATTCTTTCGGCCTTGTGCCACATCTAAGCCGCGCTTAGAAAATCACTATAGGTGAGAAGTTTCAATTAATTATTCATCCTTTAATACACGTCACACTCATCATAAATGTAATCTTAAAAAAATAAAAAATATCATAACACACTGGAAAAGTCTTGATAATAAGTCGAGTACTTTCAGTTCTGGATATGCTGGTTGCATTATGCATGTTTTGTATGTTTTTTGACAATAACTGTTAGAAAGAAAAAGTTTACGGCAAAAAAAACCTGTTCAGTCGTTTATCGAAAATCCATTTAAAATGATTTAAATGAATCGTCTCCTTTTCAGTAAAAAGATGTAGTTTTTATTTGAACATTATAAAGCTAAAAAATATATAAAAAAGAAAAAATAATTTTACGTATTTCAATAATTTAAAGAAAAGGCACAGGAAACACGTTATGGCGGTAATTTCTCCACGATCCGCCATTAATTGAAAAATAGTGACAAAATTGAAGACAATTTTTTAAAAAATCTATTAAAAATTAAATATCTGTCCTAGATATATTTTCAAAGACAATAAATAAAATTAAGGATTAATTAACAGAATTTGCGAAAAAAATATTACTTTATGTTTATAATATAGCGAAAAACACATTTGAACACAGCAAGGCAATAATTAGCCTCGTTTATAGGTCAAACAATAGTTTGTCCAGACACCGTATTGAGACAAAAAAAAACTGCCCCAAATTTAATTAAATACGAAAGACCCAAACTACTAAAATACAGAAACCTATTTCGTTTGTTTTAAAAGTACTCATCAAGTTCATATAACCAAAGATATTTTTATTCTATAAGCCTTTATGAAATCTAGAATATTTTTAAGGAATATAAAAATATTTTTTAGAAATAAAGTGATTTTTTTCATCCTGTTTTTTTTTTTTTGTTTTTTTAACTATTTGAGATTTAATTCTGTTTTTTTCTTTTTGTTTTAACTATTTGAAGCCATGAAATTATTTAATTAAACCAAATCAGGTACTTTTAATTATTTGAAAAAAAAAAAAAACTGTGGAAAAATAGATCAACATATTGATACTATTGATTGAATGATTCACTACATTTTGCTTTCTTTCAGCTACCGATGTCATGAAAAATTATTTTTAAGCTTGGGAGGTAATTCAAAATTGTTAAATGATTTCCTAGTTGATCTTCGATGCGAAATATAAGTTTTATTTTTTATTCTTTTAAAAATATTTCACACTCAAAAATGGCATTAGACATTTACATTCTTATTTAATTAAAAAAAATTTTGTCATTAGCAACCCGAAGAATTTCAAAATCTTGCTGAAAAATTACAAGTAAATATTTCAAAAATAAATATTCATTGTAGAGTTTTCTCTTTCAAATCCGTAACAATAAAATGTGTTTAGGGTTGATCCCACTATTCGCTAAAAAATTGTTCTAGTAACACCCTGGTTAAAAATTAGACAAATTGAAAAAAAAAATTAAATTGTAAATGTTTTGACTAAAAATTAAATAAAGATCACAAAGGAGATTTTTTAATTATTTTAAAATTTTTTTTAAAATTTGCAGCATTTTTAAATTTAGGTTGAAAATCTTCTTTTTTTTTTTTTTTAGGTCTAAAAGTTTATTATAATATGCAAGCATTAATTCTCCACAAAAATAGTTTTTTGAGTTTTATTGAATTATTTTTGTAAGGTTTCAGGACAAATTTTCAAGATTTCACAGTTGATATTTACTTATCTTCAGGGATTTTTCTATAAAACAAAACTATACAAAATATTTGTCATCACATCCCAATTTTAAAAGTGTTCGCAATGTACCATTGGGACAGATATAACTGACCCCACAAAAATAATATTTCAAAAGAGTGTTCTAATAAAATAAAGTATGTGGTAAACAATTCGTTCATTAATTTCATTTAAATCTGATAATTCTCTGATGAGGTAGAAAATTTTTAAAAGTGAGTGTAGTATTGCTTTGGTTGACTATTTTCATAAAGGCTCCAATTTCTGATTCATCCCATAGTTATTGAAGAAGAGATGGATTTTAACTTTTTTACATGGATTTTTTTAGTATAATCTAAAAATCGACTGGAATTCGAACTCGGATTTTCTTTGTAATGTTTATTTAAAGGTGAATGTTTGGTTTCACATCTTTCTTAGCCATGTTCTTAATATTCTGTATCTTTTTCTCTGGTACACAAAATTCCAATTAACTGATTTTATTCTTCAAATATTTTTTCAGGGTTTCAATCCATGAACAGATTAATTTTTTACTTTTCTAGATCTTTTTGAGACATTCTTAATTTTTTTTTTCTTGTTCTGACCTACTTAATATTTATATAATTATATTTCTTATATATATATATATATACTTTTTAAACATAAATCAAAAATTTAACTTCTCTTAAAAAAGTTATTTTATAGCAATCTTTTATAGATGTGAAATAATAAAAAATCAAATAGCTAAACATCATCACACGAGAATATTTATTTATAATATGACCACCTTGGTCATTGGATAATACAATTTCACATTACCAAATTATTAAATAAATATTTTCAAAAAAGATGTATTGAGAATTTAAATAAAATAGTGATTTTTATCTCTTTTCTCTCATTTGTGTGTGTATATATATATATATATATATATATATATATATATATATATATATATATATATATATATATATATAATAAAACACAAACATTTGCTGTTTACTTTCCAGCTTTTCATAGTATAATAAAGAAAAGGCCATATATATATAACCCATATTAGTCTATATCATATGAATGTTTTTCCAGTATACTGTACCATTTGGTAAAAGTCCACTCAATATCAGGGATAATATATAAATATAAAAAATTGTGGCTTGCAACAGTCTATTTGGGATATTAACACAATTTTAGTTCGCCACATGACGTTGGTGGTTAGTTTTGCTGGTTTACGTCACTGGGAAGCAAATGTCTATTGAGTTATTGTTATTTTAAGGTAACATAATGGTACGCAGCAAAAATTATAAAACCTACATGTTTGATGTAGAAATAATACAAGATCTGAATATTTTATAGTATTGTATATTGTTTTAACATTTTATTCATTAGACCTGAAGAATTTTTAAATGTTCGCGTAGTTACACCAATAGAATATACGGTAATTACACCATTGTGTATATATAGGTTAGTTGAGACAAACACATGGAAATAGATTACAATTAGAAACAGACTTATAAAGACAAGTGGAAAATATTACCAACATCAGTTTTAATACTAATTCCAATGTGAAAGCATTGACTTTTATAACATTTGACCATGTCTGTTCCTACTAACATTTGTGTGCTTACTGTGTTACAATTCGAATTAATCATTATAGGTTTTATATTTACTGGCTTAGAAAATTTAATCTAAAAAACTTAAGGCTTGAAGTCAAATCTCTTTCTATTTATAGAATTTATATATATATACATTGGGGGAAAGAAATAAATAAATTTGAAAAATTGTATTTTTATAAATGTAAAAGCCTTAAATAAAACAAATTTGAAGTTAAGGCACATTTTATGTATAAAGACACATACTATTTAAAAATAATAATAAACTTAATTAATTCTTATTCTAACAGAAATTAATGCATTTTTTAATTCTAACTGGTGAAAAAAAGTATTCGTAAAAATCAATTATTAGAATAAAATAATCAATTAATTATGAAAAAAAGTATATTCTAGAATGTTCCATTAATGTTTCATTTATTTTTAACGCTATTAGCCATTATCAGAGCATTCTGCAATTTCTATTCTTACGAGAAGGTTCTTTAATGCCTAAAGGTAAAGAATTGACTTTTTCACAAAAACAACACATTTTGTCTCTTTGGAAAGATGGGAACAGTTACAGAACGATTTCTAACAACCTGAATATTCCTTTTACTACAAGCATTTTCGTTCATTGCAAGGTTTAAAACTGCTTTAACAGCGTCGAAAACCAAAACGAACAGGTGCTATGAGGAAGATTTCTCTAAGATCAGCAAGGATATTAGGACGCCAGATCCAACAAAATCCACAGGTTACCTGAGAAGAGCTGCAGGAACATCTGCGTGCATTAGGGTTTTAAAGTAACCAAGCGTACAATAAGTAATTTTTTAGACAAAAACAGTCTGAAATCACGCATCCCAAGGAAGAGTTCCATTCCTCTTGAAACGACACAGAGATGCTAGGCTAAAATTCATTTAGAGAGCATAAGGATAAAGAATATTCGTTTTGGGAAAAGTACTATGGACAGATGAAACTAAAAAATAGTTGTTTGGTCATAATTATCGAAATCATGTGTGGAGGAAGGACGGTGAAGCCTACTTACCAAAGAACACGTTGCCAACTGTAAAGTTTGGTGGTGGCAATATCATGATCTGGGGCTGTTTTTTCTGCAAAAGGTGTTGGCAGAATATCAATAATAGATGGCAAGATGAATGCCAAAAGCTACCAGAAAATCCTGCAAGACAATTTAATGCGTTCTGTTGAGAGACTTTGGTTACCTCCTGATTGGGTTTTCCAAATGGATAATGATCCTAAGCATACCGCTAGATCTACAAGGAAATGGTTAGCTGAAAGTAACGTTGATGTCTTGCAATGGCCAAGTCAGTCCCCAGACTTGAACCCAATCGAGAATTTATGGCGATATTTGAAAATTCAAATTGGGAAAAGAGCACCAACAAATATCAAGAATTTGAAGACAATATGCCAAGAAGAATGGGACAAAATACCACTCAATGTGTGCAAATCATTAGTTGAGACGTACAGGAATAGACTGGTAGCTGTTGAACTCAATAAAGGATATTCCACAAAATTAAATTAGTTTAATATGCTTTTTTTGTTTTTGTACGAATACTTTTTTCATCAGTTAAAAAAAAAAAAATGCATTAATTTCTGTTAGAATAAAATTAATTAAGTTTATTACTATTTTTTAATAAAATGTATCTTTACACATAAAATGTATCAAAATTTGTTTTTTAGTTAAGGCTTTTACATTTAAAAAATACAATTTTTCATGTGTACGAATATTTATTTCCCTGTATGTATATATATATATATATATATATATATATATATATATATATATATATATATATATAATAGTTAATTTGAATTTAATGTAAAAAAAAATAATAGGATGGCTTTATTGTGTAAAATAAGAATGGATACTAAAATGTATTTTTTACGAAACATGAAATATTCAGGAATAAATTCAATTTTAAAATATTACATTTATATTATATTATATATATATATATTGATAATATTCTTTGGCTCTTTGAGAGACAGAGATATAGAAATTTGTATAAAGATAAATAGATGATAAATAAATAGAAAAGAAAAGAATGAAAAAATAAAATGTTTTTACAATTTATCAAAAATTCATAAACTATCTTAGAAATATCATATCAAAAATGAACATCTTGTTTTAAAACTTTTTGTCATTATTCTAAATCATACAGATTGGCTTTGTACAAAACATCATGAAAAATTTTTTTTGTAAAACTTCTTTACTTCAGATTTAAATTCATTCAGTTAATTAATATTCATAAAAATAATAAAAAAAATGGCTATTTTAAAAATAAAAAATTTTTAACATTCAGCCGAAAAGACACATAATAACCTTCATTTTGCTGAATTTCGTATTGAGCACTTTTAAAAAAATAAAACAATTGGTTATCGGAATTCTATACCATCTATTCAGGAAACACTGTTTCTTCTAAAATATATATATATATATATATATATATATATATATATATATATATATGAATATATATGAAAAGTGCTTTTGAGGTTATTCTTTGAAATGATCGATTTCTTCGACGCAATCCTCAGGCCATATTTGAACTGATTATCTTATATATGCCATCTAAGGGGTCCATTCTATCTAGTATCTTTTATTCTATTATCTCAGATGGGCGGTAACTGTCTTTTCAAATAATTCTAGAAATAATTCTGGATACAAATTTCTTTCTTTGTGCTATTTTTCTAATTTTACTTGTTAACCTTTTAATCATAATTTATTGTTATTCTATCAGTGTACTTGAATGTCTATTATTACATACATTTTTCTTTTGTTTACGTATTCATTCATCTTTTTCTTAATTTCTTTTATTATTATTTATTTATTTATCTCTCTTTTGTTTCATCTTATCTATTTCTATTGTTTAGTTTTCTCTTTATTTGAAATCTTGGAGGCTGGGTGTTCATTGATATCAGTTCATCAACGCTCCACACATATTAGTCTAATGGAGTGAGATTTGGAGGTAGTGTCTTTTTTCAAATGTTCAGGGTTAATTGCGATAATCGCTCATTTTTTTTTCTCTCTAATCCTGTGTGCTTTTCTCTCCTTGTTTTGCTTGGTTCATTCATGCTGCAACATTATAATCTCTCTCCATTTTTTTCTCTGTCTATCTATATATATATTTTTCTCTTATTTTCAGGCTTTTTCTCGATGTCATGAGGAGTCTTGTTAAATTTCTGATCTTGGTCAAAGCCTTTTCTCATCTGGATTTAAAGTTTATTTAAGAGTCTCTTTAGTCTTATTTCGATTTTCATTGTGCTTTTTTCTGACATAAATTGACCTTTTCTCTTCATATGTGCTTTTATCTCTCTATATATGTCTTCGTGGACATAGATTTAAGACACTTTTTTAAAGCGGACCAATCTCTGTTTTTTTCTCTCTCTTCTCTCAACATTTGCCTCTCTCTCTCTTGCGAATTTTGGTATCTCTCTCTCTCTCTTTTTTTTTCTCTAAGGTCTCTCTGGATCTCTCACATTGCCCAACACCTTTAAGACTATCCTGATTGCGCGTAAAAATCTCTCTTTCTGTGATGATTCCTATTTTCTCTCTCTCTGTGCCAGGTCTCATCTCTCTCTGCGTACTTCATTCTTTAGTATATATTGTTTTTTGAAAAAACATGGACAACAGCAGAAAAAGACTTTAAAATATCCGTTTTCTTAGCAATCGGTCGTCTTGATGTTTTGATTTAAAATGTTATGGAAATTTGAATTTATTTGACCTTTATTAAATTTTTTTTATTTTTTTTCAAATTTTAAGACATAAATTGAATTTTAGTTTTAATTCTTTGCAGCATGGCAAAAAATCCTAATCCCATCAAAAGTCGAAAATTATGTTGATGTTCTTTTCCATTTGTTAATTCAACAAAACGGCATTTTAAAAAATGTGTTGGAAGAAAATCGTTAGAAAAAGGGGGTTTTACAACCATATCAGATGTTTGTATATATTTATATTTATATAATAGTTCACTTGAAAAAAATTTTGTAAATTTTATGTAATCATATTGAATATAAATTTTGTTTATTTAGATACAAAAATTTTTTCAACATGATCAATGTCTATTTAAACCGCCGTTTCGGCATATTATGCTCACTGATGAAAAATTATGTATGTATTGCACTTCAGGGCTGGCGGAGTCCCATGATACTGTTGATAGTAAGATTGGTAGGTAACAGGTTTAGATAATTAGTTTAATGAAATGCTCTGTTAAAATAAACATGCTAATATAAAGGATATCTTGAAGAAAATGTTTTTTTAATAAAATTACAAAGAATCACTGATTATATACCAACGAATCAAGTGCTCACTTCAAGGAATATAAAAATAAATTATATATATATACTATAAATATATTTGGTTATGTTATATATTTATAGTGGATATATATATATATATATATATATATATATATATATTGGTTTTATATATTAATAACCACTCTGATTATTTCTTATTTGTATAAAAACATTTACCCCAATAGTAAATATATATGTTAATATAGCTATATATATATATATACACATATAAATTTATATATAAAAATATATATATATATATATATATATATATATATATATATATATGTATACGTAAATATATATATAACGTAAAATATATATACATACGAGATATATATATATATATATATATAAAGTGCTGAAAATAAAAGTGACTCAATGATTTTTTTTTAAATGTTTTCTCCGACGAAATGTCTTAGCGATTTTTAAATTTTTGGATAATTGGTAAAACTCAAAAGAAGATTGTTTTGAAGGTTATTGAATTTATCGATTGAATAAGCATCCGTTATAAATAATGTTCTTGGAAATGTTATTTTAAAGCATTCTGGTTTCTTAAAATAATTGAAAAAAAACAAGACCAAGATGATTTTTATGCAAAAAAAAAATCCAAAAGTTTTGTTCAAATTTGATGAAAAACTTTGATGAGAAGCAAGTGATCCCATATATAAATGAACACAAATTTCCTGGTTTTATAATATAGGAAAACTGATGGAGTTGTCCAACTTTTTCTGGAGCCTCCCTTTATTATTCTAATATATATATTTATGTGGACATTTCAAATTGTTGAACATTTTTGACATGTCAGAACCATCTTCAAAAACTACATTTTATGCATTCCTTGAAGTTTGCTGAAACAAAAAAAAAATCTAGGCCCTCGATCCAATGCATAAACGTTACACACACACACAACACACACACAGGGGTGGTGGAACTTTCTTTACTTTTATAATAAGATATATAAAATTTTAGATACTGGATAGAAACACACCTGCACTTTCATTTATGGAGGTCTCTTCAAAGTGCATAATACAACAAATTAAATTACCTTCCAGACACCAATGTTGAAATAAGATGTGATTTCTGAAGTAACTGGATGCAAACCTTGAGGGGAATTTCCAAAAAAATTGGGCACATCTAAACTCATTTGTGTTCAGGGCAAACAAAACTGAACTACTCTTTTCAGTTCTACATATTTTCATGACCTCATATTTTTTCTAACATCAGCAATACCAGACTTATAACATGAAAGCCGGTCTTGTTTTCCAAACCAAAATTCTACTTATAGATGACTGTTTATGGCAATCTTTTTTATCACTTTTTTGGATTGTCCATGCAATCTTATTAAATTTCAATAATCTTCATAAAATGTACAAAACCTACATTTTATTTCTGAACGAAGAAGAATGGCCTGTCCATTGCAATCCTGTATTTGTCATACCTGCTTGATTCTGAATTAACCACAATAGTAGTCCAACAGTATCAAAACTTGAGACTTCAAAGATTCAAGAATTTATCCTTAATCGTTGACAGGAAAACAAGGGCACATATCTTCATACCTCGATGATTCTTCTGTTATATGTTGATTTTGATTTCGCAGAGGCTTGTATTTGTACTAAGTCGGTTCTAAAATAGGTTCGACGTACAAAACGTTAGAAACTTGATATAATAGGTATAACGCAGAAAAATCTAGTTGTGGTCGCTGATACTTTAGTATTCGACTAACTGTCGTCCGACATCGACTGACTGACCGACTCCCTCAGTTACTCTTACTATTCCTACTTATTATAGGTGGAGAGTCTATTAACTATAGAATAGGTGTGTTCCACTTTATGTATCGCTTTTTGAATTTTTGATCCATGCTTCACCACAATGGAACAATACTGATTCTGGCAATACAGAACAACTCTAAATTCTGGTTTAAAATTTACAAAATGTTTGGCAAATAGCAGAGTTTTCAACAAACTTTTTTCCATAATAGGGGGGTAATCACTGCTAAGATTTAATAATTTCACCTGGACTATGTTTGGGGGTAAAATTAGAATATTAAAATACAATAATCATGCAAACTGTTGAACAAATCATGCTATACACACACACACACACACACACACACACACATATATATATATATATATATATATATATATATATATATATATACACACACACACACACACATAAGCTGTACCTGAAATTCTTTGAGAGGAAGATATTAAAGTAAAAACTTCTTAATCAAAGGGGGTTGCATCAGTTGACTTTTGGTGGTGGTGGGTGTGTTTAGTAAGTAATAATATAAGTCTGAACCGGCTTCTATGTCTATATTTCAACACTAGCTCCCTCCCTTGATTCAACAGTTTGCATTGATTATTGTATTTTAATATTCTAATTTTTACCCCAAAACATAGTCTGCACCTATCTCTAAAACTTAGTCCAGCTGGAATTATTAAATGTTAGCAGTGATTTTCTAGCCATTAATATGATATTAGTTTCATCATCTATTATCTCCACATAGTTTTTTTGCAAAGTTAATACTATTAACCTTGTCTCTATGAGAAACAAACAAGATTAGTTTTCCTGTTGGAAATTGAAAAATTACATGAATTACTTGGAAAAACTGACATGCACATTTGTCTGCTTATGTTATATAGGGAATATGTATACATGATACAGTAAGAATATCTGTATCAATATTAATATTACATATATATTAGGTTATATAACATGACTAATTACATTAATAATATACATCTTTTAAAATTATATTAATTTACAATAATGCATTTATAAGTACCATTTACTCAAGCATTGAATACTGCTGTCACATCTGGTCTGGTGCTTCTGCTATGTATTTAGAAATTCTTGATAACATTACAGATTCTTAGGATTTTATTGGTCCCAACCTGGCATCTTGGCTTCTGTTACTGCCCACCACTGTAACATAGTTTTATTGCCAAAATTTTTATTATTAAGAGGAAGAATCAAAGTATATTTTTAATATCTAATTAAATTTTTTACTTCTTTTTAGAACATTTGAAATTTTGATTTTTTTTTTTTTTTTTTTTTTTTAACTTTTTTTTTTTTTTTTGTGTGTCATTGGTTGTACTAACTTTTAGCAAAGCAAATTTGAGCCACTTTTTTTCAGTGAAACACACATTAATTTAGAAATTCTTGCAAAAATCAAATAATTGTAGGATTTTAATTAAATTTTCAGGAATTATTCACAAATGAATGAAATTATTTTTGAAATTTTTTTTTATTAGAAAATCTTGCTAAAAATATTTTTATTTTTTTTTTTTTTTTACATGTGTTACATCCCTGTACTTAATTTTATGAAAACTTGAGAAATTTATTGTGATAATTTTTAGTGACTATATTTGTTAAAAGCAGAATTCTTTGAAGAATTTAAATCATCAAATTTATTTTGTGAAATAGGGCCCTGTCTTATCAAATATCTATTCTGAATCAAAAAATAAAAACACAATAAAACTAAGGCATTACTTAATTAGAGAAACTTTTAATTGCTTTTGTGAATAATATATATTAAAGACAATATTGTCTGATGATAAAACATTTTTTCAAAATTTGTTTTCATTTTTTACAATTTTAAATTGAATAATTCATAAAGTTTTTAATCGTGATCACTCTTAGGAAGTAGTTAAGAAGTAAAACTATATTGAAAAAGCTTATTACAATCTGATGATCCTGAATATTTTTAAAAGAATTTCGATGTGTTTTATATGTGTGATATATTTGCAGAATTTCTAAGTATGGATATTCAAACCTACTACATTATCATTAAAAGGTCATGTTTTAAGAGTTGTCCCTTATGGGGAAAAAAAACACTCATATAAACTTTGTCTGCTCCCATACTTAACTATAAACATGTTTTGCGGTCAGTTGGCCATCAGTAAATTGATTAACATGTTAGAAAAACATGACCCTATGGTTAAGAAATGCTTGTATACAATATTTACTTAAGTAATATTGTTTGAAATTTAACTATAAATTTGCTAATTTTCCTCAGGTAACATTTCAGAAGTTTTATTTTTACAAGATTTTTAAAACTGAAAATTAACTTTTAATTAAAATGGGATGTTTTTATTGATTTTACTGGAAAAAAAATCAATTTCAATCAGTATAATTCCTGTTTGAAATACACCACAGAGTATTTTGCTTACTAGAAATAGTAAATTTTAATTCCTTTAGCTTTCCATTAAAGCTAGCTAAAATGAATGTAACCAGCCAGTTTTCTCTCCACTGAGATGTTACAAACTAGAATGGGGGAGAAATCAGCTACCAACCTGTGGTCATTTAAAGTTTTGGAGGTATACCTATATACAGTTGTATCTTTTTTTTTTTTTTTTTTTTTTTTGAGTGATAAGTGTGTGTGTTTGTGTCTTTCTCCCTATCAGGTGAGTTTGGTTGGTGTGTGCTTGGTATTTTCCTGGGGGAATAAAGTTTCCATTTTTGCACTACAGCTGCTGACTGCCTGACGATTACATGGAACTGACAGTAGTGGTCAATAATTATGTGCCAGAAATTTAATTCATTTCATTATATATATATATAATAATATAGAACCCCTCTCTGATTGACCATTCCTTCAGGAGTGTAGCTGTACTCGCCATTCTTGGCCAATTGTGGGTTGGTGAGTCAGTTTAAATCATAGTTGTAGGTTTTTGAAAGTTGCCCTTCTAGACTGGTTGCCATCCAAGGCTATGAGACTGAATCTGTTCTATTGTTTACTCTTAGCTGGAGTCAGAAGAGATGGATTCATACCATTTCCAATGGTATTTGCACTGCTCTCTGATTCCTCAATCTGAGTTGCTATCCATTACTCCATGTCTCCTCATATATATATATATATATATATATATATATATATATATATATATATATATATATATAAGAAACTCTGTGTGTCACAACCAGAAAAACAATTTTCTGCAATTATTAGCAACTAATTAGAATGTACAATTTTATTTAACAGGGCTAAAAATTGTAGTAAAAAGAATATTAGTGATGATAATAGGGTCTTTATGATGATATTGCTGAAATGATAGATGAGGAATTTGGTGTTAGTGTATTTGTATGGTCATTGTAGTGATCTAAAAATTATGTAGAGATTTCTACTAAGCTTAACTTTATCTCACAAGGTCACATGTGTGTGGCACCTAGTGAAGATCAAACTTCAGCAGTAATGGTCTATAAGACTAATCACACCCCACTAATGGCATGTTGTATACTATTGATATTTACTAAGTTATTTTAATTTGGTACAAGGCCATTATTTCTTTTACCAAAAAGAAAAAATATTTTTTATAAAAATGTTTTGGAATAAGTTATATTTTAATAACTTTTTTTATTAATAGAATTATTTTTGTTCTTTAAAAATAAATATTATAAATACTTATGCTGTGATTGTTGTAATATTGAACAAAAGCACAGTTGCAATACATGACTGTTTGTTTAGACATTAGACAATATGGCCGACAGTTTTTTTTTTTTTTTTTTTTTTGTGGGTTCCATTGATTTATTCAGCATTTTTATATTTTGTTTTTGCTATTGAAATATTAGCAATATATTGAACTGGCAGAATTTTTATTTATTTTTCAGGCATGTTTTCTTTAAATAATTAAATTTTAGAAAAAATGAGTAAAGGGTATTTTTTTTTTATATTCTACTGTGCAAAATTATTCTTAAAAAAAAAAATTTTTATTATAAAAATGGTGGTTTAGTGAGTATATTTCCAGTTTGTTTATCGTTAAACAGCTGTTTTATCCTGAAGTGACCAAACATTGTAGATTTATATCTGACCTTTAATTCATTGTTAATCATTTGATCCATTATATTGTTTCTGTTTTTTGTTTTTTTTTTCTCAGATTGTTGGAATGGACCGAACCTGCTTTGCTAGCGAAGTGTCAGAGGTTGATCCTCACTCAAAAAGAATGACTTTACAGACACGAAATGTAAACTCTTAGTTATTTCTATTTTTATCTTTTTTTTATATTGTTTACATAAATGTAAATCGATACTGTTTTTCCTTTGCTTTATCCAGCAAAAACAAACTAATTCACATGTATGGCATGGATATGATTATTTGAATACAAATTTGTATTTTAACAAAGCTGTGTAAAATCTGTTAGTTATGTGTCTATATTTGGAGTGAGTTGTCTGTTTTATTGTAAAACAATAGCAGAGGTTAAGAAAATGCTGTTGAGATTTAAGAAATAGAGAAAAGACTAATGTTCTCATTTTTGTTATATTAATATTTTGGCCATTGTGTTCTCCGGCCTTCTCAGGTATAATAGCCTAAAGGATTACAGTGTTAATTTGTGAATTTGGTGGCATAGTAAGTGAGAGTTCAATGACTAGGCTTTGGTAGTACACACTCTCTGTAGAAACAGGACAAGCTATAACTGAGCAGTGATAATAAAAAAGAAAAATGTTGAAATATCCTTAGACATGGACAGGGGAACAAAAACCATTAAACTCCATAGTTTAAATAATTGGTTCAGTTTCAAATCTGACTGTTACCTCAAATATAGTGTTAACAACAAAGATGAAAACCTTATACTAACTAAATAATGTAAATCACTACTGATGCCAGAAATTCAGACTGAAAAGATTTTCTTCCCTGTATAAAATATGCAAAGACTTTATTGATCCCCTAAAATCACGTCTTAAATGCCTGGTAAGTAGTAGCTTCCATAGAAATATACGCTTTTTTTAAACAGTTCCATTTAGTGTTATTAATCAACTTTTTGTATTTGATGGGTGCCACCATATGGCAATGATAAACAAGCTGGACTTGCTGTATCAATTCACTAGTGAGTTCAATTTTTGTGGAATCGGCAGCACTACTTTGACCTTGTGCCATACTAAACCAAGCTGTATTATATTATTATAAATTCAAGTGCCAACATGATTAATGACTTGGTTTGAAGATTTATTATTGGGAGGAAATCATTAATTTAATTTGTTGGCTTCACTTCATTGAAAAATTAAAATGTAGATAATTAAGTGGTTGGATGGTGAATTGTTTTGTTTAGTGACATATCAACCTCGGTGTTATTTAATACCAAAATCTAAATTTTTGTATGCAATTTTATGGCTTCAACTATAGATATTTGTACATAATTTTATACTTTCACAGTAAATGTATGTTTTATAGATATATAGTTTGTAGATGATCTATTATAGCTGTTATGTTTTGATATAAACCTATTTCTTTAAGGTAGGACATTATGTAGACAGTTTTAAGTATTTTCAAACAGTTTTTTCATGTTTTCTTTATAGTATTTGTGTCTTACATTGGTCTCATTGGGTGTGTAGGGGGTCTTACCCTTCTGCAGAGGTGCAGTTGGAGTATTCTACAGCCCCAGGCAAAAGGGGCAAAGATAATTACAGGAAAATATCTGAATAATGATTAATTATAATCTATATAATCTATGTAATTAAAGGAATATCGGAATAATGATTAATTTTAAAAAATGATATTATTTACACTGGTTAATTTGATTATTTATGATAATGAGTACCTTTTTTTTTTTTTTTTTTTTCCCCCCCTAAAAAATGTTCATTTCTGTAATGATTTTGCTTAATATTTTGGCTATATTATATGAATATTTAAAAATTAGCAAAATAAAAAAATAAAAAAAATGATGATAAAATGTCATTTAAATAATTATCCTATCAAAAATATGGGCCTAAATAAATTAAATATTAAAATATCTTCAGTATTAATTCATATTACTTTTTTTGTTTATTTTAATATTTACATTCAAATCATTTTACCTATTTATATTTTATTTTTAAATGGTGCATAACTTTTATATCTGATTAGTGCTTTTTTTACTTTTTTTTTTTTTTTTTTTATGAACTGAATGATTTGATTTAACTCTGTCAGAGAATCCATATTTTTGTGCAAATGAAAATTGCTGTTAAAAACTGGAAGCCATCATTATCATACCAGTTATCATTCAAAATTTGTTTTGTTATCGACTGATATGAAAAATTTTGGAATAATTTAATTTAAATTATTTGTCTTTCAGTTGACATTTTGTAACATAGTATCTATTGATGAAAATTTAACATATTGCCCTCATCCTACAAACAAGTCCAGGTAAGTTTAAATCTTTATCTTCACTTGAAATAATGTAGGTGAATAATGTACTGTAATTATTTGTGTATAATATGCTCCCTTCTTGCTACATTTTTAAGCCTTCATGGATCAAATAACCAGTGCTGCCTTCAGTTGAAATTGATAAAAGAATTTTCTCTTAAAACAGTTTTTCAAGAAAATAGATTTCTCAAGTCCATTATTATTATTGATGGGAGCTTCCTTCTGAGCTTTTTGTTTTAAGTAGCGTGGCACATCATCTTGATTATGTCATTATTTTATCTTCGAGTTAAATGTGCTCTCCATTTTAATTGTTGAATGTCCTCAAATGAGTAGTTTGTTATTTGGTATAGTTTTTTGTTTGTGATTCTGTAACACCAGTCCATAAAGTTCCAAGAAGGATAGTTTAAATCACTAAGCAAACACTATATGTATTGTTTTTTGTTTAGTTATTTTTAATTATTCACTTAGATATGAAGTGCATTTTAGTCTGCTTCATTGTTGTCTGTGTCAAAGATAGACATAACAATTTCAGTTGCTATGTTGTAGATGTCTTTGTCATCTTTGATGTTGTCCACAATCATTTTTCCTTAAGAAGAAAGCAGTATGAATATGTGTTTGTTTTTATAATTGTTTCTCCTCTCGTAAGCTTATGTTCACTACAAGTGTGTTGCATTTATGTGTGGATATGTTTGTGTGTTTGCTCTAAATACTGTGTAAATTTCATCTCAAAAATATAAATGCTATAAATTATTTTTAGTTGATATGAATATGATAAAAATTAAATTTAGCTGCTACAGCTTCCAAATTCTGTGTATTACGTGCAAGAAATTTTTTCCTGAAATTCATAGCACAAAGTTTGGGGTGTATATTTTGCACAAATAATTTTGGTATCTTCTTACGCTTTTAAGATGAAGCATTTTTCAGTTTTAGTTTATTGTTAATGTTCCTCTGCCTGAAAATGAAAACTTTGGTCGAGTCAAACCATGAGAATGAAACTTGATAGATGGAATTGCTTGGAGGATGTTGATGCTTGTGCTAGCATAGAGCTATAAGTGATTGTGACTGAGGGTTTGAGCTTATTGGCTTCATTCAAACTGTTATTCATGACAGATTATGCACACTCTCCCAAAAACTGTAACTAGGATCTGCTCAGCATAGTTGCAGTATAAACCACACGTTGACTCTGTGGGTGTTGAACAAACTCAAGTATGCCTGAGCAGGTGTCTGTAACAGGGATTAGCTGGTTGAACTCTGAAAATAAGTAGCCAGCCAACACACACACACAAGCAGTGTGTCCTGAAAAATATTCTGAATTAAGCAAGCAACACTGTTATGAATAATTTTTGTTAATTTGGCATATAAATAAGGAGTAACAAAATTGGTTTTAACTTTGAAAATACTAAAAAGTCTTGTACAGCTATATTTAGTAAATGATTGACTTGTTTATATAAGGGAACATGTAAGTTAGGACATACAACATAAGATTAACAATATATCAACATTGAATTTTTATCCATTTGTTTTTTCTTGTTGACATTCATAGATTTCAGTAAAATGATGCAATGGCTAAGAGGATTACTTTGTGGAGAATCCGAAAACCTCCAAAAAAATGAGAATTAATTACTTCCAACTCTGTCTTAATCTGCTATTCATGGAAATAAAAAGATAATAAAATTATCATATGAAAATTTGTATAAAAGATAATTCTATCTGAAGTTGTATTTGAGGTTAAACTCAAGGGCCAACGAATTTCATGGATATTACATTTGTTTCAGTATTGTTCTTTCATTTATCTATGTTATTAGCTTAGAATTGTCTAATTGTTAGAAAATTGTGTATATATATATATATATATATATATATATATATATATATATATATATATATATATATATATATGGTGTTTAGATAAGCTGAGTCTTATGTGATAACTGTTAAAAGTAAAGTCAACCTGTTAGATCTTTTGTGTGGTCCTACTTTTCTATTTTTTAACATATGATGGCATGTATCTTAGAATGTTGAGTCTGCTCCTTTCCAAAATATTTTACCCAAACAATCAACACACTTCTGTTATATTGACGATGCTCTACTTATATATTCTCATGGTATTGATTTACCTGACCTAGTAGATCAATTAAACAAAATCATACAGACAATTGAATTTATATACAAAATGGAAGAACACAATCCCTTACCCTTCCTAGATATCAAGCTACACTGTGTTAACAACAGTTTAAAACCTGGTGACTTAATAAATTTCTATTCCCATAACAAAATAAGATCTGGCGTAGTCATTAGATTCTATCTAAGAGCACAAAGAATATGCAACTTGGATTATTTCCATGAAATGGAGAAATATATTGAAGACCCTTCAAGACTTCTTCGGTACTCATATTATTTTATATTCAATGTTAAACAAAAGGCACATAAAAACAAAACAAAAAAATGGACCCTCCTGAGAAACCCGTTGAATCAAAAAAATATATTATCCTGCCTACTAATTCTATCACATCTACAATAAAAAAGAATCTATCTAAACCCATCATAAAAGTTGTTACTACTATATTCGATGTTAAATGTAATTAAAAGGAAAAAATATAAGCAGTAAATTGCTGATACCCACTGAAGAGTGGACAGACATGATGTCCACTTATAAAACTCTGTACTTGGGATGCTGAAGGTAACATCAATCAGCTACATGACAAACTTTACTACTTGCATTAACTCTCTCTCTCTCTCTCTCTCTCTATATATATATATATATATATATATATATATATATATATATATATAGAAAATTGTCACCATTTTATATTTTAATTATGTACATGTGTGTCATTTGTTTTTGATTTTGTCAACTGCACAGCATAGTTGGGTCAGTTGGGCACTGTCTGAGAAAAAAAGCACCATGGTGCAATTCACTATACCAGAAATTTTGTAACGCCATGCTGTACCACTTTGCATTTATAAGCGGAAACTCCATTATGAATATTTCAATGTTTGGGTGTCAATTTGAGTACAGTGCAGAGGATTCAGAAAGAGTTAGATGAGTCTAATG
>CAHIKZ030003741.1:0-2500 GCA_903632075.3 Acanthosepion pharaonis
TGCTACAAGTAATATTTATTTCAAATCAGATTGATTTAACTTTAAATTTGCTAATTTTCCTGAAATAACGTTTCAGAAATATATATTTTATTTTTGCAAGATTTTTAAAACCGAGAATTAACTTATTTTTAAAAAGGTGTCAAAAATGGCAGTCTTGACTGATTTTAATGAAAAAAATATCGATTTCGATCAATATAATTTCTGTTTCAAATACACCACAGAGTATTTTGTTTACTGGAAAGTCAATTTTCAATCATTTAGCTTTCAATTAAAGCTAAAATGAAAGCTTCAAGGAAGCTTTTTCATTTTTAAAAATTCGTTAAAATCCTTACGTATATCGAATTAGTGGAGGTACCTATCTAAATGTATTCAACACATTGATTAAACTGTTTTGAATTTGAAATATGTGTTTACTTCTGAAATATCTGGATTCAAAACT
Source organism: Acanthosepion pharaonis (assembly GCA_903632075.3). Lineage (NCBI taxonomy): Eukaryota > Metazoa > Mollusca > Cephalopoda > Sepiida > Sepiidae > Acanthosepion > Acanthosepion pharaonis. The sequence goes on from CAHIKZ030003741.1 coordinate 440, forward strand.
TTACATGAAATAAATTCAGATATTTATGTAAGGCAGACAATTTAAGAACTCATTTTAGTTATACCCCGTCCTCTAAGCAAAAGTAAGAATATCCCCCCTTAGAAAGAATAAGCATTATTAATAATAGAGATAACAAAGATATTTCTTCTTTAGAGACGTTGAGAATATTCCCTTTTATAGACAATATATTCTCCACTTGAAGACGTTGAGAACCCCCTCCCTTGAGACGTTGAGAACCCCCGATTTGAGACCTGAAAATCTTATTTATAAAGATAATATTTTTAAGGTTTCAAGAGGGGGGGCTAACTCATCATCCCTTTACTTTGAGGGTGATCCGAATGCAGAAGCCACACTAATTCTTTTCTACTACGATCTACTAACGGCAGCCATCAGCAATTCTGGTACAGTCATACCTGTCCATTGTTTGACATTTTCCAACCAATTTTTGCGTTGGTGACCTCTCTTACGTCCATCTTCAACGGTGCTTTTAAAAAAATCTTTTTGCACAGGCTGTCGTGACTTTTAATATCCAAACCACGCCATTTTTCTCAGTTTGACAATGGCGAGAAGAGGTTCCTGGTGACCAACAAAACTTTCAACCTTTTTCCAGACAAATTCATTGGTTTTTTGTTCCCTATAGAAAATATCAAGTAGTTTTCTATATGCATTTGTTCTCAAAGGATTGGATCGGTCTCTCTGTATCTGCCAACAGGGTCCACGTTCCATATCCATATCCATATAAGAGAATGGAGATACCAGTGATTTGTACAATCTCTTACTTCATTTGAAAACTGATTTTCCTCCTCCATATTCTTGTCAATTTTCTATACTGAAATTTAAAGAATTCTGATTTTTTGTTACCCTGCTAATACAAGAGAAAAAAAAAATTAAATGTAACGCGTGACATAGCCATCTTGTCTCTTCCTTGAACCCTCATCTTTTTATCTTTCTCGTCTTGAAAAAAAAAAAAAAAAAGAGTTTCAACATTAGCTTAAGCCCCAAATGAAGCCATCATTGTCCTCCTTTGGGAAGGCGCTGGGATTATTGAAAGGTGCGTTAATAAAACGGAATTTAAATGAATGAACTCCTATCGAAACGGGTTAGCTAATAAATGACTCAATGTTATGTTGAAAAAGAATAGTTAATGAAACATTTCAGCGTTCCTTTAAAAAATATTCTTTATCTATTAAGAAATGTTGACCTTTTTTTTTTTTCACATTCGATAAAAAAATGATTACTGTATAACTTATATAGGAAAATACATTTCAGAACTCAAGAATGAAACATGAATGAATGAGTGTATAAAAAATGATGAAAAAATGAGTGCTGAATGAGGACAATACAAAGTTAAGAGAATGAAAATCTCATTGTTCAGAAAAAATCAGAGAATGAAGGAAAAAAAAAATGAAAACACGACATTTAAAAATGGAATAACGGTTGGTTCAATGAAAAAAAAATGGAATGTCATTTGGACAAGCATTGCGAATGGTTGAAAAATGTATGAATGAATTGATGAATGAATAAATTGAGACACGAATAGATCACTGAATAAATGAATGGATAATGAATAGATGGGTCTGAATAAATATATGAATGATTGATTGTCTTATGCATAAATAAATGAATATTGCACTGAATGAAAATGATAAATGAATAAACAGGTACCGGAATGAAAGAAGACTGTATGAATAAAAAGGAATAGAAAAAAAACTAAACACAGATGAATAACTGAATATTTCGGTAAAAACATAAATATCCGCCTCTCCTCTAGCTATCCATCTCATTCAGTGTTATTTGTCCAAAGAAAATCCTGTTTCTTTAAATGATGCGACCTTGTGTACCATATTAATGGAAAGCAGATTATTTCTATTTTTGAAGTTTTCATACCGCAAAAAAACCCCTGAATACAGAGAAGGACTCAAAGTAAAAATTTAAAACCTCAAGATGGATGCAATCCAAAAATTACAGTGATGAAAATTTGCCTTTGGGTCAGCCTCAGCATTGGACTGATTAAAAACAGAAATCCAAATATGGGCACAAATCCAATTGGATCTTGGTGAT